>JASTWF010000055.1:985497-1087506 GCA_030390025.1 Squalus acanthias
TACTGGGGGAGGGTGTGTTATACTGGGGGAAGGGTGTGTTATACTGGGGAGAGTGTGATATACTGGGGAGGGTGTGTTCTACAGGGGAGGGTGTGTTATACTGGGGGAGAGTGTGTTATACTGGGGAGGGTATGTTGTAGTGGGCGATGGAGGGCTGTGTGACGTTGAACTGGGCGATGGAGGGCTGTGTTATACTGGGGGTGGTGTGATTTGGAGGTGGGTAAATGAGAGGCAGACTGCGATGAGAAGTGTGATCACTGATAGCTGAATGAAGAACGACAGTATCAGATGTTCGGTGTTAGACCAGGAAAGGGTCACAACTGGAGATACTGGCAGAAAAAATGATTATTTAAAATAATACATTTAAAAAGGAAGAGAATGTGAATAGTTTGCGCTGTCTGCAGGTTGAGGAGTTGGTTTGCTGAAGGTGCCCAGTCTCGGAGGTGATTGAGTCGCATGCTGCACTGTCAGCAGCAGCCTCCGGGTAAGTCAACAGCCAGCAATTGCAGAATAATAATACAATTAACAAGAAAGGTCTGCAGAGGCCACCTTTGAACTGCCCGTCACCATTTCATGAGCTGTTCCCCGGCCAAGGCCAGTGCCTGCAGGGCCTTTACTCACCAGCTCTCCTGCCCTTCCTACACAGCTCAACCACCAGTAATGAGTAGGAAATAACTTGCATTTACAAAGCACCTTTCATGACCTTAAGACGTCCCAAAGCGCTTCACCCAATGAAGCACTGTGCAATGTAGGAAATGTGGCAGCCAATCTGCACACAGCAAGATACCACAAACAGGAACATGATAATGACCAAATAATCTGAGGTATTTTTAGGTGTTGATTGAGGGATAAATATTGACCCCAGGATACCGGGGTGATATCTGCTGCTCTTCTTCGAATAGTGACTGTGGAATCATTTACATCGACCTGAGAGGGCAGACGGGGGCACCGTGTCACAGTATTGGAGTATATTCACCTGTCACACTACTGGTGTATATTCACCCTGTCACACTACTGGTGTATATTCACCCTGTTACAGAACTGGTGTATATTCACCCTGTCACAGTACTGGTGTATATTCACCCTGTTACAGTACTGCAGTTTATTCACCCTGTTACAGTACTGGTGTATATTCACCCTGTCTCAGTACTGGAGTATATTCACCCTGTCACAGTACAGATGTATATTCACCCTGTTACAGTACTGGTGTATATTCACCCTGTCACAGTACTGGTGTATATTCACATTGTTACAGTACTGGAGTATATTCCCCCTGTCACAGCACTGGGTATATTCACCCTGTTACAGTACTGATGTACAGTCACCCTGTTACAGTACTGGAGTACATTCATCCTGTCACAGTTCTGGTGTATATTCACTCTGTGTCACCACTGGTGTATATTCACCCTGGTGTATATTCACCCTGTCACAGTACTGGTGTATATTCACCCTGTCACAGTACTGATGTATATTCACCCTGTCACAGTACTGGAGTATATTCACCCTGTCACAGTACAGATGTATATTCACCCTGTTACAGTACTGGTGTATATTCACCCTGTCACAGTACTGGTGTATATTCACACTGTTACAGTACTGGAGTAAATTCACCCTGGTGTATATTCACCCTGGTGTATTTTCACCCTGTCACAGCACTGGTTGTATATTCAACCTGTCACAGCACTGGTGTAAATTCACCCTGTCACAGTACTGGTGTATATTCACCCAGTCACAGTACTGGTGTATATTCACCCTGTCACAGTACTGGTATATATTCACCCTGTCACAGTACTGGTTGTGTATATTCACCCTGTCACAGAACTGGAGTGTATATTCACCCTGTCACAGAACTGGTGTATATTTCACCCTGTCACAGTACTGGTATATATTCACCCTGTCACAGTACTGGTGTATATTCACCCTGTTACAGTATGGAGTTTATTCAACCTGTTACAGTACTGGAGTATATTCACCCTGACACAGTACAGGTGTATATTCACCCTGTTACAGCACTGGTGTATATTCAACCTGTCACAGTACTGGTGTATATTCACCCTGTCACAGTAATGGAGTATATTCACCCTGTGACAGAACTGGTGTATATTCACCCTGTCACAGTACTGGAGTATATTCACCCTGTAACAGTACTGGTGTATATTCACCCTGTCACAGTACTGATGTATATTCACCCTGTCACAGTACTGGAGTATATTCACCCTGTCACAGTACTGGAGTATATTCACCCTGTCACAGTACTGGAGTATATTCATCCTGTCACAGTACTGGTGTATATTCACCCTGTCACAGTACTGGTGTATATTCAGCCTGTCACAGTACTGGTATATATTTAACCTGTCACAGTACTGGTGTATATTCTGCCTGTCACAGTACTGGTGTATATTCACCCTGTGACAGAACTGGTGTATATTCACCCTGTCACAGTACTGGAGTATATTCACCCTGTCACAGTACTGGTGTATATTCACCCTGTCACAGTACTGGTGTATATTCACCCTGTCACAGTACTGGTGTATATTCACCCTGTCACACGACTGGAGTATATTCACCCTGTCGCAGTACTGGAGTATATTCACCCTGTCACAGTACTGGAGTAGATTCACCCTGTCACAGTACTGGAGTATATTCATCCTGTCACAGTACTGGTGTATATTCACCCTGTCACAGTACTGGTGTATATTCACCCTGTCACAGAACTGGTGTATATTCACCCTGTTACAGTACTGGAGTATATTCACCCTGACACAGTACAGGTGTATATTCTGCCTGTCACAGTACTGGTGTATATTCACCCTGTGACAGAACTGGTGTATATTCACCCTGTCACAGTACTGGAGTATATTCACCCTGTCACAGTACTGGAGTATATTCATCCTGTCACAGTACTGGAGTATATTCATCCTGTCACAGTACTGGTGTATATTCACCCTGTCACAGTACTGGTGTATATTCAGCCTGTCACAGTACTGGTATATATTTAACCTGTCACAGTACTGGTGTATATTCACCCTGTTACAGTACTGGAGTATATTCACCCTGACACAGTACAGATGTATATTCACCCTGTTACAGTACTGGTGTATATTCACCCTGTCACAGTACTGGTGTATATTCACACTGTTACAGTACTGGAGTAAATTCACCCTGGTGTATATTCACCCTGGTGTATTTTCACCCTGTCACAGCACTGGTGTATATTCACCCTGTCACAGCACTGGTGTAAATTCACCCTGTCACAGTACTGGTGTATATTCACCCAGTCACAGTACTGGTGTATATTCACCCTGTCACAGTACTGGTATATATTCACCCTGTCACAGTACTGGTGTGTATATTCACCCTGTCACAGAACTGGTGTGTATATTCACCCTGTCACAGAACTGGTGTATATTCACCCTGTCACAGTACTGGTATATATTCACCCTGTCACAGTACTGGTGTATATTCACCCTGTTACAGTATTGGAGTTTATTCAACCTGTTACAGTACTGGAGTATATTCACCCTGACACAGTACAGGTGTATATTCACCCTGTTACAGCACTGGTGTATATTCAACCTGTCACAGTACTGGTGTATATTCACCCTGTCACAGTAATGGAGTATATTCACCCTGTGACAGAACTGGTGTATATTCACCCTGTCACAGTACTGGAGTATATTCACCCTGTAACAGTACTGGTGTATATTCACCCTGTCACAGTACTGATGTATATTCACCCTGTCACAGTACTGGAGTATATTCACCCTGTCACAGTACTGGAGTATATTCACCCTGTCACAGTACTGGAGTATATTCATCCTGTCACAGTACTGGTGTATATTCACCCTGTCACAGTACTGGTGTATATTCAGCCTGTCACAGTACTGGTATATATTTAACCTGTCACAGTACTGGTGTATATTCTGCCTGTCACAGTACTGGTGTATATTCACCCTGTGACAGAACTGGTGTATATTCACCCTGTCACAGTACTGGAGTATATTCACCCTGTCACAGTACTGGTGTATATTCACCCTGTCACAGTACTGGTGTATATTCACCCTGTCACAGTACTGGTGTATATTCACCCTGTCACACGACTGGAGTATATTCACCCTGTCGCAGTACTGGAGTATATTCACCCTGTCACAGTACTGGAGTAGATTCACCCTGTCACAGTACTGGAGTATATTCATCCTGTCACAGTACTGGTGTATATTCACCCTGTCACAGTACTGGTGTATATTCACCCTGTCACAGAACTGGTGTATATTCACCCTGTTACAGTACTGGAGTATATTCACCCTGACACAGTACAGCTGTATATTCTGCCTGTCACAGTACTGGTGTATATTCACCCTGTGACAGAACTGGTGTATATTCACCCTGTCACAGTACTGGAGTATATTCACCCTGTCACAGTACTGGTGTATATTCACCCTGTCACAGTACTGGTGTATATTCACCCTGTCACACGACTGGAGTATATTCACCCTGTCACAGTACTGGAGTATATTCACCCTGTCACAGTACTGGAGTATATTCACCCTGTCACAGTACTGGTGTATATTCACCCTGTCACAGTACTGGTGTATATTCAGCCTGTCACAGTACTGGTGTATATTCACCCTGTCACAGTACTGGTGTATATTCACCCTGTCACAGTACCGGAGTATATTCACCCTGTCACAGTACCGGAGTATATTCACCCTGTCACAGTGCTGCAGTTTATTCATCCTGTCACAGTACTGGTGTATATTCACCCTGTGTCAGCACTGGTGTATCTTCACCCTGTCACAGTACTGGTGTATAATCACCCTGTCACAGTACTGCAGTATATTCACCCTGTCACAGTACAGGTGTATATTAACCCTGTTACAGCACTGGTGTATATTCACCCTGTTACAGTACTGATGTATATTCACCCTGTCACAGTACTGGTGTATATTCTGCCTGTCACAATACTGATGCTTATTCACCCTGTCACAGTACTGGTGTATATTCACCCTGTCACAGTACTGGTGTATCTTCACCCTGTCACAGTACTGGAGTTTATTCACCCTGTCACAGTACTGGTGTATATTCACCCTGTGACAGAACTGGTGTATATTCACCCTGTCACAGTACTGGTGTATATTCACCCTGTCACAGTACTGGTGTATATTCACCCTGTCACAGTACTGGTGTATATTCTGCCTGTCACAATACTGATGCTTATTCACCCTGTCACAGTACTGGTGTATATTCACCCTGTCACAGTACTGGTGTATATTCACCCTGTCACAGTACTGGAGTTTATTCACCCTGTCACAGTACTGGTGTATATTCACCCTGTGACAGAACTGGTGTATATTCACCCTGTCACAGTACTGGTGTATATTCACCCTGTTACAGTACTGGAGTATATTCACCCTGTCACACGACTGGAGTATATTCACCCTGTCACAGTACTGGAGTTTATTCACCCTGTCACAGTACTGGTGTATATTCACCCTGTGACAGAACTGGTGTATATTCACCCTGTCACAGTACTGGTGTATATTCACCCTGTTACAGTACTGGAGTATATTCACCCTGTCACACGACTGGAGTATATTCACCCTGTCACAGTACTGGAGTATATTCACCCTGACACAGTACAGGTGTATATTCACCCTGTTACAGCACTGGTGTATATTCACCCTGACACAGTACAGGTGTATATTCACCCTGTTACAGCACTGGTGTATATTCACCCTGTCACAGTACTGGTGTATATTCACCCTGTCACAGTACTGGAGTATATTCACCCTGTCACAGTACTGGTGTATATTCACCCTGTGACAGAACTGGTGTATATTCACCCTGTCACAGTACTGGTGTATATTCACCCTGTCACAGTACTGGTGTATATTCACCCTGTCACAGTACTGGAGGATATTCACCCTGTCACAGTACAGATGTATATTCACACTGTCACAGTACTGGTATATTTTCACCATGTCACAGTACTGGAGTATATTCACCCTGTCACAGTACTGGTGTATATTCCGCCTGTCACAGTACTGGAATACATTCACCCTGTTACAGTACTGGAGTATATTCACCCTGTTACAGTACTGGAGTATATTCACCCTGTCACAGTACTGGTGTATATTCACCCTGTCACAGTACTGGTGTATATTCACACTGTCACAGTACTGGTGTATATTCACCCTGGTGTATTTTCACCCTGTCACAGTACTGGTGTATACTCACCCTGTAACAGTACTGGTATATATTCACCCTGTCACAGTACTGGTATATATTCACCCTGTCGCAGTACTGGAGTATATTCACCCTGTCACAGTACTGGTATATATTCACCCTGTCACAGTACTGGTGTATATTCACCCTGTCACAGTACTGGTGTATATTCACCCTGTCACAGTACTGGTGTATATTCAGCCTGTCACAGTACTGGAGTATATTCACCCTGTCACAGTACTGGAGTATATTCACCCTGTCACAGTACTGGTGTATATTCACCCTGTCACAGTACTGGTATATATTCACCCTGTCACAGTACTGGTGTATATTCACCCTGTTACAGTACTGGAGTATATTCACCCTGTCACAGTACAGATGTATATTCACCCTGTTACAGTACTGGTGTATATTCACCCTGTCACAGTACTGGTGTATATTCACACTGTTACAGTACTGTTGTATATTCACCCTGTTACAGTACTGCAGTTTATTCACCCTGTTACAGTACTGATGTATATTCACCCTGTTACAGTACTGCAGTTTATTCACCCTGTCATAGTACTGGTGTATATTCACCCTGTCACAGTATTGGTGTATATTCACCATGTCACAGTACTGGTGTATATTCACCCTGTTACAGTACTGGAGTATATTCACCCTGTCACAGTACTGATGTATATTCACACTGTTACAGTACTGGAGTATATTCCCCCTGTCACAGCACTGCGGTATATTCACCCTGTTACAGTACTGCAGTTTATTCACCCTGTTACAGTACCGGTGTATATTCACCCTGTCACAGTACTGGTGTATATTCACCCTGTCACAGTATTGGTGTATATTCACCCCGTCACAGTACTGATGTATATTCACCCTGTCATAGTACTGGTGTATATTCACCCTGTCACAGCACTGGTGTATATTCACCCTGGTGTATTTTCACCCTGTCACAGTACTGGTGTACATTCACCCTGTCACAGAACTGGAGTATATTCACCCTGTCACAGTACTGGAGTATATTCACCCTGTCACAGAACTGCAGTTTATTCACCCTGTGGCAGTACTGGTGTATATTCATCCTGTCACACTAGAGGTGCATTTTCCCCCTGTTACAGTACTGATGTATATTCCGCCTGTCACAATACTAGTGCATATTCAGCCTGTTACAGTACTGGTGTATATTCACCCTGTCACAGTACTGGAGTATATTCACCCTGTCACAGTACTGGAGTATGTTCACCCTGTCACAGTACTGGAGTATATTCACCCTGTCACAGTACTGGTGTATATTCAGCCTGTCACAGTACTGGGATATATTCACCCTGTCACAGTACTGGTGTATATTCTGCCTGTCACAGTACTGGAGTATATTCACCCTGTCACAGTACTGGAGTATATTCACCCTGTCACAGTACTGGTGTATATTCACCCTGTCACAGTACTGGAGTATATTCACCCTGTCACAGTGCTGCAGTTTATTCACCCTGTTACAGTACTGATGCATATTCACCCTGTGTCAGCACTGGTGTATATTCACCCTGTCACAGTACTGGTGTATATTCACCCTGTCACAGTACTGGTGTATATTCACCCTGTCACAGTACTGGTGTATATTCACCCTGTCACAGTACTGGTGTATATTCACCCTGTCACAGTACTGGTGTATATTCACCCTGTCACAGTACTGGTGTATATTCACCCTGTCACAGTACTGGTGTATATTCACCCTGTCACAGTACTGGTGTATATTCACCCTGTCACAGTACTGGTGTATATTCACCCTGTCACAGTACTGGTGTATATTCACCCTGTCACAGTACTGGTGTATATTCACCCTGTCACAGTACTGGTGTATATTCACCCTGTCACAGTACTGGTGTATATTCACCCTGTCACAGTACTGGTGTATATTCACCCTGTCACAGTACTGGTGTATATTCACCCTGTCACAGTACTGGTGTATATTCACCCTGTCACAGTACTGGTGTATATTCACCCTGTCACAGTACTGGTGTATATTCACCCTGTCACAGTACTGGTGTATATTCACCCTGTCACAGTACTGGTCGATATTCACCCTGTCACAGTACTGGTGGATATTCACCCTGTCACAGTACTGGTGTATATTCACCCTGTCACAGTACTGGTGTATATTCACCCTGTCACAGTACTGGTGTATATTCACCCTGTCACAGTACTGGTGTATATTCACCCTGTCACAGTACTGGTGTATATTCACCCTGTCACAGTACTGGTGTATATTCACCCTGTCACAGTACTGGTCGATATTCACCCTGTCACAGTACTGGTGTATATTCACCCTGTCACAGTACTGGTGTATATTCACCCTGTCACAGTACTGGTGTATATTCACCCTGTCACAGTACTGGTGTATATTCACCCTGTCACAGTACTGGTGTATATTCACCCTGTCACAGTACTGGAGTATATTCACCCTGTCACAGTGCTGCAGTTTATTCACCCTGTCACAGTGCTGCAGTTTATTCACCCTGTCACAGCACTGGAGTATATTCACCCTGGTGTCTCTTCACCCTGTCACAGTACCGGTGTCTCTTCACCCTGTCACAGTACCGGTGTATATTCACCCTGTCACAGTACCGGTGTATATTCACCCTGTCACAGTACCGGTGTATATTCACCCTGTCACAGTACCGGTGTATATTCACCCTGTCACAGCACTGGAGTATATTCACCCTGGTGTCTCTTCACCCTGTCACAGTACCGGTGTCTCTTCACCCTGTCACAGTACCGGTGGCTCTTCACCCTGTCACAGTACCGGTGTATATTCACCCTGTCACAGTACCGGTGTATATTCACCCTGTCAAAGTACCGGTGTATATTCACCCTGTCACAGTACTGGAGTATATTCCCCCTGTCACAGTACTGGTGTATATTCACACTGTCACAGTACTGGTGTATATTCACCCTGTCACAGTTCTGGTGTATATTCACCCTGTCACAGTACTGGTGTATATTCACCCTGTCACAGTACTGGTGTATATTCACCCTGTTACAATACTGGAGTATATTCCCCCAGTCACAGCACTGGGGTATATTCACCCTGTCACAGTACTGGTGTATATTCACCCTGTCACAGTACTGGTGTATATTCACCCTGTCACAATACTGGAGTATATTCCCCCAGTCACAGCACTGGGGTATATTCACCCTGTCACAGTACTGGTGTATATTCACCCTGTCACAGTACTGGTGTATATTCACCCTGTCACAGTACTGGAGTATATTCCCCCTGTCACAGTACTGGTGTTTATTCACCCTGTCACACTACTGGAGTATATTCACCCTGTCACAGTGCTGCAGTTTATTGACCCTGTTACAGTACTGATGTATATTCACCCTGTTACAGTACTGGAGTATATTCACCCTGTGACAGAACTGGAGTATATTGACCCTGTCACAGTCCTGGTGTATATTGACTCTGTCACAGTCCTGGTGTATATTGACCTTGTCACAGTACTGCAGTTTATTCACCCTGTCATAGTACTGGTGTATATTCACCCTGTGACAGCACTGGTGTATATTCACCCGGTAACAATACTGGTGTATATTCACCCTGTCGCAGTACTGGTGTATATTCACCCTGTCACAGTCCTGGTGTATATTCACCCTGTCACAGTACTGGTGTATATTCACCCTATCACAGTATCGGTGTATATTCAACCTGTTACAGTACTGGTGTATATTCACCCTGTCACAGTACTGGAGTATATTGACCCTGTCACAGTCCTGGTGTATATTGACCTTGTCACAGTACTGGAGTATATTCACCCTGTCACAGTACTGGTGTGTATTGACCCTGTCACAGTACTGGAGTATATTGACCCTGTTACAGTACTGGTGTATATTCACCCTGTCACAGTACTGGAGTATATGCATCCTGTCACAGTACTGGTGTATATTCACCCTGTGACAGCACTGGTGTATCTTCACCCTGTCACAGCACTGGTGTATATTCAGCCTGTTACAGTACTGGTATATATTCACCCTGTCACAGTACTGGTGTATATTCAGCCTGTTACAGTACTGGTATATATTCACCCTGTCACACTAGTGGTGTATTTTCCCCCTATCACAGTATTGGAGTATATTCACCCTGTTACAGTACTGATGATTATTCACCCTGTCATAGTACTGGTGTATATTCACCCTGTGACAGCACTGGTGTATATTCACCCTGTCACAATACTGGTGTATATTCACCCGGTAACAGTACTGGTGTATATTCACCCTGTCACAGTACTGGTGTATATTCACCCTGTCACAGTACTTGAGTATATTCACCCTGTCTCAGTACTGGTGTATATTCATCCTATCACACTAGTGGTGTATTTCCCCCTGTCACAGTATTGGAGTATATTCACCCTGTTGCAGTACTGCAGATTATTCACCCTGTCATAGTACTGGTGTATATTCACCCTGTGACAGCACTGGTGTATATTCACCCTGTCACATTACTGGTGTATCTTCACCCTGTCACATTACTGGTGCATGTTCAGCCTGTTACAGTACTGGTATATATTCACCCTGTCTCAGTACTGGTGTATATTCACCCTGTCACAGTACTGGTGTATATTCACCCTGTCACAGTACTGGTGTATATTCACCCTGTCACAGTACTGGTGTATATTCACACTGTTACAGTACTGGTGTATATTCCCCCTGTCAGAGTACTGGTGTATATTCACCCTGTTACAGTACTGGTGTATATTCAGCCTGTCACAGTACTGGAGTATATTCACCCTATCACAGTGCTGCAGTTTATTGACCCTGTTACAGTACTGGTGTATATTCATCCTGTCACAGTACTGGTGTATATTCCCCCTGTCAGAGTACTGGTGTATATTCACACTGTTACAGTACTGGTGTATATTCCCCTGTCAGAGTACTGGTGTATATTCACCCTGTTACAGTACTGGAGTATATTCACCCTGTCACAGTACTGGAGTATATTCAAGCCGTCACAGTATCGGTGTATATTCAACCTGTTACAGTACTGGTGTATATTCACCCTGTCACAGTACTGGAGTATATTCACCCTGTCACAGTACTGGTGTATATTCACCCTGTCACAGTACTGGAGTATATGCATCCTGTCACAGTACTGGTGTATATTCACCCTGTGACAGCACTGGTGTATCTTCACCCTGTCACAGCACTGGTGTATATTCAGCCTGTTACAGTACTGGTATATATTCACCCTGTCACAGTACTGGTGTATATTCCGCCTGTCACAGTACTGGAGTACATTCACCCTGTCACAGTACTGGAGTATATTCACCCTGTCTCAGTACTGGTGTATATTCATCCTGTCACACTAGTGGTGTATTTTCCCCCTGTCACAGTATTGGAGTATATTCACCCTGTTGCAGTACTGCAGATTATTCACCCTGTCATAGTACTGGTGTATATTCACCCTGTGACAGCACTGGTGTATATTCACCCTGTCACAATACTGGTGTATATTCACCCGGTAACAGTACTGGTGTATATTCACCCTGTCACAGTACTGGTGTATATTCACCCTGTCACAGTACTGGTGTATATTCACCCTGTCACAGTACTGGTGTATATTCACCCTGTCACAGTACTGGTGTATATTCACCCTGTCACAGTACTGGAGTACATTCACCCTGTCACAGTACTGGAGTTTATTCACCCTGTCTCAGTACTGGTGTATATTAATCCTGTCACACTCGTGGTGTATTTTCCCCCTGTCACAGCACTGGGGTATATTCACCCTGTTACAGTACTGCAGTTGATTCACCCAGTTACAGTACTGATGTATATTCACCCTGTCACAGTACTGGTGTATATTGAGCCTGTTACAGTACTGGTATATATTCACCCTGTCACAGTACTGGTGTATATTCCGCCTGTCACAATACTGGTGCATATTCACCCTGTCACAGTACTGGTGTATATTCACCCCGTGACAGAACTGGTGTATATTCACCCTGTCACAGTACTGGAGTATATTCACCCTGTAACATACTGGTGTATATTCACCCTGTTACAGTACTGGTGTATATTCACCCTGTAACAGTACTGGTGTATATTCAACCTGTCACAGTACTGGTGTATATTCCGCCTGTCACAGTACTGGAATACATTCACCCTGTCCCAGTACTGGTGTATATTCAGCCTGTTACAGTACTGGTGTATATTCAGCCTGTTACAGTACTGGTATATATTCACCCTGTCACAGTACTGGCGTATATTCCGCCTGTAACAATACTGGTGCATATTCACCCTGTCACAGTACTGGTGTATATTCACCCTGTCACAGTACTGGTGTATATTCACCCTGTCACAGTACTGGAGTATATTCACCCTGTCACAGTGCTGGAGTATATTCACCCTGTCACAGTACTGGAGTATATTCACCCTGTGACAGAACTGGTGTATATTCACCCTGTCACACGACTGGAGTATATTCACCCTGTCACACGACTGGAGTATATTCACCCTGTCACAGTACTGGAGTATATACATCCTGTCACAGTACTGGTGTATATTCATCCTGTCATAGTACTGGTGTATATTCACCCTGTCACAGTACTGGCGGATATTCAACCTGTCACAGTACTGGTGTATATTCACCCTGTGTCAGCACTGGTGTATCTTCACCCTGTCACAGTACTGGTGTACAATTACACTGTCACAGTACTGGTGTATATTCACCATCTCACAGTACTGGAGTATATTCACCCTGTCTCAGTACTGGTGTATATTCATCCTGTCACACTAGAGGTGTATTTTCCCCCTGTTACAGTACTGATGTATATTCACCCTGTCACAGTACTGGAGTATATTCAGCCTGTTACAGTACTGGTATATATTCACCCTGTCACAGTACTGGTGTATATTCCGCCTGTCACAATACTGGTGCATATTCACCCTGTCACAGTACTGGTGTATATTCACCCTGTCACAGTACTGGTGTATATTAACCATGTCACAGTACTGGTGTATATTCACCCTGTCACAGTACTGGTGTATATTCACCCTGTCACAGTACTGGTGTATATTCACCCTGTCACAGAACTGCAGTTTATTCACCCTGTGGCAGTACTGGTGTATATTCACCCTGTCACAGTACTGGTGTATATTGAGCCTGTTACAGTACTGGTATATATTCACCCTGTCACAGTACTGGTGTATATTCCGCCTGTCACAATACTGGTGCATATTCACCCTGTCACAGTACTGGTGTATATTCACCCCGTGACAGAACTGGTGTATATTCACCCTGTCACAGTACTGGAGTATATTCACCCTGTAACATACTGGTGTATTTTCACCCTGTTACAGTACTGGTGTATATTCACCCTGTAACAGTACTGGTATATATTCACCCTGTCACAGTACTGGTGTATATTCCGCCTGTCACAGTACTGGAGTACATTCACCCTGTCACAGTACTGGAGTATATTCACCCTGTCTCAGTACTGGTGTATATTCATCCTGTCACACTAGTGGTGTATTTTCCCCCTGTCACAGTATTGGAGTATATTCACCCTGTTGCAGTACTGCAGATTATTCACCCTGTCATAGTACTGGTGTATATTCACCCTGTGACAGCACTGGTGTATATTCACCCTGTCACAATACTGGTGTATATTCACCCGGTAACAGTACTGGTGTATATTCACCCTGTCACAGTACTGGTGTATATTCACCCTGTCACAGTACTGGTGTATATTCACCCTGTCACAGTACTGGTGTATATTCACCCTGTCACAGTACTGGTGTATATTCACCCTGTCACAGTACTGGAGTACATTCACCCTGTCACAGTACTGGAGTTTATTCACCCTGTCTCAGTACTGGTGTATATTAATCCTGTCACACTCGTGGTGTATTTTCCCCCTGTCACAGCACTGGGGTATATTCACCCTGTTACAGTACTGCAGTTGATTCACCCAGTTACAGTACTGATGTATATTCACCCTGTTACAGAACTGGTGTATCTTCACCCTGTCACATTACTGGTGTATCTTCACCCTGTCACAGTACTGGTGTATGTTCAGCCTGTTACAGTACTGGTATATATTCACCCTGTCTCAGTACTGGTGTATATTCACCCTGTCACAGTACTGGTGTATATTCACCCTGTCACAGTACTGGTGTATATTCACCCTGTCACAGTACTGGTGTATATTCACCCTGTCACAGTACTGGTGTATATTCACACTGTTACAGTACTGGTGTATATTCCCCCTGTCAGAGTACTGGTGTATATTCACCCTGTTACAGTACTGGTGTATATTCACCCTGTCACAGTACTGGTGTATATTCACCCTGTCACAGTACTGGTGTATATTCACCCTGTCACAGAACTGCAGTTTATTCACCCTGTGGCAGTACTGGTGTATATTCACCCTGTCACAGTACTGGTGTATATTGAGCCTGTTACAGTACTGGTATATATTCACCCTGTCACAGTACTGGTGTATATTCCGCCTGTCACAATACTGGTGCATATTCACCCTGTCACAGTACTGGTGTATATTCACCCCGTGACAGAACTGGTGTATATTCACCCTGTCACAGTACTGGAGTATATTCACCCTGTAACATACTGGTGTATATTCACCCTGTTACAGTACTGGTGTATATTCACCCTGTAACAGTACTGGTGTATATTCAACCTGTCACAGTACTGGTGTATATTCCGCCTGTCACAGTACTGGAATACATTCACCCTGTCCCAGTACTGGTGTATATTCAGCCTGTTACAGTACTGGTGTATATTCAGCCTGTTACAGTACTGGTATATATTCACCCTGTCACAGTACTGGCGTATATTCCGCCTGTAACAATACTGGTGCATATTCACCCTGTCACAGTACTGGTGTATATTCACCCTGTCACAGTACTGGTGTATATTCACCCTGTCACAGTACTGGTGTATATTCACCCTGTCACAGTACTGGAGTATATTCACCCTGTCACAGTGCTGGAGTATATTCACCCTGTCACAGTACTGGAGTATATTCACCCTGTGACAGAACTGGTGTATATTCACCCTGTCACACGACTGGAGTATATTCACCCTGTCACACGACTGGAGTATATTCACCCTGTCACAGTACTGGAGTATATACATCCTGTCACAGTACTGGTGTATATTCATCCTGTCATAGTACTGGTGTATATTCACCCTGTCACAGTACTGGCGGATATTCAACCTGTCACAGTACTGGTGTATATTCACCCTGTGTCAGCACTGGTGTATCTTCACCCTGTCACAGTACTGGTGTACAATTACACTGTCACAGTACTGGTGTATATTCACCATCTCACCGTACTGGAGTATATTCACCCTGTCTCAGTACTGGTGTATATTCATCCTGTCACACTAGAGGTGTATTTTCCCCCTGTTACAGTACTGATGTATATTCACCCTGTCACAGTACTGGAGTATATTCAGCCTGTTACAGTACTGGTATATATTCACCCTGTCACAGTACTGGTGTATATTCCGCCTGTCACAATACTGGTGCATATTCACCCTGTCACAGTACTGGTGTATATTCACCCTGTCACAGTACTGGTGTATATTAACCATGTCACAGTACTGGTGTATATTCACCCTGTCACAGTACTGGTGTATATTCACCCTGTCACAGAACTGCAGTTTATTCACCCTGTGGCAGTACTGGTGTATATTCACCCTGTCACAGTACTGGTGTATATTCACCCTGTCACAGTACTGGTGTATATTGAGCCTGTTACAGTACTGGTATATATTCACCCTGTCACAGTACTGGTGTATATTCCGCCTGTCACAATACTGGTGCATTTTCACCCTGTCACAGTACTGGTGTATATTCACCCCGTGACAGAACTGGTGTATATTCACCCTGTCACAGTACTGGAGTATATTCACCCTGTAACATACTGGTGTATTTTCACCCTGTTACAGTACTGGTGTATATTCACCCTGTAACAGTACTGGTGTATATTCAACCTGTCACAGTACTGGTGTATATTCCGCCTGTCACAGTACTGGAATACATTCACCCTGTCCCAGTACTGGTGTATATTCATCCTGTCACAGTACTGGTGTATATTCAGCCTGTTACAGTACTGGTGTATATTCAGCCTGTTACAGTACTGGTATATATTCACCCTGTCACAGTACTGGCGTATATTCACCCTGTCACAGTACTGGTGTATATTCACCCTGTCACAGTACTGGTGTATATTCACCCTGTCACAGGACTGGTGTATTTTCACCCTGTCACAGTACTGGTGTATATTCACCCTGTCACAGTACTGGTGTATATTCACCCTGTCACAGTACTGGTGTATATTCACCCTGTCACAGTACTGGTGTATATTCACCCTGTCACAGGACTGGTGTATATTCACCCTGTCACAGTACTGGAGTATATTCACCCTGTCTCAGTACTGGTGTATATTCATCCTGTCACACTAGAGGTGTATTTTCCCCCTGTTACAGTACTGATGTATATTCACCTTGTCACAGTACTGGTGTATATTCAGCCTGTTACAGTACTGGTATATATTCCCCCTGTCACAGTACTGGTGTATATTCTGCCTGTCACAGCACTGGTGTATATTCACCCTGTCACAGTACTGGTGTATATTCACCCTGTCACAGTACTGGTATATATTCACCCTGTCACAGTACTGGTGCATATTCCGCCTGTCACAATACTGGTGCATATTCACCCTGTCACAGTACTGGTGTATATTCACCCTATCACAGTACTGGTGTATATTCACCCTGTCACAGTACTGGGGTATATTCACCCTGTCACAGTACTGGAGTATATTCACCCTGTCACAGTGCTGCAGTTTATTCACCCTGTCACAGTACTGGTGTACAATTACACTGTCACAGTACTGGTGTATATTCACCATCTCACAGTACTGGAGTATATTCACCCTGTCTCAGTACTGGTGTATATTCATCCTGTCACACTAGAGGTGTATTTTCCCCCTGTTACAGTACTGATGTATATTCACCCTGTCACAGTACTGGTGTATATTCCGCCTGTCACAATACTGGTGCATATTCACCCTGTCACAGTACTGGTGTATATTCACCCTGTCACAGTACTGGTGTATATTAACCATGTCACAGTACTGGTGTATATTCACCCTGTCACAGTACTGGTGTATATTCACCCTGTCAAAGTACTGGTGTATATTCACCCTGTCACAGAACTGCAGTTTATTCACCCTGTGGCAGTACTGGTGTATATTCACCCTGTCACAGTACTGGTGTATATTGAGCCTGTTACAGTACTGGTATATATTCACCCTGTCACAGTACTGGTGTATATTCCGCCTGTCACAACACTGGTGCATATTCATCCTGTCACAGTACTGGTGTATATTCACCCCGTGACAGAACTGGTGTATATTCACCCTGTCACAGTACTGGAGTATATTCACCCTGTAACATACTGGTGTATTTTCACCCTGTTACAGTACTGGTGTATATTCACCCTGTAACAGTACTGGTGTGTATTCAACCTGTCACAGTACTGGTGTATATTCCGCCTGTCACAGTACTGGAATACATTCACCCTGTCCCAGTACTGGTGTATATTCATCCTGTCACAGTACTGGTGTATATTCAGCCTGTTACAGTACTGGTGTATATTCAGCCTGTTACAGTACTGGTATATATTCACCCTGTCACAGTACTGGCGTATATTCCGCCTGTCACAAAACTGGTGCATATTCACCCTGTTACAGTACTGATGCATATTCAACCTGTTACAGTACTGGAGTATATTCATCCTGTCACAGTACTGGTGTATATTCACCCTGTCACAGTACTGGTGTATATTCACACTGTTACAGTACTGGTGTATATTCCCCCTGTCAGAGTACTGGTGTATATTCACCCTGTTACAGTACTGGTGTATATTCACCCTGTCACAGTACTGGTGTATATTCACCCTGTCACAGTACTGGTGTATATTCACCCTGTCACAGAACTGCAGTTTATTCACCCTGTGGCAGTACTGGTGTATATTCACCCTGTCACAGTACTGGTGTATATTGAGCCTGTTACAGTACTGGTATATATTCACCCTGTCACAGTACTGGTGTATATTCCGCCTGTCACAATACTGGTGCATATTCACCCTGTCACAGTACTGGTGTATATTCACCCCGTGACAGAACTGGTGTATATTCACCCTGTCACAGTACTGGAGTATATTCACCCTGTAACATACTGGTGTATATTCACCCTGTTACAGTACTGGTGTATATTCACCCTGTAACAGTACTGGTGTATATTCAACCTGTCACAGTACTGGTGTATATTCCGCCTGTCACAGTACTGGAATACATTCACCCTGTCCCAGTACTGGTGTATATTCAGCCTGTTACAGTACTGGTGTATATTCAGCCTGTTACAGTACTGGTATATATTCACCCTGTCACAGTACTGGCGTATATTCCGCCTGTAACAATACTGGTGCATATTCACCCTGTCACAGTACTGGTGTATATTCACCCTGTCACAGTACTGGTGTATATTCACCCTGTCACAGTACTGGTGTATATTCACCCTGTCACAGTACTGGAGTATATTCACCCTGTCACAGTGCTGGAGTATATTCACCCTGTCACAGTACTGGAGTATATTCACCCTGTGACAGAACTGGTGTATATTCACCCTGTCACACGACTGGAGTATATTCACCCTGTCACACGACTGGAGTATATTCACCCTGTCACAGTACTGGAGTATATACATCCTGTCACAGTACTGGTGTATATTCATCCTGTCATAGTACTGGTGTATATTCACCCTGTCACAGTACTGGCGGATATTCAACCTGTCACAGTACTGGTGTATATTCACCCTGTGTCAGCACTGGTGTATCTTCACCCTGTCACAGTACTGGTGTACAATTACACTGTCACAGTACTGGTGTATATTCACCATCTCACCGTACTGGAGTATATTCACCCTGTCTCAGTACTGGTGTATATTCATCCTGTCACACTAGAGGTGTATTTTCCCCCTGTTACAGTACTGATGTATATTCACCCTGTCACAGTACTGGAGTATATTCAGCCTGTTACAGTACTGGTATATATTCACCCTGTCACAGTACTGGTGTATATTCCGCCTGTCACAATACTGGTGCATATTCACCCTGTCACAGTACTGGTGTATATTCACCCTGTCACAGTACTGGTGTATATTAACCATGTCACAGTACTGGTGTATATTCACGCTGTCACAGTACTGGTGTATATTCACCCTGTCACAGTACTGGTGTATATTCACCCTGTCACAGAACTGCAGTTTATTCACCCTGTGGCAGTACTGGTGTATATTCACCCTGTCACAGTACTGGTGTATATTGAGCCTGTTACAGTACTGGTATATATTCACCCTGTCACAGTACTGGTGTATATTCCGCCTGTCACAATACTGGTGCATTTTCACCCTGTCACAGTACTGGTGTATATTCACCCCGTGACAGAACTGGTGTATATTCACCCTGTCACAGTACTGGAGTATATTCACCCTGTAACATACTGGTGTATTTTCACCCTGTTACAGTACTGGTGTATATTCACCCTGTAACAGTACTGGTGTATATTCAACCTGTCACAGTACTGGTGTATATTCCGCCTGTCACAGTACTGGAATACATTCACCCTGTCCCAGTACTGGTGTATATTCATCCTGTCACAGTACTGGTGTATATTCAGCCTGTTACAGTACTGGTGTATATTCAGCCTGTTACAGTACTGGTATATATTCACCCTGTCACAGTACTGGCGTATATTCACCCTGTCACAGTACTGGTGTATATTCACCCTGTCACAGGACTGGTGTATATTCACCCTGTCACAGGACTGGTGTATTTTCACCCTGTCACAGTACTGGTGTATATTCACCCTGTCACAGTACTGGTGTATATTCACCCTGTCACAGTACTGGTGTATATTCACCCTGTCACAGTACTGGTGTATATTCACCCTGTCACAGGACTGGTGTATATTCACCCTGTCACAGTACTGGAGTATATTCACCCTGTCTCAGTACTGGTGTATATTCATCCTGTCACACTAGAGGTGTATTTTCCCCCTGTTACAGTACTGATGTATATTCACCTTGTCACAGTACTGGTGTATATTCAGCCTGTTACAGTACTGGTATATATTCCCCCTGTCACAGTACTGGTGTATATTCTGCCTGTCACAGCACTGGTGTATATTCACCCTGTCACAGTACTGGTGTATATTCACCCTGTCACAGTACTGGTATATATTCACCCTGTCACAGTACTGGTGCATATTCCGCCTGTCACAATACTGGTGCATATTCACCCTGTCACAGTACTGGTGTATATTCACCCTATCACAGTACTGGTGTATATTCACCCTGTCACAGTACTGGGGTATATTCACCCTGTCACAGTACTGGAGTATATTCACCCTGTCACAGTGCTGCAGTTTATTCACCCTGTCACAGTACTGGTGTACAATTACACTGTCACAGTACTGGTGTATATTCACCATCTCACAGTACTGGAGTATATTCACCCTGTCTCAGTACTGGTGTATATTCATCCTGTCACACTAGAGGTGTATTTTCCCCCTGTTACAGTACTGATGTATATTCACCCTGTCACAGTACTGGTGTATATTCCGCCTGTCACAATACTGGTGCATATTCACCCTGTCACAGTACTGGTGTATATTCACCCTGTCACAGTACTGGTGTATATTCACCCTGTCAAAGTACTGGTGTATATTCACCCTGTCACAGAACTGCAGTTTATTCACCCTGTGGCAGTACTGGTGTATATTCACCCTGTCACAGTACTGGTGTATATTGAGCCTGTTACAGTACTGGTATATATTCACCCTGTCACAGTACTGGTGTATATTCCGCCTGTCACAACACTGGTGCATATTCACCCTGTCACAGTACTGGTGTATATTCACCCCGTGACAGAACTGGTGTATATTCACCCTGTCACAGTACTGGAGTATATTCACCCTGTAACATACTGGTGTATTTTCACCCTGTTACAGTACTGGTGTATATTCACCCTGTAACAGTACTGGTGTGTATTCAACCTGTCACAGTACTGGTGTATATTCCGCCTGTCACAGTACTGGAATACATTCACCCTGTCCCAGTACTGGTGTATATTCATCCTGTCACAGTACTGGTGTATATTCAGCCTGTTACAGTACTGGTGTATATTCAGCCTGTTACAGTACTGGTATATATTCACCCTGTCACAGTACTGGCGTATATTCCGCCTGTCACAAAACTGGTGCATATTCACCCTGTTACAGTACTGATGCATATTCAACCTGTTACAGTACTGGAGTATATTCATCCTGTCACAGTACTGGTGTATATTCACCCTGTGTCAGTACTGGTGTATATTCACCCTGTTACAGTAGCGTGAGTATATTCACCCTGTCACACGACTGGAGTATATTCACCCTGTCACACGACTGGAGTATATTCACCCTGTCACAGTACTGGAGTATATACATCCTGTCACAGTACTGGTGTATATTCACCCTGTCACAGTACTGGTGTATATTAACCCTGTCACAGTACTGGTGTATATTCACCCTGTCACAGTACTGGTGTATATTCACCCTGTCACAGTACTGGTGTATATTCACCCTGTCACAGAACTGCAGTTTATTCACCCTGTGGCAGTACTGGTGTATATTCACCCTGTCACAGTACTGGTGTATATTGAGCCTGTTACAGTACTGGTATATATTCACCCTGTCACAGTACTGGTGTATATTCCGCCTGTCACAATACTGGTGCATATTCACCCTGTCACAGTACTGGTGTATATTCACCCCGTGACAGAACTGGTGTATATTCACCCTGTCACAGTACTGGAGTATATTCACCCTGTAACATACTCGTGTATATTCACCCTGTTACAGTACTGGTGTACATTCACCCTGTCCCAGTACTGGTGTATATTCATCCTGTCACAGTACTGGTGTATATTCAGCCTGTTACAGTACTGGTGTATATTCAGCCTGTTACAGTACTGGTATATATTCACCCTGTCACAGTACTGGCGTATATTCCGCCTGTCACAATACTGGTGCATATTCACCCTGTCACAGTACTGGTGTATATTCACCCTATCACAGTACTGGTGTATATTCACCCTGTCACAGTACTGGTGTATATTCACCCTGTCACAGTACTGGAGTATATTCACCCTGTCACAGTGCTGCAGTTTATTCACCCTGTTACAGTACTGATGCATATTCAACCTGTTACAGTACTGGAGTATATTCATCCTGTCACAGTACTGGTGTATATTCACCCTGTGTCAGTACTGGAGTATATTCACCCTGTCACAGTACTGGAGTATATTCACCCTGTCACAGTACTGGAGTATATTCACCCTGTGACAGAACTGGTGTATATTCACCCTGTCACAGTACTGGTGTATATTCACCCTGTCACAGTACTGGTATATATTCACCCTGTCACAGTACTGGCGTATATTCACCCTGTCACAGTACTGGTGTATATTCACCCTGTTACAGTAGCGTGAGTATATTCACCCTGTCACACGACTGGAGTATATTCACCCTGTCACACGACTGGAGTATATTCACCCTGTCACAGTACTGGAGTATATACATCCTGTCACAGTACTGGTGTATATTCATCCTGTCACAGTACTGGTGTATATTCACCCTGTCACAGTACTGGTGTATATTCAGCCTGTCACAGTACTGGTATATATTCACCCTGTCACAGTACTGGTGTATATTTTGCCTGTCACAGTACTGGTGTATATTTTGCCTGTCACAGTACTGGAGTATATTCACCCTGTCACAGTACTGGAGTATATTCACCCTGTCACAGTACTGGTGTATATTCATCCTGTCACAGTACTGGTGTATATTCACCCTGTCTCAGCACTGGTGTATCTTCACCCTGTCACAGTACTGGTGTATATTCACCCTGTCACAGTACTGGTGTATATTCACCCTGTCACAGTACTGGTGTATATTCACCCTGTCACAGTACTGGTGTATATTCACCCTGTCACAGTACTGGTGTATATTCACCCTGTCACAGGACTGGTGTATATTCACCCTGTCACAGTACTGGAGTATATTCACCCTGTCTCAGTACTGGTGTATATTCATCCTGTCACACTAGAGGTGTATTTTCCCCCTGTTACAGTACTGATGTATATTCACCTTGTCACAGTACTGGTGTATATTCAGCCTGTTACAGTACTGGTATATATTCCCCCTGTCACAGTACTGGTGTATATTCTGCCTGTCACAGCACTGGTGTATATTCACCCTGTCACAGTACTGGTGTATATTCACCCTGTCACAGTACTGGTATATATTCACCCTGTCACAGTACTGGTGCATATTCCGCCTGTCACAATACTGGTGCATATTCACCCTGTCACAGTACTGGTGTATATTCACCCTATCACAGTACTGGTGTATATTCACCCTGTCACAGTACTGGGGTATATTCACCCTGTCACAGTACTGGAGTATATTCACCCTGTCACAGTGCTGCAGTTTATTCACCCTGTCACAGTACTGGTGTACAATTACACTGTCACAGTACTGGTGTATATTCACCATCTCACAGTACTGGAGTATATTCACCCTGTCTCAGTACTGGTGTATATTCATCCTGTCACACTAGAGGTGTATTTTCCCCCTGTTACAGTACTGATGTATATTCACCCTGTCACAGTACTGGTGTATATTCCGCCTGTCACAATACTGGTGCATATTCACCCTGTCACAGTACTGGTGTATATTCACCCTGTCACAGTACTGGTGTATATTAACCATGTCACAGTACTGGTGTATATTCATCCTGTCACAGTACTGGTGTATATTCACCCTGTCAAAGTACTGGTGTATATTCACCCTGTCACAGAACTGCAGTTTATTCACCCTGTGGCAGTACTGGTGTATATTCACCCTGTCACAGTACTGGTGTATATTGAGCCTGTTACAGTACTGGTATATATTCACCCTGTCACAGTACTGGTGTATATTCCGCCTGTCACAACACTGGTGCATATTCACCCTGTCACAGTACTGGTGTATATTCACCCCGTGACAGAACTGGTGTATATTCACCCTGTCACAGTACTGGAGTATATTCACCCTGTAACATACTGGTGTATTTTCACCCTGTTACAGTACTGGTGTATATTCACCCTGTAACAGTACTGGTGTGTATTCAACCTGTCACAGTACTGGTGTATATTCCGCCTGTCACAGTACTGGAATACATTCACCCTGTCCCAGTACTGGTGTATATTCATCCTGTCACAGTACTGGTGTATATTCAGCCTGTTACAGTACTGGTGTATATTCAGCCTGTTACAGTACTGGTATATATTCACCCTGTCACAGTACTGGCGTATATTCCGCCTGTCACAAAACTGGTGCATATTCACCCTGTTACAGTACTGATGCATATTCAACCTGTTACAGTACTGGAGTATATTCATCCTGTCACAGTACTGGTGTATATTCACCCTGTGTCAGTACTGGTGTATATTCACCCTGTTACAGTAGCGTGAGTATATTCACCCTGTCACACGACTGGAGTATATTCACCCTGTCACACGACTGGAGTATATTCACCCTGTCACAGTACTGGAGTATATACATCCTGTCACAGTACTGGTGTATATTCACCCTGTCACAGTACTGGTGTATATTAACCCTGTCACAGTACTGGTGTATATTCACCCTGTCACAGTACTGGTGTATATTCACCCTGTCACAGTACTGGTGTATATTCACCCTGTCACAGAACTGCAGTTTATTCACCCTGTGGCAGTACTGGTGTATATTCACCCTGTCACAGTACTGGTGTATATTGAGCCTGTTACAGTACTGGTATATATTCACCCTGTCACAGTACTGGTGTATATTCCGCCTGTCACAATACTGGTGCATATTCACCCTGTCACAGTACTGGTGTATATTCACCCCGTGACAGAACTGGTGTATATTCACCCTGTCACAGTACTGGAGTATATTCACCCTGTAACATACTCGTGTATATTCACCCTGTTACAGTACTGGTGTACATTCACCCTGTCCCAGTACTGGTGTATATTCATCCTGTCACAGTACTGGTGTATATTCAGCCTGTTACAGTACTGGTGTATATTCAGCCTGTTACAGTACTGGTATATATTCACCCTGTCACAGTACTGGCGTATATTCCGCCTGTCACAATACTGGTGCATATTCACCCTGTCACAGTACTGGTGTATATTCACCCTATCACAGTACTGGTGTATATTCACCCTGTCACATTGCTGCAGTTTATTCACCCTGTTACAGTACTGATGCATATTCAACCTGTTACAGTACTGGAGTATATTCATCCTGTCACAGTACTGGTGTATATTCACCCTGTGTCAGTACTGGAGTATATTCACCCTGTCACAGTACTGGAGTATATTCACCCTGTCACAGTACTGGAGTATATTCACCCTGTGACAGAACTGGTGTATATTCACCCTGTCACAGTACTGGTGTATATTCACCCTGTCACAGTACTGGTATATATTCACCCTGTCACAGTACTGGCGTATATTCACCCTGTCACAGTACTGGTGTATATTCACCCTGTTACAGTAGCGTGAGTATATTCACCCTGTCACACGACTGGAGTATATTCACCCTGTCACACGACTGGAGTATATTCACCCTGTCACAGTACTGGAGTATATACATCCTGTCACAGTACTGGTGTATATTCATCCTGTCACAGTACTGGTGTATATTCACCCTGTCACAGTACTGGTGTATATTCAGCCTGTCACAGTACTGGTATATATTCACCCTGTCACAGTACTGGTGTATATTTTGCCTGTCACAGTACTGGTGTATATTTTGCCTGTCACAGTACTGGAGTATATTCACCCTGTCACAGTACTGGAGTATATTCACCCTGTCACAGTACTGGTGTATATTCATCCTGTCACAGTACTGGTGTATATTCACCCTGTCTCAGCACTGGTGTATCTTCACCCTGTCACAGTACTGGTGTATATTCACCCTGTCACAGTACTGGTGTATATTCACCCTGTTACAGTACTGGTGTATATTCACCCTGTCACAGTACTGGTGTATATTCACCCTGTCACAGTACTGGTGTATATTCACCCTGTCACAGTACTGGAGTATAGTCACCCTGTCACAGTACAGGTGTATATTCCCCCTGTTACAGCACTGGTGTATATTCTGCCTGTCACAGTGCTGGAATACATTCACCCTGTCACAGTACTGGTGCATATTCATCCTGTCACAGTACTGGAGTATATTCACCCTGTCACAGTGCTGCAGTTTATTCACCCTGTTACAGTGCTGCAGTTTATTCACCCTGTCACAGTACTGGTGTATATTCACCCTGTCACAGTACTGGTGTATATTCACCCTGTCACAGTACTGATGTATATTCAGCCTGTTACAGTACTGCTGTATATTCACCCTGTCACAGCACTGCAGTTTATTCACCCTGTGGCAGTACTGGTGTATATCCACCCTGTCACAGTACTGGAGTATATTCACCCTGTCACAGTACTGATGTATATTCACCCTGTCGCAGTACTGGAGTATATTCATCCTGTCACAGTACTGGTGTATATTCACCCTGTTACAGTACTGGAGTATATTCACCCTGTCACAGTACTGGTGTATATTCACCCTCTCACAGTACTGGAGTATATTCCCCCTGTCACAGCACTGGGGTATATTCACCCTGTTACAGTACTGCAGTTGATTCAACCTGTTACAGTACTGATGTATATTCACCCTGTCACAGTACTGGTGTATATTCACCCTGGTGTATTTTCACACTGTCACAGTACTGGTGTATACTCACCCTGTAACAGTACTGGTGTATATTCACCCTGTCACAGTACTGGTGTATATTCACCCTGTCACAGTACTGGTGTATATTCACCCTGTCACAGTACTGGTGTATATTCAGCCTGTCACAGTACTGGAGTATATTCACCCTGTCACAGTACTGGTGTATATTCACCCTGGTGTATTTTCACCCTGTCACAGTACTGGTGTATATTCACCCTGTTACAGTACTGGTGGAATTTCACCCTGTCACAGGACTGGTGTATATTCCGCCTGTCACAGGACTGGTGTATATTCCGCCTGTCACAGTACTGGTGTATATTCACCCTGTCACAGGACTGGTGTATATTCACCCTGTCACAGTACTGGTGTATATTCACCCTGTCACAGTACTGGTGTATATTCACCCTGTCACAGTACTGGTGTATATTCACCCTGTCACAGTACTGGTGTATATTCACCCTGTCACAGTACTGGTGTATATTCACCCTGTCACAGTACTGGTGTATATTCACCCTGTCACAGTACTGGTGTATATTCACCCTGTCACAGTACTGGTGTATATTCACCCTGTCACAGTACTGGTGTATATTCACCCTGTCACAGTACTGGTGTATATTCACCCTGTCACAGTACTGGTGTATATTCACCCTGTCACAGTACTGGTGTATATTCACCCTGTCACAGTACTGGTGTATATTCACCCTGTCACAGTACTGGTGTATATTCACCCTGTCACAGTACTGGTGTATATTCACCCTGTCACAGTACTGGTGTATATTCACCCTGTCACAGTACTGGTGTATATTCACCCTGTCACAGTACTGGTGTATATTCACCCTGTCACAGTACTGGTGTATATTCACCCTGTCACAGTACTGGTGTATATTCACCCTGTCACAGTACTGGTGTATATTCACCCTGTCACAGTGCTGGTGTATATTCACCCTGTCACAGTACTGGTGTATATTCACCCTGTCACAGTGCTGGTGTATATTCACCCTGTCACAGTACTGGTGTATATTCACCCTGTCACAGTGCTGGTGTATATTCACCCTGTCACAGTGCTGGTGTATATTCACCCTGTCACAGTACTGGTGTATATTCACCCTGTCACAGTACTGGTGTATATTCACCCTGTCACAGTACTGGTTTATATTCACCCTGTCACAGTACTGGTGTATATTCACCCTGTCACAGTACTGGTGTATATTCACCCTGTCACAGTACTGGTGTATATTCACCCTGTCACAGTACTGGTGTATATTCACCCTGTCACAGTACTGGTGTATATTCACCCTGTCACAGTACTGGAGTATATTCACCCTGTCACAGTGCTGCAGTTTATTCACCCTGTCACAGTACTGGTGTATATTCACCCTGTCACAGCACTGGAGTATATTCACCCTGGTGTCTCTTCACCCTGTCACAGTACCGGTGTCTCTTCACCCTGTCACAGTACCGGTGTCTCTTCACCCTGTCACAGTACCGGTGTCTCTTCACCCTGTCACAGTACCGGTGTCTCTTCACCCTGTCACGGTACCGGTGTATATTCACCCTGTCACAGTACCGGTGCATATTCACCCTGTCAAAGTACCGGTGCATATTCACCCTGTCACAGTACTAGAGTATATTCACCCTGTCACAGTACTGGAGTATATTCACCCTGTCAAAGTACTGGTGTATATTCACCCTGTCACAGTACTGGTGTATATTCACCCTGTCAAAGTACTGGTGGAGATTCACCCTGTCACAGCACTGGTGTATATTCACCCTGTCACAGTACTGGTGTATATTCACCCTGTCACAGTACTGGTGTATATTCACCCTGTCACAGTACTGGTGTATATTCACCCTGTCACAGTACTGGTGTATATTCACCCTGTCACAGTACTGGTGTATATTCACCCTGTCACAGTACTGGTGTATATTCACCCTGTCACAGTACTGGTGTATATTCACCCTGTCACAGTACTGGTGTATATTCACCCTGTCACAGTACTGGTGTATATTCACCCTGTCACAGTACTGGTGTATATTCACCCTGTCACAGTACTGGTGTATATTCACCCTGTCACAGTACTGGTGTATATTCACCCTGTCACAGTACTGGTGTATATTCACCCTGTCACAGTACTGGTGTATATTCACCCTGTCACAGTGCTGGTGTATATTCACCCTGTCACAGTGCTGGTGTATATTCACCCTGTCACAGTGCTGGTGTATATTCACCCTGTCACAGTACTGGTGTATATTCACCCTGTCACAGTACTGGTGTATATTCACCCTGTCACAGTACTGGTGTATATTCACCCTGTCACAGTACTGGTTTATATTCACCCTGTCACAGTACTGGTGTATATTCACCCTGTCACAGTACTGGTGTATATTCACCCTGTCACAGTACTGGTGTATATTCACCCTGTCACAGTACTGGTGTATATTCACCCTGTCACAGTACTGGTGTATATTCACCCTGTCACAGTACTGGTGTATATTCACCCTGTCACAGTACTGGAGTATATTCACCCTGTCACAGTGCTGCAGTTTATTCACCCTGTCACAGTACTGGTGTATATTCACCCTGTCACAGCACTGGAGTATATTCACCCTGGTGTCTCTTCACCCTGTCACAGTACCGGTGTCTCTTCACCCTGTCACAGTACCGGTGTCTCTTCACCCTGTCACAGTACCGGTGTCTCTTCACCCTGTCACAGTACCGGTGTCTCTTCACCCTGTCACAGTACCGGTGTATATTCACCCTGTCACAGTACCGGTGTATATTCACCCTGTCAAAGTACCGGTGTATATTCACCCTGTCACAGTACTAGAGTATATTCACCCTGTCACAGTACTGGAGTATATTCACCCTGTCAAAGTACTGGTGTATATTCACCCTGTCACAGTACTGGTGTATATTCACCCTGTCAAAGTACTGGTGGAGATTCACCCTGTCACAGCACTGGTGTATATTCACCCTGTCACAGTACTGGTGTATATTCACCCTGTCACAGTACTGGTGTATATTCACCCTGTCACAGTACTGGATTATAGTCACCCTGTCACAGTACTGGTGTATAATCACCCTGTCACAGTACTGGAGTATATTCACCCTGTCACAGTGCTGGTATATTTTCACCATGTCACAGTGCTGGTGTATATTCACCCTGTCACAGGACTGGTGTATATTCCGCCTGTCACAGTACAGGTGTATATTCCGCCTGTCACAGTACTGGTGTATATTCACCCTGCCACAGTACTGGTGTATATTCACCCTGTCACAGTACTGGTGTATATTCACCCTGTCACAGTACTGGTGTATATTCACCCTGTCACAGTACTGGTGTATATTCACCCTGTCACAGTACTGGTGTATATTCACCCTGTCACAGTACTGGTGTATATTCACCCTGTCACAGTACTGGTGTATATTCACCCTGTCACAGTACTGGTGTATATTCACCCTGTCACAGTACTGGTGTATATTCACCCTGTCACAGTACTGGTGTATATTCACCCTGTCACAGCACTGGAGTATATTCACCCTGGTGTATTTTCACCCTGTCACAGTACCGGTGTCTCTTCACCCTGTCACAGTACCGGTGTCTCTTCACCCTGTCACAGTACCGGTGTGTCTTCACCCTGTCACAGTACCGGTGTCTCTTCACCCTGTCACAGTACCGGTGTCACTTCACCCTGTCACAGTACCGGTGTCACTTCACCCTGTCACAGTACCGGTGTCTCTTCACCCTGTCACAGTACCGGTGTATATTCACCCTGTCACAGTACCGGTGTATATTCACCCTGTCACAGTACCGGTGTATATTCACCCTGTCACAGTACCGGTGTATATTCACCCTGTCAAAGTACTGCTGTATATTCACCCTGTTACAGGTCTGGAGTATATTCCCCCTGTCACAGTACTGGTGTATATTCACACTGTCACAGTTCTGGTGTATATTCACCCTGTCACAGTTCTGGTGTATATTCACCCTGTCACAGTACTGGTGTATATTCACCCTGTCACAGTACTGGTGTATATTCACCCTGTTACAATACTGGAGTATATTCCCCTAGTCACAGCACTGGGGTATATTCACCCTGTCACAGTACTGGTGTATATTCACCCTGTCACAGTACTGGTGTATATTCACCCTGTCACAGTACTGGTGTATATTCACCCTGTTACAATACTGGAGTATGTTCCCCCAGTCACAGCACTGGGGTATATTCACCCTGTCACAGTACTGGTGTATATTCACCCTGTCACAGTACTGGTGTATATTCACCCTGTCACAGTACTGGAGTGTAGTCACCCTGTCACAGTAATGGTGTATATTCACCCTGTCACAGTACTGGAGTATATTCCCCCTGTCACAGTACTGGAGTATATTCACCCTGTCAAAGTACTGGTGTATATTCACCCTGTCACAGTACTGGTGTATATTCACCCTGTCAAAGTACTGGTGTATATTCACCCTGTCACAGTACTGGTGTATATTCACCCTGTCACAGTACTGGTGTATATTCACCCTGTCACAGTACTGGTGTATATTCACCCTGTCACAGTACTGGTGTATATTCACCCTGTCACAGTACTGGTGTATATTCACCCTGTCACAGTACTGGTGTATATTCACCCTGTCACAGTACTGGTGTATATTCACCCTGTCACAGTACTGGTGTATATTCACCCTGTCACAGTACTGGTGTATATTCACCCTGTCACAGTACTGGTGTATATTCACCCTGTCACAGTACTGGTGTATATTCACCCTGTCACAGTACTGGTGTATATTCACCCTGTCACAGTACTGGAGTATATTCACCCTGTCACAGTGCTGCAGTTTATTCACCCTGACACAGTACTGGTGTATATTCACCCTGTCACAGCACTGGAGTATATTCACCCTGGTGTCTCTTCACCCTGTCACAGTACCGGTGTCTCTTCACCCTGTCACAGTACCGGTGTCTCTTCACCCTGTCACAGTACCGGTGTCTCTTCACCCTGTCACAGTACCGGTGTCTCTTCACCCTGTCACAGTACCGGTGTATATTCACCCTGTCACAGTACCGGTGTATATTCACCCTGTCAAAGTACCGGTGTATATTCACCCTGTCACAGTACTAGAGTATATTCACCCTGTCACAGTACTGGAGTATATTCACCCTGTCAAAGTACTGGTGTATATTCACCCTGTCACAGTACTGGTGTATATTCACCCTGTCACAGTACTGGTGTATATTCACCCTGTCACAGTACTGGTGTATATTCACCCTGTCACAGTACTGGTGTATATTCACCCTGTCACAGTGCTGGTGTATATTCACCCTGTCACAGTACTGGTGTATATTCACCCTGTCACAGTGCTGGTGTATATTCACCCTGTCACAGTGCTGGTGTATATTCACCCTGTCACAGTACTGGTGTATATTCACCCTGTCACAGTACTGGTTTATATTCACCCTGTCACAGTACTGGTGTATATTCACCCTGTCACAGTACTGGTGTATATTCACCCTGTCACAGTACTGGTGTATATTCACCCTGTCACAGTACTGGTGTATATTCACCCTGTCACAGTACTGGTGTATATTCACCCTGTCACAGTACTGGTGTATATTCACCCTGTCACAGTACTGGAGTATATTCACCCTGTCACAGTGCTGCAGTTTATTCACCCTGTCACAGTACTGGTGTATATTCACCCTGTCACAGTACTGGTGTATATTCACCCTGTCACAGCACTGGAGTATATTCACCCTGGTGTCTCTTCACCCTGTCACAGTACCGGTGTCTCTTCACCCTGTCACAGTACCGGTGTCTCTTCACCCTGTCACAGTACCGGTGTCTCTTCACCCTGTCACAGTACCGGTGTCTCTTCACCCTGTCACAGTACCGGTGTATATTCACCCTGTCACAGTACCGGTGCATATTCACCCTGTCAAAGTACCGGTGTATATTCACCCTGTCACAGTACTAGAGTATATTCACCCTGTCACAGTACTGGAGTATATTCACCCTGTCAAAGTACTGGTGTATATTCACCCTGTCACAGTACTGGTGTATATTCACCCTGTCAAAGTACTGGTGGAGATTCACCCTGTCACAGCACTGGTGTATATTCACCCTGTCACAGTACTGGTGTATATTCACCCTGTCACAGTACTGGTGTATATTCACCCTGTCACAGTACTGGTGTATATTCACCCTGTCACAGTACTGGTGTATATTCACCCTATCACAGTACTGGTGTATATTCACCCTGTCACAGTACTGGTGTATATTCACCCTGTCACAGTTCTGGTGTATATTCACCCTGTCACAGTCCTGGTGTATATTCACCCTGTCACAGTCCTGGTGTATATTCACCCTGTCACAGTACTGGTGTATATTCACCCTGTCACAGTACTGGTGTATATTCACCCTGTCACAGTACTGGTGTATATTCACCCTGTCACAGTACTGGTGTATATTCACCCTGTCACAGTACTGGTGTATATTCACCCTGTCACAGTACTGGTGTATATTCACCCTGTCACAGTACTGGTGTATATTCACCCTGTCACAGTACTGGTGTATATTCACCCTGTCACAGTACTGGTGTATATTCACCCTGTCACAGTACTGGTGTATATTCACCCTGTCACAGTGCTGGTGTATATTCACCCTGTCACAGTGCTGGTGTATATTCACCCTGTCACAGTGCTGGTGTATATTCACCCTGTCACAGTACTGGTGTATATTCACCCTGTCACAGTGCTGGTGTATATTCACCCTGTCACAGTACTGGTGTATATTCACCCTGTCACAGTACTGGTGTATATTCACCCTGTCACAGTACTGGTGTATATTCACCCTGTCACAGTACTGGTGTATATTCACCCTGTCACAGTACTGGTGTATATTCACCCTGTCACAGTACTGGTGTATATTCACCCTGTCACAGTACTGGATTATAGTCACCCTGTCACAGTACTGGTGTATAATCACCCTGTCACAGTACTGGAGTATATTCACCCTGTCACAGTGCTGGTATATTTTCACCATGTCACAGTGCTGGTGTATATTCACCCTGTCACAGGACTGGTGTATATTCCGCCTGTCACAGTACAGGTGTATATTCCGCCTGTCACAGTACTAGAGTATATTCACCCTGTCACAGTACTGGAGTATATTCACCCTGTCAAAGTACTGGTGTATATTCACCCTGTCACAGTACTGGATTATAGTCACCCTGTCACAGTACTGGTGTATATTCACCCTGTCACAGTACTGGTGTATATTCACCCTGTCACAGTACTGGTGTATATTCACCCTGTCACAGTACTGGTGTATATTCACCCTGTCACAGTGCTGGTGTATATTCACCCTGTCACAGTGCTGGTGTATATTCACCCTGTCACAGTGCTGGTGTATATTCACCCTGTCACAGTACTGGTGTATATTCACCCTGTCACAGTGCTGGTGTATATTCACCCTGTCACAGTACTGGTGTATATTCACCCTGTCACAGTACTGGTGTATATTCACCCTGTCACAGTACTGGTGTATATTCACCCTGTCACAGTACTGGTGTATATTCACCCTGTCACAGTACTGGTGTATATTCACCCTGTCACAGTACTGGTGTATATTCACCCTGTCACAGTACTGGATTATAGTCACCCTGTCACAGTACTGGTGTATAATCACCCTGTCACAGTACTGGAGTATATTCACCCTGTCACAGTGCTGGTATATTTTCACCATGTCACAGTGCTGGTGTATATTCACCCTGTCACAGGACTGGTGTATATTCCGCCTGTCACAGTACAGGTGTATATTCCGCCTGTCACAGTACTGGTGTATATTCACCCTGCCACAGTACTGGTGTATATTCACCCTGTCACAGTACTGGTGTATATTCACCCTGTCACAGTACTGGTGTATATTCACCCTGTCACAGTACTGGTGTATATTCACCCTGTCACAGTACTGGTGTATATTCACCCTGTCACAGTACTGGTGTATATTCACCCTGTCACAGTACTGGTGTATATTCACCCTGTCACAGTACTGGTGTATATTCACCCTGTCACAGTACTGGTGTATATTCACCCTGTCACAGCACTGGAGTATATTCACCCTGGTGTATTTTCACCCTGTCACAGTACCGGTGTCTCTTCACCCTGTCACAGTACCGGTGTGTCTTCACCCTGTCACAGTACCGGTGTGTCTTCACCCTGTCACAGTACCGGTGTCTCTTCACCCTGTCACAGTACCGGTGTCTCTTCACCCTGTCACAGTACCGGTGTCACTTCACCCGGTCACAGTACCGGTGTCTCTTCACCCTGTCACAGTACCGGTGTATATTCACCCTGTCACAGTACCGGTGTGTCTTCACCCTGTCACAGTACCGGTGTGTCTTCACCCTGTCACAGTACCGGTGTCTCTTCACCCTGTCACAGTACCGGTGTCTCTTCACCCTGTCACAGTACCGGTGTCACTTCACCCGGTCACAGTACCGGTGTCTCTTCACCCTGTCACAGTACCGGTGTATATTCACCCTGTCACAGTACCGGTGTATATTCACCCTGTCACAGTACCGGTGTATATTCACCCTGTCAAAGTACTGGTGTATATTCACCCTGTTACAGGTCTGGAGTATATTCCCCCTGTCACAGTACTGGTGTATATTCACACTGTCACAGTTCTGGTGTATATTCACCCTGTCACAGTTCTGGTGTATATTCACCCTGTCACAGTACTGGTGTATATTCACCCTGTCACAGTACTGGTGTATATTCACCCTGTTACAATACTGGAGTATATTCCCCTAGTCACAGCACTGGGGTATATTCACCCTGTCACAGTACTGGTGTATATTCACCCTGTCACAGTACTGGTGTATATTCACCCTGTTACAATACTGGAGTATATTCCCCCAGTCACAGCACTGGGGTATATTCACCCTGTCACAGTACTGGTGTATATTCACCCTGTCACAGTACTGGTGTATATTCACCCTGTCACAGTACTGGAGTGTAGTCACCCTGTCACAGTAATGGTGTATATTCACCCTGTCACAGTACTGGAGTATATTCCCCCTGTCACAGTACTGGAGTATATTCACCCTGTCAAAGTACTGGTGTATATTCACCCTGTCACAGTACTGGTGTATATTCACCCTGTCAAAGTACTGGTGGAGATTCACCCTGTCACAGCACTGGTGTATATTCACCCTGTCACAGTACTGGTGTATATTCACCCTGTCACAGTACTGGTGTATATTCACCCTGTCACAGTACTGGTGTATATTCACCCTGTCACAGTACTGGTGTATATTCACCCTGTCACAGTACTGGTGTATATTCACCCTGTCACAGTACTGGTGTATATTCACCCTGTCACAGTACTGGTGTATATTCACCCTGTCACAGTACTGGTGTATATTCACCCTGTCACAGTACTGGTGTATATTCACCCTGTCACAGTACTGGTGTATATTCACCCTGTCACAGTACTGGTGTATATTCACCCTGTCACAGTACTGGTGTATATTCACCCTGTCACAGTACTGGTGTATATTCACCCTGTCACAGTACTGGTGTATATTCACCCTGTCACAGTACTGGTGTATATTCACCCTGTCACAGTACTGGTGTATATTCACCCTGTCACAGTACTGGTGTATATTCACCCTGTCACAGTACTGGTGTATATTCACCCTGTCACAGTACTGGTGTATATTCACCCTGTCACAGTACTGGTGTATATTCACCCTGTCACAGTACTGGTGTATATTCACCCTGTCACAGTACTGGTGTATATTCACCCTGTCACAGTACTGGTGTATATTCACCCTGTCACAGTACTGGTGTATATTCACCCTGTCACAGTACTGGTGTATATTCACCCTGTCACAGTACTGGAGTATATTCACCCTGTCACAGTGCTGCAGTTTATTCACCCTGTCACAGTACTGGTGTATATTCACCCTGTCACAGCACTGGAGTATATTCACCCTGGTGTCTCTTCACCCTGTCACAGTACCGGTGTCTCTTCACCCTGTCACAGTACCGGTGTCTCTTCACCCTGTCACAGTACCGGTGTCTCTTCACCCTGTCACAGTACCGGTGTCTCTTCACCCTGTCACAGTACCGGTGTATATTCACCCTGTCACAGTACCGGTGTATATTCACCCTGTCAAAGTACCGGTGTATATTCACCCTGTCACAGTACTAGAGTATATTCACCCTGTCACAGTACTGGAGTATATTCACCCTGTCAAAGTACTGGTGTATATTCACCCTGTCACAGTACTGGTGTATATTCACCCTGTCAAAGTACTGGTGGAGATTCACCCTGTCACAGCACTGGTGTATATTCACCCTGTCACAGCACTGGTGTATATTCCGCCTGTCACAGTACAGGTGTATATTCCGCCTGTCACAGTACTGGTGTATATTCACCCTGCCACAGTACTGGTGTATATTCACCCTGTCACAGTACTGGTGTATATTCACCCTGTCACAGTACTGGTGTATATTCACCCTGTCACAGTACTGGTGTATATTCACCCTGTCACAGTACTGGTGTATATTCACCCTGTCACAGTACTGGTGTATATTCACCCTGTCACAGTACTGGTGTATATTCACCCTGTCACAGTACTGGTGTATATTCACCCTGTCACAGTACTGGTGTATATTCACCCTGTCACAGTACTGGTGTATATTCACCCTGTCACAGCACTGGAGTATATTCACCCTGGTGTATTTTCACCCTGTCACAGTACCGGTGTCTCTTCACCCTGTCACAGTACCGGTGTCTCTTCACCCTGTCACAGTACCGGTGTGTCTTCACCCTGTCACAGTACCGGTGTCTCTTCACCCTGTCACAGTACCGGTGTCTCTTCACCCTGTCACAGTACCGGTGTCACTTCACCCTGTCACAGTACCGGTGTATATTCACACTGTCACAGTTCTGGTGTATATTCACCCTGTCACAGTTCTGGTGTATATTCACCCTGTCACAGTACTGGTGTATAACACCCTGTCACAGTACTGGTGTATATTCACCCTGTTACAATACTGGAGTATATTCCCCCAGTCACAGCACTGGGGTATATTCACCCTGTCACAGTACTGGTGTATATTCACCCTGTCACAGTACTGGTGTATATTCACCCTGTCACAGTACTGGAGTGTAGTCACCCTGTCACAGTAATGGTGTATATTCACCCTGTCACAGTACTGGAGTATATTCCCCCTGTCACAGTATTGGAGGATATTCTCCCTGTCATAGTACTGGAGTATATTGACCCTGTCACAGTCCTGGTGTATATTGACTCTGTCACAGTCCTGGTGTATATTGACCTTGTCACAGTACCGCAGTTTATTCACCCTGTCATAGTACTGGTGTATATTCACCCTGTGACAGCACTGGTGTATATTCACCCTGTCACAATACTGGAGTATATTCACCCGGTAACAATACTGGTGTATATTCACCCTGTCGCAGTACTGGTGTATATTCACCCTGTCACAGTGCTGGTGTATATTCACCCTGTCACAGTACTGGTGTATATTCACCCTATCACAGTATCGGTGTATATTCAACCTGTTACAGTACTGGTGTATATTCACCCTGTCACAGTACTGGTGTATATTGACCCTGTCACAGTCCTGGTGTATATTGACCTTGTCACAGTACTGGAGTATATTCACCCTGTCACAGTACTGGTGTGTATTGACCCTGTCACAGTACTGGAGTATATTGACCCTGTTACAGTACTAGTGTATATTCACCCTGTCACAGTACTGGTGTATATTCACCCTGTCACAGTACTGGAGTATATGCATCCTGTCACAGTACTGGTGTATATTCACCCTGTGACAGCACTGGTGTATCTTCACCCTGTCACAGCACTGGTGTATATTCAGCCTGTTACAGTACTGGTATATATTCACCCTGTCACAGTACTGGTGTATATTCAGCCTGTTACAGTACTGGTATATATTCACCCTGTCACACTAGTGGTGTATTTTCCCCCTATCACAGTATTGGAGTATATTCACCCTGTTACAGTACTGATGATTATTCACCCTGTCATAGTACTGGTGTATATTCACCCTGCGACAGCACTGGTGTATATTCACCCTGTGACAGCACTGGTGTATATTCACCCTGTCACAATACTGGTGTATATTCACCCGGTAACAGTACTGGTGTATATTCAACCTGTTACAGTACTGGTGTATATTCACCCTGTCACAGTACTGAAGTATATTCACCCTGTCTCAGTACTGGTGTATATTCACCCTGTCACAGTACTGGAGTATATTGACCCTGTCACAGTCCTGGTGTATATTGACCTTGTCACAGTACTGGAGTATATGCATCCTGTCACAGTACTGGTGTATATTCACCCTGTGACAGCACTGGTGTATCTTCACCCTGTCACAGCACTGGTGTATATTCAGCCTGTTACAGTACTGGTGTATATTCACCCTGTCACAGTACTGGAGTATATTGACCCTGTCACAGTCCTGGTGTATATTCACCCTGTTGCAGTACTGCAGATTATTCACCCTGTCATAGTACTGGTGTATATTCACCCTGTGACAGCACTGGTGTATATTCACCCTGTCACAATACTGGTGTATATTCACCCTGTCATAGTACTGGTGTATATTCACCCTGTGACAGCACTGGTGTATATTCACCCTGTCACATTACTGGTGTATCTTCACCCTGTCACATTACTGGTGTATGTTCAGCCTGTTACAGTACTGGTATATATTCACCCTGTCTCAGTACTGGTGTATATTCATCCTGTCACAGTACTGGTGTATATTCACCCTGTCACAGTACTGGTGTATATTCACCCTGTCACAGTACTGGTGTATATTCACACTGTTACAGTACTGGTGTATATTCATCCTGTCACACTAGTGGTGTATTTCCCCCCTGTCACAGTATTGGAGTATATTCACCCTGTTGCAGTACTGCAGATTATTCACCCTGTCATAGTACTGGTGTATATTCACCCTGTGACAGCACTGGTGTATATTCACCCTGTCACAATACTGGTGTATATTCACCCGGTAACAGTACTGGTGTATATTCACCCTGTCACAGTACTGGTGTATATTCACCCTGTCACAGTACTGGTGTATATTCACCCTGTCACAGTACTGGTGTATATTCACCCTGTCTCAGTACTGGTGTATATTCATCCTGTCACACTCGTGGTGTATTTTCCCCCTGTCACAGTATTGGAGTATATTCACCCTGTTGCAGTACTGCAGATTATTCACCCTGTCATAGTACTGGTGTATATTCACCCTGTGACAGCACTGGTGTATATTCACCCTGTCACAATACTGGTGTATATTCACCCGGTAACAGTACTGGTGTATATTCACCCTGTCACAGTACTGGTGTATATTCACCCTGTCACAGTACTGGAGTATATTCACCCTGTCTCAGTACTGGTGTATATTCATCCTGTCACACTAGTGGTGTATTTTCCCCCTGTCACAGTATTGGAGTATATTCACCCTGTTGCAGTACTGGTGTATATTCACCCTGTTACAATACTGGAGTATATTCCCCCAGTCACAGCACTGGGGTATATTCACCCTGTCACAGTACTGGTGTATATTCACCCTGTCACAGTGCTGGTGTATATTCACCCTGTCACAGTACTGGAGTGTAGTCACCCTGTCACAGTAATGGTGTATATTCACCCTGTCACATTACTGGAGTATATTCCCCCTGTCACAGTATTGGAGGATATTCTCCCTGTCATAGTACTGGAGTATATTGACCCTGTCACAGTCCTGGTGTATATTGACTCTGTCACAGTCCTGGTGTATATTGACCTTGTCACAGTACTGCAGTTTATTCACCCTGTCATAGTACTGGTGTATATTCACCCTGTGACAGCACTGGTGTATATTCACCCTGTCACAATACTGGAGTATATTCACCCGGTAACAATACTGGTGTATATTCACCCTGTCGCAGTACTGGTGTATATTCACCCTGTCACAGTGCTGGTGTATATTCACCCTGTCACAGTACTGGTGTATATTCACCCTATCACAGTATCGGTGTATATTCAACCTGTTACAGTACTGGTGTATATTCACCCTGTCACAGTACTGGTGTATATTGACCCTGTCACAGTCCTGGTGTATATTGACCTTGTCACAGTACTGGAGTATATTCACCCTGTCACAGTACTGGTGTGTATTGACCCTGTCACAGTACTGGAGTATATTGACCCTGTTACAGTACTAGTGTATATTCACCCTGTCACAGTACTGGTGTATATTCACCCTGTCACAGTACTGGAGTATATGCATCCTGTCACAGTACTGGTGTATATTCACCCTGTGACAGCACTGGTGTATCTTCACCCTGTCACAGCACTGGTGTATATTCAGCCTGTTACAGTACTGGTATATATTCACCCTGTCACAGTACTGGTGTATATTCAGCCTGTTACAGTACTGGTATATATTCACCCTGTCACACTAGTGGTGTATTTTCCCCCTATCACAGTATTGGAGTATATTCACCCTGTTACAGTACTGATGATTATTCACCCTGTCATAGTACTGGTGTATATTCACCCTGCGACAGCACTGGTGTATATTCACCCTGTGACAGCACTGGTGTATATTCACCCTGTCACAATACTGGTGTATATTCACCCGGTAACAGTACTGGTGTATATTCAACCTGTTACAGTACTGGTGTATATTCACCCTGTCACAGTACTGAAGTATATTCACCCTGTCTCAGTACTGGTGTATATTCACCCTGTCACAGTACTGGAGTATATTGACCCTGTCACAGTCCTGGTGTATATTGACCTTGTCACAGTACTGGAGTATATGCATCCTGTCACAGTACTGGTGTATATTCACCCTGTGACAGCACTGGTGTATCTTCACCCTGTCACAGCACTGGTGTATATTCAGCCTGTTACAGTACTGGTGTATATTCACCCTGTCACAGTACTGGAGTATATTGACCCTGTCACAGTCCTGGTGTATATTCACCCTGTTGCAGTACTGCAGATTATTCACCCTGTCATAGTACTGGTGTATATTCACCCTGTGACAGCACTGGTGTATATTCACCCTGTCACATTACTGGTGTATCTTCACCCTGTCACATTACTGGTGTATGTTCAGCCTGTTACAGTACTGGTATATATTCACCCTGTCTCAGTACTGGTGTATATTCATCCTGTCACAGTACTGGTGTATATTCACCCTGTCACAGTACTGGTGTATATTCACCCTGTCACAGTACTGGTGTATATTCACACTGTTACAGTACTGGTGTATATTCATCCTGTCACACTAGTGGTGTATTTCCCCCCTGTCACAGTATTGGAGTATATTCACCCTGTTGCAGTACTGCAGATTATTCACCCTGTCATAGTACTGGTGTATATTCACCCTGTGACAGCACTGGTGTATATTCACCCTGTCACAATACTGGTGTATATTCACCCGGTAACAGTACTGGTGTATATTCACCCTGTCACAGTACTGGTGTATATTCACCCTGTCACAGTACTGGTGTATATTCACCCTGTCACAGTACTGGTGTATATTCACCCTGTCTCAGTACTGGTGTATATTCATCCTGTCACACTCGTGGTGTATTTTCCCCCTGTCACAGTATTGGAGTATATTCACCCTGTTGCAGTACTGCAGATTATTCACCCTGTCATAGTACTGGTGTATATTCACCCTGTGACAGCACTGGTGTATATTCACCCTGTCACAATACTGGTGTATATTCACCCGGTAACAGTACTGGTGTATATTCACCCTGTCACAGTACTGGTGTATATTCACCCTGTCACAGTACTGGAGTATATTCACCCTGTCTCAGTACTGGTGTATATTCATCCTGTCACACTAGTGGTGTATTTTCCCCCTGTCACAGTATTGGAGTATATTCACCCTGTTGCAGTACTGCAGATTATTCACCCTGTCATAGTACTGGTGTATATTCACCCTGTGACAGCACTGGTGTATATTCACCCTGTCACATTACTGGTGTATCTTCACCCTGTCACATTACTGGTGTATGTTCAGCCTGTTACAGTACTGGTATATATTCACCCTGTCTCAGTACTGGTGTATATTCACCCTGTCATAGTACTGGTGTATATTCACCCTGTGACAGCACTGGTGTATATTCACCCTGTCACATTACTGGTGTATCTTCACCCTGTCACATTACTGGTGTATGTTCAGCCTGTTACAGTACTGGTATATATTCACCCTGTCTCAGTACTGGTGTATATTCATCCTGTCACAGTACTGGTGTATATTCACCCTGTCACAGTACTGGTGTATATTCACCCTGTCACAGTACTGGTGTATATTCACACTGTTACAGTACTGGTGTATATTCCCCCTGTCAGAGTACTGGTGTATATTCACCCTGTTACAGTACTGGTGTATATTCAGCCTGTCACAGTACTGGAGTATATTCACCCTATCACAGTGCTGCAGTTTATTGACCCTGTTACAGTACTGGTGTATATTCACCCTGTCACAGTACTGGTGTATATTCCCCCTGTCAGAGTACTGGTGTATATTCACACTGTTACAGTACTGGTGTATATTCCCCCTGTCAGAGTACTGGTGTATATTCACCCTGTTACAGTACTGGAGTATATTCACCCTGTCACAGTAATGGAGTATATTCAAGCCGTCACAGTATCGGTGTATATTCAACCTGTTACAGTACTGGTGTATATTCACCCTGTCACAGTACTGAAGTATATTCACCCTGTCTCAGTACTGGTGTATATTCACCCTGTCACAGTACTGGAGTATATTGACCCTGTCACAGTCCTGGTGTATATTGACTCTGTCACAGTACTGGTGTATATTGACCTTGTCACAGTACTGGAGTATATTCACCCTGTCACAGTACTGGTGTGTATTGACCCTGTCACAGTACTGGTGTATATTCACCCTGTCACAGTACTGGAGTATATGCATCCTGTCACAGTACTGGTGTATATTCACCCTGTGACAGCACTGGTGTATCTTCACCCTGTCACAGCACTGGTGTATATTCAGCCTGTTACAGTACTGGTATATATTCACCCTGTCACAGTACTGGTGTATATTCCGCCTGTCACAGTACTGGAGTACATTCACCCTGTCACAGTACTGGAGTATATTCACCCTGTCTCAGTACTGGTGTATATTCATCCTGTCACACTAGTGGTGTATTTTCCCCCTGTCACAGTATTGGAGTATATTCACCCTGTTGCAGTACTGCAGATTATTCACCCTGTCATAGTACTGGTGTATATTCACCCTGTGACAGCACTGGTGTATATTCACCCTGTCACAGTACTGGTGTATATTCACCCTGTCACAGTACTGGTGTATATTCACCCTGTCACAGTACTGGTGTATATTCACCCTGTCACAGTACTGGTGTATATTCACCCTGTCACAGTACTCGTGTATATTCACCCTGTCACAGTACTGGAGTACATTCACCCTGTCACAGTACTGGAGTTTATTCACCCTGTCTCAGTACTGGTGTATATTCATCCTGTCACACTCGTGGTGTATTTTCCCCCTGTCACAGCACTGGGGTATATTCACCCTGTTACAGTACTGCAGTTGATTCACCCAGTTACAGTACTGATGTATATTCACCCTGTTACAGAACTGGTGTATATTCACCCTGTCACATTACTGGTGTATCTTCACCCTGTCACAGTACTGGTGTATGTTCAGCCTGTTACAGTACTGGTATATATTCACCCTGTCTCAGTACTGGTGTATATTCACCCTGTCACAGTACTGGTGTATATTCACCCTGTCACAGTACTGGTGTATATTCACCCTGTCACAGTACTGGTGTATATTCACACTGTTACAGTACTGGTGTATATTCCCCCTGTCAGAGTACTGGTGTATATTCACCCTGTTACAGTACTGGTGTATATTCACCCTGTCACAGTACTGGAGTATATTCACCCTGTCACAGTGCTGCAGTTTATTTGACCCTGTTACAGTACTGATGTATATTCACCCTGTCACAGTACTGGTGTATATTCACCCTGTGACAGCACTGGTGTATATTCACCCGGTAACAATACTGGTGTATATTCACCCTGTCACAGTACTGGTGTATATTCACCCTGTCACAGTACTGGTGTATATTCACCCTGTCACAGTACTGGTGTATATTCACCCTGTCACAGTATCGGTGTATATTCAACCTGTTACAGTACTGGTGTATATTCACCCTGTCACAGTACTGGAGTATATTGACCCTGTCACAGTCCTGGTGTATATTGACCTTGTCACAGTACTGGAGTATATTCACCCTGTCACAGTACTGGTGTGTATTGACCCTGTCACAGAACTGGAGTATATTGACCCTGTTACAGTACTAGTGTATATTCACCCTGTCACAGTACTGGAGTATATTCACCCTGTCACAGTACTGGTGTATATTCACCCTGTCACAGTACTGGAGTATATGCATCCTGTCACAGTACTGGTGTATATTCACCCTGTCACAGCACTGGTGTATCTTCACCCTGTCACAGCACTGGTGTATATTCAGCCTGTTACAGTACTGGTATATATTCACCCTGTCACAGTACTGGTGTATATTCACCCTGTCACAGTACTGGTGTATATTCACCCTGTCACAGTACTGGTGTATATTCACCCTGTCACAGCACTGGTGTATATTCAGCCTGTTACAGTACTGGTATATATTCACCCTGTCACAGTACTGGTGTATATTCACCCTGTCACAGCACTGGAGTATATTCACCCTGTCACAGTACTGGTGTATATTCACCCTGTCACAGTACTGGAGTATATGCATCCTGTCACAGTACTGGTGTATATTCACCCTGTGACAGCACTGGTGTATCTTCACCCTGTCACAGCACTGGTGTATATTCAGCCTGTTACAGTACTGGTATATATTCACCCTGTCACAGTACTGGTGTATATTCCGCCTGTCACAGTACTGGAGTACATTCACCCTGTCACAGTATTGGTGTATATTCATCCTGTCACACTAGTGGTGTATTTTCCCCCTGTCACAGTATTGGAGTATATTCACCCTGTTGCAGTACTGCAGATTATTCACCCTGTCATAGTACTGGTGTATATTCACCCTGTGACAGCACTGGTGTATATTCACCCTGTCACAATAGTGGTGTATATTCACCCGGTAACAGTACTGGTGTATATTCACCCTGTCACAGTACTGGTGTATATTCACCCTGTCACAGTACTGGTGTATATTCACCCTGTCACAGTACTGGTGTATATTCACCCTGTCACAGTACTGGTGTATATTCACCCTGTCACAGTACTGGTGTATATTCACCCTGTCACAGTACTGGTGTATATTCACCCTGTCACAGTACTGGTGTATATTCACCCTGTCACAGTACTGGAGTACATTCACCCTGTCACAGTACTGGAGTACATTCACCCTGTCACAGTACTGGAGTATATTCACCCTGTCTCAGTACTGGTGTATATTCATCCTGTCACACTCGTGGTGTATTTTCCCCCTATCACAGTATTGGAGTATATTCACCCTGTTGCAGTACTGCAGTTATTCACCCTGTCATAGTACTGGTGTATATTCACCCTGTGACAGCACTGGTGTATATTCACCCTGTCACAATACTGGTGTATATTCACCCGGTAACAGTACTGGTGTATATTCACCCTGTCACAGTACTGGTGTATATTCACCGTGTCACAGTACTGGTGTATATTCACCCTGTCACAGTACTGGTGTATATTCACCCTGTCACAGTACTGGAGTACATTCACCCTGTCACAGTACTGGAGTATATTCACCCTGTCTCAGTACTGGTGTATATTCATCCTGTCACACTAGTGGTGTATTTTCCCCCTGTCACAGTATTGGAGTATATTCACCCTGTTGCAGTACTGCAGATTATTCACCCTGTCATAGTACTGGTGTATATTCACCCTGTGACAGCACTGGTGTATATTCACCCTGTCACAATACTGGTGTATATTCACCCTGTTACAGTACTGCAGTTGATTCACCCAGTTACAGTACTGATGTATATTCACCCTGTTACAGAACTGGTGTATATTCACCCTGTCACATTACTGGTGTATCTTCACCCTGTCACAGTACTGGTGTATATTCAGCCTGTTACAGTACTGGTATATATTCACCCTGTCTCAGTACTGGTGTATATTCATCCTGTCACAGTACTGGTGTATATTCACCCTGTCACAGTACTGGTATATATTCACCCTGTTACAGTACTGATGTATATTCACCCTGTTACAGTACTGGAGTATATTCACCCTGTCACAGTACTGGAGTATATTCAAGCCGTCACAGTATCGGTGTATATTCAACCTGTCACAGTACTGGTGTATATTGACTCTGTCACAGTACTGGTGTATATTGACCTTGTCACAGTACTGGAGTATATTCACCCTGTCACAGTACTGGTGTGTATTGACCCTGTCACAGTACTGGAGTATATTGACCCTGTTACAGTACTAGTGTATATTCACCCTGTCACAGTACTGGAGTATATTCACCCTGTCACAGTACTGGTGTATATTCACCCTGTCACAGTACTGGAGTATATTCACCCTGTCACAGTACTGGAGTATATTCACCCTGTCACAGTACTGGTGTATATTCACACTGTTACAGTACTGGTGTATATTCCCCCTGTCACAGCACTGGGGTATATTCACCCTGTTACAGTACTGCAGTTTATTCACCCAGTTACAGTACTGATGTATATTCACCCTGTTACAGAACTGGTGTATATTCACCCTGTCACATTACTGTTGTATATTCACCCTGTCAAAGTACTGGTGTATATTCACCCTGTTACAGTACTGGTGTATATTCACCCTGTCACAGTGCTGCAGTTTATTCACCCTGTCTCAGTACTGGTGTATATTCACCCTGTCACAGTGCTGCAGTTTATTCACCCTGTCTCAGTACTGGTGTATATTCACCCTGTCACAGTACTGGTGTATATTCACCCTGTCACAGTACTGCAGTTTATTCACCCTGTAACAGTACTGGCGTATATTCACCCTGTTACAGTACCGGTGTATATTCACCCTGTTACAGTACTGGTGTATATTCTGCCTGTCACAGTATTGGAGTATATTCACCCTGTGACAGCACTGGTGTATATTCACCCTGTAACAGTACTGGTGTATATTCACCCTGTCACAGTACTAGTGTATATTCACCCTGTCACAGTGCTGGAGTATATTCACCCTCTCACAGTACTGGTGTATATTCACCCTGTTACAGTACTGGTTGTATATGCTGAGAAATTCTTTCCAGTACGAGACATTGATGGCCTGCTTACAAAAAGTAGGATTCAATACCTGCAGAGAGTGGACTGGACAGTCTGCCGTCAGCAAGGAATAGTCCAATTAAAATGAAGTTGCTGGAATTGCCTTGCATCATTGCACAAAGTGTTTTGTAATTGGCCCATTACTGCGACCAGGAAGTGCTGGCGTGGTGGGAGCCAGCCCGATCCATTGGATATTTGATGTACTCTCATTTTGTTAATGGTCTGTGTGTATCAGAGTGTGCTGTTCGAGCTGTGAACCATGGTGTGTATTTCAGTTCTGTTTACTAGTTGAGCAGGGCTTTCTTCTTTATACCAATTCTTCCACTTGTGCCAAATTATTGCTGCGTGCTGCGTACATTGTGCTTACTCAGCCAGACCAAGATCAAGGCAGTGAATGAGCCATTAAACACTTCTCTAAACACAAGAGCTTCACTAACATAGACACGGAGATTTACTAATATACACAGAGATTCACTAATAGTTACACAGGAGCTTGCATCATTTCCAACCCTGCATCATCGAAGGATACACTAGGTTTTGACTCTCCCTGTGTGACACCAACAGAAGTTGACTAATTTAATATATTTTAGGATTGGTCTTGGGGCAGGATTAGGGCAAGGGGCTGGATGGGGGTGTGAATTGGGGCAGGATTGGGGGGGGAAGGTGAATCGGGACAGGATTGGGGGGGAAGGTGAATTGGGACAGGATTGGGGGGGAAGGTGAATTGGGACAGGATTGGGGGGAAGGTGAATTGGGGGGAAGGGGAATTGGGGGGTGAATTGAGACAGGATTGGGGGTGAATTGGGGCAGGATTGGGGGGTGAATTGGGACAGAATTGGGGCAGGATGGGGGGAAGGGGAATTGGGACAGAATTGGGGGGAAGGTGAATTGGGACAGGATTGGGGGGTGAATTGGGGCAGGATGGGGGGGAAGGGGAATTGGGACAGAATTGGGGGGAAGGTGAATTGGGACAGGATTGGGGGGTGAATGGGGCAGGATTGGGGGGGAAGGGGAATTGGGACAGAATTGGGGGAAGGTGAATTGGGGCAGGGTTGGGGGGGGGCGCAGGTGAATTGGGGCAGGATTGGGGGAAGGTGAATTGGGGCAGGGTTGGGGGGAAGGGGAATTGGGACAGGATTGGGGTGAATTGGGGCAGGGTTGGGGTGAATTGGGGCAGGATTGGGGGAAGGTGAATTGGGGCAGGGTTGGGGGAAGGGGAATTGGGACAGGATTGGGGGTGAATTGGGGCAGGGTTGGGGGGTGAATTGGAGCAGGATTGGGGGGAAGGTGAATTGGGACAGGATTGGGGGGAAGGTGAATTGGGACAGGATTGGGGGGAAGGTTCATTGGAGCAGGATTGGGGGGGCAGGTGAATTGGGACAGGATTGGAGGGGGCAGGTGAATTGGGGCAGGATTGGAGGGGGCAGGTGAATTGGGGCAGGATTGGGGGGGCAGGTGAATTGGAGCAGGATTGGGGGGGGGCAGGTGAATTGGGACAGGATTGAGGGGAAGGTTAATTGGGGCAGGATTGGAGGGGGCAGGTGAATTGGGGCAGGATTGGGGGGGCAGGTGAATTGGGGCAGGATTGGGGGAAGGTGAATTGGGGCAGGATTGGGGGGAAGGTGAATTGGGGCAGGATTGGGGGGGAATGTGAATTGGGACAGGATTGGGGGGTGAATTGGGGCAGGATTGGGGGGGCAGGTGAATTGGGGCATTGAACACCAGCATATCAGGAGGTTGGATCGAGAGGGCAGCTGGATGGAACAGGGAGTGGGATCATGAGTTGATTTTTGATGATTTCCTTGACGGTGTTGAAAATTTATTGAAAATATTAACAACTTAATAATTGATCACGAATAACTAAAGGTTAAGACTAATAGCTAATGTTTGCATTAGGAGACACAGCGGTAAAAAAAATTAAATGAATCCCTTTTAAAAGCCAAACTTTTAGGAGTGTAATTCACAATTTAAACATTTCTGGAGACCTTTCAGAAACAGAGTGTTGGCTTTAAAACACCACAAGTGACAATCTTACATCACCCGGGCAACAGTGCAGAACCCTCCCTCTCCGCAGCTGCACACACAGTGTTGATCAGCTAGAAACTCGTCCAATCACAGAGCCGCCAAGGACAGCTGTGTGAAGAACCATGTTGACTTTGTGAGTGTTGCAGAATCCAGGATCCAGCAAGCGCATTATTGTGGGATGTGTTCTCGAACTTTCGCACGGGCATCCCATAGCGAGCGTGGAACGGTTGTCAAAATATCTCACCAACTCTGGCTGTCAAAAGATTAATTGGCTTGTGCTCATTTGGAGTCAACGGCCAGCCGCTTTCAACTTGATGGGAGCACGAGTCGTGACACCCATCAAAAAAAGACAAGTTATATAAATAATAGGACTGTTAGCTGAAAAGTAACAGGCACAGATATCAAACCTGACTGAATCAAATGCTCACACAATCTATTCCCGTGCTGTGGCTGTGTGAGATGGATGGCTTCAGCTGCGAGGTTACAGTTAATCTCATTGGTCAGGGAGGCGAAAATTCAGGAGATACCCACCCTTTTACATCATCCAGTGACCTCTCGAGTGACAGTGCAAGGACATGAGGTAAGCACAGGGATAGGTTCATCTGTCCTGCCTCCTCTCCCCTGGTTGTCTCGCTGACACTCTGTGGCTCACACATGGTCCTCTTCGGTGTGGTACTGGAGGACTGCCGGTGCCCGTGGAACCCGTACCCCAGGGAGAGTCAGTGCCCATAGAACCTGTGCCCCAGGGAGAGTCAGTGCCCATGGAACCCGTACCCCAGGGAGAGTCAGTGCCCATGGAACCCGTACCCCAGGGAGAGTCAGTGCCCGTGGAACCCGTACCCCGGTGAGAGTCAGGGCCCATGGAACCTGTGCCCCGGTGAGAGTCAGTGTCTGTGGAACGCGTACCCCAGTGAGAGTCAGTGTCTGTGGAACCCGTACCCCAGGGAGAGTCAGTGCCCATGGAACCTGTACCACAGGGAGAGTCAGTGTCTGTGGAACCCGTACCCCAGGGAGAGTCAGTGCCCATGGAACCTGTACCCCAGGGAGAGTCAGTGCCCGTGGAACCCGTACCCCGGTGAGAGTCAGTGCTCATGGAACCCGTACCCCAGGAAGAGTCAGGGCCCATGGAACCCGTACCCCGGTGAGAGTCAGTGCCCGTGGAACCCGTACCCCGGTGAGAGTCAGTGCCCGTGGAACCCGTACCCCGGTGAGAGTCAGTGCCCGTGGAACCCGTACCCCAGGGAGAGTCAGTGCCCGTGGAACCCGTACCCCGGTGAGAGTCAGGGCCCGTGGAACCCGTACCCCAGGGAGAGTCAGTGCCCATGGAACCTGTGCCCCGGTGAGAGTCAGTGCCCATGGAACCTGTACCCCAGGGAGAGTCAGTGCCCGTGGAACCAATACCCCAGGGAGAGTCAGTGCCCGTGGAACCAATACCCCAGGGAGAGTCAGTGCCCATGGAACCTGTACCCCAGGGAGAGTCAGTGCCCATGGAACCTGTGCCCCAGTGAGAGTCAGTTCCCGTGGAAAATGTGCCCCAGTGAGAGTCAGTGCCCGTGGAACCAATACCCCAGGGAGAGTTAGTGCTGGTGGAACCTGTGCCCCAGTGAGAGTCAGTGCCCATGGAACCTGTGCCCCGATGAGAGTCAGTGCCCGTGGAACCTATGCCCCAGTGAGAGTCAGTGCCCGTGAAACCCATTCCCCAGTAAGAGTTAATGCCTGTGGAACTTGTGCCCCAGTGAAAGTCAGTGCCCATGGAACCTGTGCCCTGGTGAGAGTCAGTGCCTGTGGAACCCGTGCCCCAGTGAGAGTCAGTGCCAGTGGAACCCGTGCCCCAGTGAGAGTCAGTGCCCGTGGAACCCGTGCCCCAGTGAGAGTCAGTGCCTGTGGTACCTGTGCCCTGATGAGAGTCAGTGCCCGTGGAACCCGTGCCCCAGTGAGAGTCAGTGCCCATGGAACTCTACGCCAGTGAGAGTCAGTGCCCATGGAACCCATCCGTAGTGAGTCAGTGCCTGTGGAACCTGTGCCCCGATGAGAGCCAGTGCCCGTGGAACCCGTACCCCAGTGAGTCAGTGCCCGTGGGCTACCGACCCCATTGTGAGGCTTTTAACCACCCCGTTAACTCCAGATGAGGCCACTCAAAACTGACCCCTTGTGTTAGGACAGCAGGATTGTCAGAACTAAGAGGAGTCGGAGGGCAATATCAGACCATGGGAGCAGGGCATCCGGAACAGTGATACCAACACCCCAAAACAACCCCGTGCGAGGCACAGTCAGCAGAGATTAGACGGTGCAAGATATTCCAAGTATGGACATGCGTTAATCCCCAAACACTGGACAATTGTGTTACAGAGCAATTCCGGATGGTCACATCTAAAGCTAGCTCTGGCACCCTCCCCGTATTTCTGCACTGTCTGGGGGAGCTGTTTCCTATCCCACGAGGGGTTAATGCATTCTGGGACAGTCCTTGTTTACAGTTAATGTTACGGTCTAAAAGGAAGAGAAAGATCAGAATACCTGAAACAAATGCAAGAGACAAGCCAGTGAGAATCTGTGCCTCTCTTATCCATTCAATTTAACCTCTCACTAGTTTCCCTTGTAAATAAGGTCCTGTTGTGATGTCAAGTGCAAGATCATGTGTGGATCATAAGTGAGGGAACCTCAGGCCCAGACCCTGCTTCTAGATTCACATGTGATCTAGAAACTCCAGTTACCTCTGGATTTCAACATCTGCCAGGTGTTCTAGGTGACGGCACTGTCTGGGGGAGAGAGTCCCACAGGCAGGAGGAAGGGGGTGTGGGGTCTCGCATAAGAAATAGGAGCAGGAGTAGGCCCCTCAAGCCTGCTCCACCATTCAATAAGATCATAGCTGATCATCTACCTCAATTCCACCTTCCTGCCCTATCCCCACACACACAGTCTGGTGGAGAGAGAGAGTCCCACAGGGAGGAGAAGTGAGTGTGAAGCTTTACCAATGGAGTTCTGTGCTGGCCTTGTAGAGAATTTTGAGGCCTGGCTTGAATTGTGTTGTGGTCATGAAGCTGATAGAATCATTGAATGATACAGCACAGAAGGAGGCCATTTGGCCCATCGTGCCTGTGCTCTTTGTTAGAGCTGATGGCTAAAGCCACGCCTCTCCAATAGTGAAGAGTGGCCAGACTGATCCGTTATTGAACCACAAGGTCCAGGAGCAAAAATCCCTCCCTTCAGCACTCCCAAAATGGCTGCAGCATGCTGTCTGTACGGTTTGCAGAACTTTTATGTTACCAGCAGTGGAGGGAGGAGCGGGGGTCCATCCAGCTGTGCAGGGAGGGGCAGGGGTCCATCCAGCTGTGCAGGGAGGGGCAGAGGTCTTTCCAGCTGTGCAGGGAGTGGTGGGGGTCTTTCCAGCTGTGCAGGGAGTGGTGGGGGTCTTTCCAGCTGTGCATGGATAGGAAAGGCCCTATCCAGATGTGTAATGAGAGGATGGGTTCCTTCCAGCTGTGCGAGGAGGGGAGCGGCTGCTTCCAATTTTCCCAGCCACCTTTGACACATGCTTTCCCCAGGGAAGCTCAGGTGCGATTGTAAGCATGTCAGTGCTTCCGGCATTGTGTTAGAATGTGCCTTGTCCTGTCCTCAGAACATCAACATTCAGCTACAAAGAACAGCTGTTTAATTTAGTCAGAATCCAGAATGCACATCAGCTAGGGAATCTGAATGCCTAGCTGTGTGCTTATTTTGATCTAATATTTCACAAAAATCGTTCTCTCTCATCCTAATGACATGGGGGATCTTGCTTTGCTTGGCTGTGACGGATTTCTCGTTATATCAGATTTCCCAGTTTGGCTGTAAAAGGCATCAAAGGAGTTTTCTGGTGAAAAATCCTTCTGCTACAAAGGGATAATTATCCTCAGCAAAATCTGGCCACTTCCACAATCTGCAGTTAGATTTTTTTCCCCAAATCAAATCTAATCTTGTTGGTCAGGCTCCGTTGCTGATGCGAGGCATTCATCTTTTTACGGACATATGAAAATGACAAGATGGGAAAACACCCACTGGTCCACCCAACCTGTCCCACACAGATGTGCTGTCTTATGCATCACCATACAGACATTTGCTACCCACCCGAAAGCCATGTGATCTCCTGGGAGAGGCGAAAAACCAGATTAAAGCCCAGGCCAATTAGGGGAAAAACTGGAAAATCCCACTGTGATCCCCTTAGGCGATCAAAGCTAGTTCAGGAGATCACTCTGGCCCTGATTACCGTTACACAGTACCTACGTCTGGTACAAGGTGATCTGTGCCCTAGCCAGAAACAGGTCCAGCTCTCACTTGAAGGAATTCAGCGAATTGGCATCCACTGCACGAGCTGGCAGCCTGTTCCAGAGGTCCAGTATTCTGGAAAAGAACCACCTCCTGACATCTAACCTACTCTTGCCCTTCCATACCTTGAGATTGATATCCCTGGTCCTCCCTAACCAATCAGTTGAAACAATTTGTCCAAGCAAACACAGTCTAGTGCCTTCATTATTTTATAATCCTTGATCAAATCAGCCCTAATCTACGCTTCACTAAAGTGTGGAGTCCAAGCTCTTTCAGCCTCTCTGGGTAACTAAGATGCTTTAAACTGGGAATTAGTCGACTGGTCTGCATCGGCACCCTAACCCTAAGCTTCATTATCACCCACCATGTGAAGAGACCAAAATGAACACAGTATTCTAACCGAGGCCTGACCTATATTCTTCCTTCTTGGCTGACAGTCAAGAGTGGAGTCTGGTCCTGCAGGGAGCAGTGTCACTGGATGAGGTATCCAATAGAAGTGGAAATGGGGTCTCAGTGCTTCAACATCATCAGATAGAAAGACTTGCGATTATTTAGTGCCTTCTCACTTCTCTCAGATACACACACAATCAATTACTTTTAAAGCGCACTCACCGTTATTATGTAGGCAAACATGGCAGCCATTTTGTGCACAGCAAGATCCTACAGATAAGCGACCTGTTAATCTGTGTGTCTGTTTTGTTGTTTTCAATGAGGGAGGAATGTTGGCCTGGGGACCAGGGGAACCCTCTACTTTTTTGAATAATACGACAGGTTCTTTACGAACCACCTGAAACCAGGAGGGGATGGTTACATTCGGGCTTCTTCCCACTGATACTCTTATGTTATGCTGACAATGAAAATGCAGTTTCCATGCGCAGAATAACTGTCTTTTGGTCTGGAACCTGCTCCTGGATACAGGCTTTATGCATGCTTATATACCTGGCATTAACAATGAACCACTAATCACGATATGTCCACAAGAGGTTACGTGGGATGCCCACCACACCCCGAACTCTCTCAACAGGTGGAAAATATCACTTGGTAAAACAATGCCAACAGGCTAAGACCAATTGGTCAGATTTATTTACTGATTAATTAATACACAGAATCTAACTCACGCTGTATCTCCCCAAGGAGCAGTTGATGAGACAGTATAGAGGAATCTTTACTCTGTATTTAATCCATGCTGTAACTGCCATGGGAGTGTTTGATAGGACAGTGTAGAGGGAGCTTTACTTTGTATCTAACCCGTGCTCTACCTCCCCTAGGAGCATTTGATGGGCAGTGTGGAGGGAGCTTTACTCTGTATCTAACTTCGGTCTGTAGAACTAACATCCCTCACCCCGATGAGCATAAAATTCACAAACAGAAAATAAATGAGGCAACCATTTAAGAAATATATTGTTAGTCACTACACTGATCCCTGGGTATCTGTGCTGGTCACCGATGCCCAATTAGATCCAAACCATTGATCACTGGCCTTTGTTTTGTTTTATTGAGCCAATTTATCATCCAATTTACAACATCCTCTTTTATCCCGAATCTGTCACTTTCATTGCAAGTATAATTGCAATCAAAACCTCTCAGATACAAACTTTAAAAATGATTAATAAGAAGCGAGGAGGGTGTCTGGAATACAGAGAAATATCCACTCTGAAACTGGTAGATGAAACTGGAAGGAAACCAGAAAAAAACTGGGAAACAGCCATGATCTTATTGAATGGCGGAGCAGGCTCGAGGGGCCGAATGGCCTATCCCTGCTCCTATTTCTTATGTTCTTACGTTCTTATGAAAAGGAAATGGGAAGAGCCCAGAAATTGCTGTGTGCGATCCCAGCGGATGAAAGTTTCAGGATAAGATCACTCATTGATCCCTCAGTGTGAGTGGGGAGCGCCCTCAAATGGAGCAGAGGTAGGAGATTAGATACGACAGTGCTGAGTGCTATCTCCGACCCGTACTCTCTCCCAGTCTGGCAATCTATGGGAGCTCAGGATTGGTGAATTTATCCTTTGATGTGATGGCGTGAATCATCACCTTTAACACAGGACTTAGCGCTTTCATCCGCTGATTTTACAGACGGGAGTCTCTAGGTTAAGAACTTCCTGGGGTGTATCACAGAAGGAGGCCATTCTGCCCATCGTGCCTGTGCTGGCTCTTTTAAAGAACTATTCAATTACTCTTATTCCCCTGCTCTTTCCCCATAGCCCTGTAAATTTTTCCTTTTCAAGTATTTATCCAATTCTCTTTTGAAAGTGACTATTGAATCTGCTTTCACCGCCACTTCAGGCAGCGCGTTCCAGATCATAACAATTCCCTGTGTAAATTTTTTTTATCCTCATTTCCCACTGGTTCTTTTGCCGATTATTTTAAATCTGTGTCCTCTGGTTACCAACCATCCTGCCAGTGGAAACAGTTTCTCCTTATTTACTCTATCAAAACCCTTCATGATTTTGAACACCTCTGGTCTCACATCCTTCTTTCTGGAGGGCCTCCTAGCCCCCTGTGGGTGGACGACATCTCTTCCAGTGTTGACCCCCTGCACAAAGCTGTTGAGCCATTTGTGTTAGGGCTGAATCACTTTTACTATTCTTTTACGTGCAGAAGACAGTTCAGCTTTAAAAGCTGAAGACTGCCTTTTGGAATTATTTTTAATGTTTTTTTCAGAAGGCAGTTGAGCTCTAAGGGCTAAAGACTGCCTATTTTTAAATGATTTTATTTTTTTTATTTTAGAAGGCAGTTCCGCTTTAAGGGCTTGAGACTGCTTTTTAAAATGATAGCCTAGCTTTAAGGAAACGCTGCCACGCTCCAGGGACACAACGGCCACGCTACATTGGGCCCCCTGCTGAGCGCACCACCTGAAACACTGCGTTGCACGGTAGGTTCTGCGCTGCAATCATTTAAATCAGCTGGCAGCACCAAAATCCACAGTTTGAGGGGAGACAAAGGGAGGTGAGGGGAGACAAAGGGAGGTGAGGAGTTCCACAGTTTGAGGGGAGACTGAGGGAGGTGAGGAGTTCCACAGTTTGAGGGGAGACTGAGGGAGGTGAGGAGTTCCCTAGTTTGAGGGGAGACTGAGGGAGGTGAGGAGTTCCACAGTTTGAGGGGAGACTGAGGGAGGTGAGGAGTTCCACAGTTTGAGGGGAGACTGAGGGAGGTGAGGAGTTCCCTAGTTTGAGGGGAGACTGAGGGAGGTGAGGAGTTCCACACTTTGAGGGGAGACTGAGGGAGGTGAGGAGTTCCATAGTTTGAGGGGAGACTGAGGGAGGTGAGGAGTTCCACAGTTTGTGGGGAGACTGAGGGAAGTGAGGAGTTCCACAGTTTTGAGATCCTGTTAGAGTATGAGATGTACGATGAGTCTATTTAAAAATTAATTCTCGGAATGTGAGCGTTGTTGGCAAGGCCGGCATTTTTGCCCGTCCCTGGTTACCCTGAGAAGGTGGTGGTGGGCCTCCTCCTTAAATCACTGCCTGTTGCGGTTTGATACAACTGAGTGGTTTGCTCGGCCACTTCAGAGGGTAGTTAAGTGTTTCCTTCCCTAAAGGACATGAGCGAACCAATTGTTTTTTTTTGATAATCCGACAGCTTCATGGTCACTTTTACTGATCCCAGCTTTTTATTTCCATATTTTTTAAACTGAATTCAGATTCACAAACTACCATGGTGGGATTTGAACTCCTGTTCTCTGGATTATTAATCCAGTAATATAATCACCAAAACTACATTACCCCTAAGCTTAGGTGTAGATTTTAACTATCAGGCTCACTCTCCTCCTTTATGATGCTCCTTAAAACCTAACTCTTTGACCAAGCTTTTGATCATCTGTCCTACTCTCCTTTATGTGGCTCGGTGTCAAATTTTTCTTTGATAATGCTCCTGTGAAGCGCCTTGGGAGGTTTTACTGCATTAAAGGCGCTATATAAATGTAAGCTGTTGATGGCACGGTGCCTTTAGGGGATTCGGCCTCATTAGCACCAAGCCAATGGGCGGAGCGCGCATATCGAATGTCCCAGGCCCAGCCTCAGCCCACTGACTGTGCACCGCCGCAATATAGGAAGAAAGAAGCTCGGGGCGGGTGCTAGTTCCATTTGGGGAGAGGGTCTGGTTCCGGAGCGGCAGAGGCGCAGGCTGCTTTTGTGGAACCCGGAGAAGCGCTCATGTAACATGGGCTGATCCCAGGCAGAGCTTGGGATGGCCCGCACTCTGCCTGCTACTCTCCTAAAATGGCAGTCGGGGTCCTATGTACGTCTTAGGCTCCCAAAACGGGCCTGACTCAGATGAGCGCTCCAGCCAGTGGTAGGGGTTGAGCGAACCCCACCATTTTCGCCCCGTTACCACCCTGTTTCTGACGAGCGCGGGGACTCAAAAATCTACCCCTTGGTTTCAACACAGTGAGGCTACAGCAGGAAGTAGGTTGGGGAGATTTGGAGCTCAGGAGGAACGAGAGCACATTTTCACACGATGGGTGGTGCAAATCTGGAACTCTCTCCCCAAAAGGCAGGAATACTGGGTTCAATTGGAGCTTTCAAGACTGAGACCGATAGATTTTTGTTGGGTAAGGGTCTCGAAGGATATGGATCAACGGCGGGTAAATGGGGTTGAGGTACAGAACAGGCAGGATCTAACTGAATGGCGGAACAGGCTCAAGGAGCTGAATGACCTCCTCTTGTTGCTATCTTCCTCTGATTTGTACTCTACTGCTTTAGTTATGTAGTTGATCATGGTATTGGTTTTGCTGATTGCTGTCCTACGTTGCTTGGACATGTTGATCATTGAGTTTACGAAGGTTCCCAGGTTTCTGGAGTTAGCTGCACCCAATGTTGCTTCGATTTTGCTCTGGGTGTTAATGTTAAAGCAAAAGTACATGTGAAGAAATGAGTGAGCAAGAACCGTTCCAGACTTCACTTCTGTTATGACTGCAAATCTTAGTTTTACTCTGAGTTTATATAAAAAGAGAACTTGCGTTTTAGTTGCACCTCAAGATGTCTCTCACAAGCATTCGCGTACAGTCGAGGTAATTGTAACCTAACCCGTCGGTGTGAAATTAATGGGATTGGATCAGCCGCCTCTTTACGTCCCGCCCGGTTTTACTCTCTGGAATGTAAAACAGGCGTCCAATCTGAGCTCCTCACTTTCCCGCTCGGCGGGTTCGGTTAAAATGACATCAGTTGATTTCCATTGAAGTAAATGGGGATCAGAGGGAAAACTCTCCACTGGCTGGAGTCATACCTAGCTTAAAGGAAAATGGTCTCCGCTCCAGGACATTGCTGCAGGAGTTCCTCAGGGCAGTGTCCTAGAACCAACTATTTTCAGCTGGTTCATCAATTAACTTCCCTCCATCATAAGGTCAGAAGTGAGGATGTTTGCTGGTGATTGCATAGTGTTCAGTCCCATTCGCAACTCCTCAGATAATGAACCAGTCTGTGCCGGCATGCAGCAAGACCTGGGCGACATTCAAGCTTGGGCTGATGAGTACCAGGCAATGACTATCTCGAACAAGAGAGTCTAACCACCGCCCCTTGACATTCAATGACATTACGAATCCCCCACCATCAATATCCTGGTGGTCAGCATTGACCAGAAACTTAACTGGCCCAGCCACACAGATACTGTGCTACAACAGCAAGTCAGAGGCTGGGTATTCTGCGGCAAGTGTCTCCTCTCCTGACTCTCCAAAGCCTTTCCACCATCTGCAAGGCACAAGTCAGGAGTGTGATGGAATACGGTCCACTTGCCTAGATGAATGCAGCTCCAACAACACTCAAGAAACTCGACACCATCCAGGACAAAGCAGCCCACTTGATTGGCACCCCATCCACCACCTTAAACATTCACTCCCTCCACCACCGGCGCACCGTGGCTGCAGTGTGTACCATCTACAAGATGCATTGCAGCAACTCACCAAGGCTTCTTCAACAGCACCTCCCTAATCTGCGACCTCTACCCCTAGAAGTTCACGGACACAGGCGCATGGGAACACCATTGCCTCCAAGTTCCCCTCCAAGTCACACACCATCCTGACTTGGAAATATATCGCCGTTCCTTCATCGTCGCTGGGTCAAAATCCTGGAACTCCCTCCCTAACAGCGCTGTGGGAGCACCTTCACCACACGGACTGCAGCGGTTCAAGAAAGCAGCTGACCACCATCTTCTCAAGGGCAGTTAGGGATGGGCAATAAATGCTGGTCTTGCCAGCGATGTTTACATCCCAGGAATGAATAAGAAAAAAAAACCCTGTGGATTATTTTGAAGTACAAAGTCAGAAAATGCCATTTTAAGCACAGTAAGCTCCCACCAAACAGGCAATGAAATGAATGGCCAGTTAAATGGGTGTGAAGAGAGCACAGAAGGAGAGGGGAAAATGATCATTCATGGCTTGTTAATGATTGAAGCTTCATCATGATTCCGAATTTCTTGTTAAGGAAGGAAGGAAGAACATAATGAAGGAAGGGAGAAAGAAAGGCAGGAAGGAGAAAAGGAAGGATTTGCATTTTTATTGTGCCTATCACAATCTATAGATTACAGCCGAAGTCACGATTAGGTAGCAAAGCATGACTGCCAATGTGAGCATAGGAAGATCCATAAATTTGAAAGAGGGGCAGGATCCACATAGCCAGAAAATCGGTCAGAGAGAGCTTTAATGGGATGTGCGAATGAGGTGACATCTGCCTCATTAACCCTCCTCCCATTGACTACCCCAAGGACTACCGCTCCTGCAAAATGTTCCATTCATTTCCCAGTGCAGGTGTCCTATTTATCGTTGGATATAAATAACTACAAAGTAACATCAAATTAAATAGAAAGTCAGTTTAATTACCATTTAAAGGATAATAAATCATAACCTGTCACTCAATCAGCACCGTTGATTAATTGTGATATATTACTTGAAAATCTGGCAACGTAGAAGTACTTTTCCACAGACAGTAAGGGCTATAAACTCACTGAAGCATCCAAACTGGGAGACCTGAAAATAGGCCTCGGGCCTCATTCATATTAATTGGGGCGAACTGCCGTCACCTGTCGCACCCCGCCTGCCCTCTCAGGAGGACGTAAATGAACCCATGGCACTATTCGAAGAAGAGCAGGGGAGAGCTCCCCGATTTCGTGGCTAATATTTATCTCTCAACCAAGATCACTAAAGTAACAGATTATCTAGTCATTATCTCATTGCTGTTTGTGGGAGCTTGCTGTGCACAAATTGGCTGCCGCGTTTCCTACTACAACAGTGACTACACTTCAAAAAGTACTTCATTGGCTGTAAAGTGCTTTATGACATCCTGAGGTCGTGAACGGCGCTATATAAATGCAAGATCGATCCTTTCTTCCTTTCTGTAGGTTTATTTGTTGAAACGTTAAACGTTCCTGTTGTTTTGTGGTGAGGAATGTTGGTCACTACAGGGGGGGTGAAGCTTATATTTCCGCTATCCCGGCCCACAGCGTCACGCGATGGTTGTGTGCTTTGGGCCCTTGGCCTATCTGAGTCCATAGCCCGTGTGAACACCTGGCTGGAGAAACCTTGTGTGGCGTGAATAGAACGTGCTAAACTCGGTGCCTGGATTTCCGCTGTGTGAAGAGCCAACAATTCTTCCGTATTCTCAGAAAGCTCATTCCAATCGCAACTGTTTGGCATTAACCTACTTACAGCAAACTCTTGTCTCTGAATCTTAGTGGCTGACACTCTCGGGCTCTAAATAATGAGCTCTCTTAGAATTTATCGTTCTCTAACACTTGGCAAGAATTACTCTTCTAAAATATGAACTGAAGTCCATGTTCCCTTTATCTGAAAGGTTCAATTCAGTGATAAAAAGTAACAGATAATGCTGGAAAGACAGAGTTGTAGTTATATTATTTTGTGCACAGCAAGATCCCACAAACAGCAATGAGACACCATTTCTGCAGGGTTTGCACGGATATTTCACCGAGGGTATGGTGGATGATCAGGAAGATCCCTGGTTAAATAATCCCCCCAGGTGTTTAAAAACCCAGGCTTGGTGTCGTCCAATCATTGCTTCTTGATTTACCTCCTCTTTTCTTTTACTCTTTCTACCCTTGGTGGTGCCCCTGCTCCTGGGCTTCTCAATAATGAAAGGAAGTTCCATCTCAGAGGAATTCCTCGACTGGTAGGAAGACTGAGGAGAGACAATACAAGCTAAATTATACAATTTTAAAGGGGCTGCAAGAACAGAGAGACCTGGGGGTGTTTGTGCACAAATCTTTGACGGTGGCAGGACAGGTTATCAAAGCAGTTAATAAAGCATATGGGATTCTGGACTTTATAAATAGTGGCATAGAGTACAAAAGCCAGGAGCTTATGCTAAACCTATGTAAAATACTAGTTCCGCCCCAGCTGGAGTATTGTGTCCAATTCTGGGCACCACAGTTTAGGAAGGACGTGAAGGCTTTGGAGAAGATACAGAAGAGATTTTTTTTAATTCATTCCTGGGATGTGGGCGTCGCTGGCAAGGCCAGCATTTATTGCCCATCCCTAATTGCCCTTGAGAAGGTGGTGGTGAGCCACCTTCTTGAACTGCTGCAGTCCTTGTGGTGAAGGTACTCCCACAGTGCTGTTAGGGAGAGAGTTCCAGGATTTTGACCCAGCGACGATGAAGGAATGGCGATATAGTTCCAAGTCAGGATGGTGTGGAACTTGGAGGGGAACTTGCAGGTGATGGTGTTCCCATGCGCCTGCTGCCCTTGTCCTTCTAGGTGGTAGAGGTCACGGGTTTGGAAGGTGCTGTCAAAGAAGCCTTGGCGAGTTGCTGCAGTGCATCTTGTAGATGATACACACTGCAGCCACGGTACGCCGGTGGTGGAGGGAGTGAATGTTTAAGGTGGTGAATGGGGTGGCAATCAAGCGGGCTGCTTTGTCCTGGATGGTGTTGAGCTTCTTGAGTGTTGTTGGAGCTGCACTCATCCAGGCAAGTGGAGTGTATTCCATCACACTCCTGACTTGTGCCTTGTAGATGGTAGAAAGGCTTTGGGGAGTCAGGAGGCGAGACACTCGCCGCAGAATACCCAGCCTCTGACCTGCTCTTGTTGCCACAGTATTTATGTGGCTGGTCCAGTTAAGTTTCTGGTCAATGGTGACCCCCAGCATGTTGATGGTGGGGGATTTGGCGATGGTAATGCCGTTGACTGTCAAGGGGAGGTGGTTAGACTCTCGCTTGTTGGAGATAGTCATTGCCTGGCACTTGTGTGGCGCGAATGTTACCTGCCACTTATCAGCCTAAGCCTGAACGTCATCCAGGTCTTGCTGCATGTGGGCATAGTCTGCTTCATTATCTGTGGAGTTGCAAATGGAACTGAACATGTGCAATTGTCAGCGAACATCCCCAGTTCTGGCCTTATGATGGAAGGAAGGTCATTGATGAAGCAGCTGAAGATGGTTGGGCCTAGGACACAGCCCTGAGGAACTCCTGCAGCGATGTCCTGGGGCTGTGATGATTGACCTCCAACCACCACAACCATCTTCCTTTGTGCTAGGTATGACTCCAGCCAGTGCAGAGTTTTCCCCCTGATTCCCATTGACTTCAATTTTACTAGGGCTACTCGGTCAAATGCTGCCTTGATGTCAAGGGCAGTCACTCTCACCTCACCTCTGGAATTCAGCTCCTTTGTCCATGTTTGGACCAAGGCTGTAATGAGTTCTGGAGCCGAGTGGTCTTGGCGGAACCCGAACTGAGCATCGGTGAGCAGTTTTTGGTGAGTAAGTGCCACTTGACAGCACTGTCGACGACACCTTCCACCACTTTGGTGATGATTGAGAGTAGACTGAGGGGGCGGTAATTGGCCGGATTGGATTTGTCCTGCTTTTTGTGGACAGGACATACCTGGGCAGTTTTCCACATTGTCGGATAGATGCCAGTGTTGTAGCTGTACTGGAACAGCTTGGCTAGAGGCGTGGCTAGTTCTGGAGCACAAGTCTTCAGCACGACAGCCGGGATATTGTCAGGGCCCATAGACTTTGCTATATCCAGTGTGCTCAGCCGTTTCTTGATATCACGTGGAGTGAATCGAATTGGCTGAAGACTGGCATCTGTGGTTGTTGGGACCTCAGGAGGAGGCCGATATGGATCATCCACTCGGCACTTCTGGCTGAAGTTGGTTGCAAGCGTTTCAGCCTTGTCTTTTGCACTCACGTGCTGGGCTCCGCCATCATTGAGGATGGGGATATTCATGGAGCCTCTTCCTCCCGTTAGTTGTTTAATTGTCCACCACTATTCTGTCTATAGCATGCTGCTTCTGCTGTTTAGCATGCATGTAGTCCTGTGTTGCAGTTTCCCCAGGTTGGCACCTCATTTACGAGAACGGTTCCAGGGATGAGGGATCACAGTTACGTGGATAGACTGGAGAAGCTGGGGTTGTTCTTCTTAGAGCTGAGCAGGCTAAGAGGAGATTTGATAGAGGTGTTTAAAATCATGAAGGGTTTAGATAGTGTAAATAAAGAGAAATTGTTTCTGTAGGCTGAAGGGTCGGTAACCAGAGGGCACAGATTTAAGGTGATTAGCAAAATAACCAGAGGCGACACGAGGGAAAACTTTTTTACGCAACAAGTGGTCAGGATTTGGAATTCACTGCCTGATAGGGTGGTGGATACAGATTCAATAGTAGCCTTCAGAAGAGAATTGGATAAATACTTGAAGGAGAAAAAATTGCAGGAATATGGGGAAAGAGCGGGAGAGTGGGACTAACTGGACTGCTCTTCGAAAGAGCCGGCCCAGACTCGATGGGCCGAATGGCCTCTTTCTGTGCTGCAATCCTCTGTTTAGTGGAAGTCCATTCCCCGTATTGGAGCGAGTGGGGGAGGTGGGGTTAACTGCCATAGCATAAGAATAGAGCAATTCCCATTGGGAATCCTCAATGCAAAGCAGGATTTTCAGCTGAGCTGAGCTAAAACTAACAGCAGAAGGTCCTGACTGAACCTCGAAAGTACCGATACGCAGGCAAAGTAACAGGAGGTCGAATGGCCTCCTCAATGTGCCTCACGCATAGTTCCAGCAGCTCCCACCTCCACTTATATCGTGGCAGTGATTACTTGGGGTGGATGTTCCAGGAAATGGTTAGCCACACCTCCTTGACTCTGTTTACAAAGACGGATCAGACAACCCGCGAGCACGAGGCTGTAAAGGTGACTATGCTTTATTTGGGAGGATAGTTCAGGTGCAGATTTTTTGCGTTGCATTTGATGCTGTGGCCCTTAAGAGAATCCACTGTTGACCTTTTACTGCCAGAAACCTGCCCCCAGATTCCCTCCCCACACTGTGCGATACTCACATGGTGAAGGATCCCTTGGGTCAGGCACTTAGGATGGGCAGAACACATGGAATTATTTCCCAGTGAGGATTGGAACCTTCAGGACAGGAGAGAACATTGTGGGGAAAAAAATCAGACTCAAAAGGCCTCGATATTAAACCCCCCACAACGAGCGGGAGAGTGTCTGGGGGGTGTGGGAAGGATTATAAATTTAAAAACGGGGAACGCAACCCCCAACCCACTGCGTACACACCTGTTGCCGTCTATACGCCCCACACTTCATTATAATATTTAAATCAGACTGCCATAGTGCAATTGATAGCCCAATTTAAAATTTACTGCTGCTGCACAGGTTTTCCAGGGGTTGGGAATCTCGGCAGTGAAAGGGAGACGGGAGCTCCCAGCTCCCCAGGGTAAGTGTCTGTTTCAGCACTCCTTGTGGGCCAGGAGGAGCTGCAGGGCCTCGCCCCACAAGGAAGCCTTCACACTCTCTCCCCATCCTCCCGTGACGGCCTCACTCCCCACACCCCCAAGCCCCGATCTGTAGCTCCCTCTCTCCCGATTACTGGGGTCTGTCTCCAAGAATCCCCGGCTGTGGCCTCCTGCCGCCGGTTTTCTCTCCCAGCAGACGGCCAGCCGGTCCATTTGGCCGGCAGCCGGACGGGAAACGGGAGAAAAAAATGATATTGAGGTCCTACCGTTAAATTCGGCAGGACCTCTGCGTCCCAGCCTTGCCGGGTATTCCCCCTGCTGCCGCATTTCAAAACGGTGGGGGAGAAATTCAGCTCACGTTTTGCCCCTGAAGAGCAGACGGCCGGGGAGAACTCCCCTGCTCTTCTTTGAATAGTGCCGTGGGATCTTTTACATTCACCTGAGAGAGCAGACGGGGAGCGACAGGCGCAGCAGCTCACCCCAACTAATATTAATGAGAATTGGGGGTGGGGGGAGCATTGAACACCCCTTTGTTGCCCAAGGCCTGCCTGCTGGATTATTCAGGTGAGTCTGTAAATGGGCGAGCAGCACGGCCTCCTGAAGCAGGTGTAAGGTGGCTTAAATATGCCAATCGGGGTCCTACGCCAGTTGTAGGATCCCGATTACAGAATTCAGGTACAAATGAGCGGAGCTTGTGCTGTGCAGACTCCGCTCAGCTATACCAGGCGGTGAGCGGCCTAACTGTCCTGTTCCACCTGAGAGCCGCTGGGACCATCCAATTGTCACCTGTTGCAAGTAGCCTTTCAGAAGACACTGGGCCAGCCAATCAGCCATGGAATAACCAATTCCAGATGCATCTCTCATTGATGCTCTCGTCGACCACCCATCTAAGCCCTGAACTGTTGGGTATTGAGTGCGATGGGTGTTTTCTGTAACTGAATCTATGTTGTAGCCCCACAGGTACTGTGACCAGCTCGACAGCAGCTAATAACAGAAGTCATCACAGCCAAAAATGGTTCATTTGTGTCAGGGTGTTACCAACATCAGTCGAGCATTTTCCTTTTTCCCCACATGTGCATCCTGTGGCCTCTCTGAATGAGATCGCCAACTTAGTTTCAAATAGATCCAATAGATCTCTGCAGACCTCAGACTGACCCGGGCTCGTTCCATGTCGAACCACTGCAGCCAAAAAGCAGGAGAATCTGATCCCCCTTATGGAAAGGGGTCACAGCTTCCTGTCATGTATGTCTTTAAAATGTACGGCCACAGTTTTAAATCCAGTTGAACCATCACATGGGATTAATGAGGAATTAGTAGAAATGGTCTTGTGGTTTTTTTGATAACATGATTACTTTTGTAATCAATGACATCTGGGAGGCCTTTAACATCTGTTCTCAATAATATATTATTTACTGACCTCACAGAATCTTCTGGAAGATCCTCTCCAGTGTGCACTTGACAGGTTTTGGCAGACACACAACTCTCTGAAGATCATCAGTCAAGGTGAGCAAAGCCTTGTAAAAAATATTCATTCTCTTCCAGTGATTCTTTCTAAACCCTTTGAACCACTTCAGCAAGTGGAATGGGAAGAATTTCTCTTAAACATCCTCTCTCTCTCTCTCTCTCTCTCTCTGTTTCACCTTCTGGCCTTCTAATTCTCAGACTATCTGGACTCTCTGACACCCTCTGCAATATTACCCAGACCGCATCTTACATGCTGAGTCCAGTTGCCAAGAAACGAGAGACTTTCAAGAGCCGGAGTCAGAGCAGACAAGAGCGTTAAGGCCGTTCCACAGTGCAAGGAGTCTGAGTAATGAGGAGAGACTGGAGAGACCTGGGCTATTCAGCCTGGGAAGGTGATGATCTTATAGTAAGATATATTATGTAAGTTGTAGAAAAAGTGAACTCAGAATATTACTTCAAATTAAACTGTGGAAGTAGAACTAGAGGACACAGGTTCAAGCTAGTAAAAAGTAATTTATACATCCCCACTCTCTTTGCCCCACCATTGGCAGCCATGCCTTTAGCTGTCTAGGCCCTAAGCTCTAGAATTCCCTCCCTAAACCTCTCCACATCTCTACCTCTCTCTCCTCATTAAGACCCACCTGTTTTAACCTTTTGGTCACCTCTCCTAATATTTAAGCCTCAAGACGACCAGCAGCCCTTTAACAGCGGCTGGCCCCAGATAACTCGGACCTTTACTTCCTGCGCTGTGCGTTGGGAGGGCTGCGATATTTCGTGAAAGATCAAAACTCCCACCGCCACATGACAGGACAGTGTTATCGGCCCCTCTAGTCCTAGTGGATCTCCCGTGGCAATGCTCACAGTCGAAGGCAATGTTAGTTTATAATGGGTGGTTATGTATTATCTGGGGCACTGAATAAATCAAAGAGCGGTTTCATTAAACAATATCCTAGGACTTTTACTTGTGTTTTGGGGATCGAATTCCATAACTACTACATAGTATTAACAGCACAGAAACAGGCCATTCGGCCCAACAGATCCATGCTGCTGTTTATGCTCCATGGGAGCCTCCTCCCACTCTTCTTAGCAAACCCCATCAACATATCCTTCTATTTCTTTCTCCCTCATGTTTTATCAAGCATCCCCTTATATGCATCAATGCTATTCACCTCAATTACTCCATGTGATAGCAAGTTCCACATTCTAATCACTCTCTAGGTAAAGAAGTTTCTCCTGAATTTCCTATTGGATTTATTAGTGACTATCTTGTATTTATGGCCCCCAGTTTTGGTCTCGCCCACAAGTGGAAACATCTTCTCTACGCCTACCCTATCACACCTCCTCATAATCTTAAAGACCTCTATCAGGTCCCTCAGTCTTCTCTTTTTTAGAGAAAAGAGCCCCAGCCTGTTCAATCTTTCCTGATAAGTATAACCTCTTAGTTCTGGTATCATTCTAGTAAATCGTTTTTGCACCTTCTCCAGTGCCTCTATGTCCTTTTTATAATATGGAGACCAGAGCTGTGCACAGTGCTCCAAGTGTGTCTAATTAAGGTTCTATACAAGTTTAACATAACTTCTCTACTTTTCAATTCTATCCCTCTAGAAATAAACCCAAGTGCTTTGTTTGCTTTTTTTATGGCCTTATTAACCTGCGTCGCTACTTTTTGTGATTTGTGTATCTGTTTTGAAATTGTACTTCTGATTCCTGAGTCCAGATCGTTTATGGTGAACAGCAGTGCTCCCAGCAACAATCCTTGTGGAACCACTTCCCACCTTTTGCCAGTCTGAGTAACTACCTTTAACCCCTCCTCTCTCTTTTCTATTTTGTAGCCAGCTTGCTCTCCATTCTGCTACTTGTCCCCTGACTCCACATGTTCTGACCTTAGTCATGAGTCTACTCTATGGTACCTTATTGAACGACTTTTGAAAATTCAAATTTCCGTCTACTGCATTACCCTTGTCTACTCTTTCTGTTACTTCTTCAAAGAATTCAATAAGGTTGATCAAGCATGACCTTCCCTTTTGAAATCCATGCTGACTATTCTTTGATATTTTCAGTTTCTAGATGTTTTTCTATTACATCTTTGAGTAAGGATTCCATTATCTTTCCTACCACAGACGTTAAGCTAATTGGTCTCTAGATTTTGCAAATGGAAGTGTAGTAAACAGTGAGGAAGCTAGTAATAGACTTTATGAGGACATAGAAATGCTGGTGGAATGGGCGGACACATGGCAGATGAAATTCAACGCAGAAAAGAGTGAGGTGATACATTTTGGGAAGAAGAATGAGGAGAGACAATACATACTAAATTATACAATTTTAAAGGGGGTGCAAGAACAGAGAGACCTGGAGGTGCTTGTGCACAAATCTTTGAATGGGTTAACAAAGCAGATAATAAAGCATATGGGATCCTGGGCTTTATAAATAGAGGCACAGAGTACAAAATCCAGGAAGTTACACTGAATCTATATAAAATACTAGTTTGGCCCCAGCTGGAGTATTGTGTCCAATTCTGGGCACCGCACTTTAGGAAGGACATGAAGGCTTTGGAGAGGGTGCAGAAGAGAGTTACTGGAATGGTTCCAGGGATGAGGGATTACAGTAATGTGGATAGACTGGAGAAGCTGGGATTGTTCTCCTTAGAGCAAAGAAGGCTAAGAGGAGATTTAATAGAGGTGTCTAAAATCATGAAGGATTTAGATAGAGTAAATAAAGAGAAACTGTTTCCAAAGGCTGAAGGGTCAATAACCAAAGGGCTCAGATTTAAGGTGATTGGCAAAAGAACCAGAGGCGACACGAGGAAAATATTTTATGCAATGAGTGTTTGGATTTTCTGCACTGCTTGTTAGGGTGATGGATACAGATTCAATAATAGCTTTCAAAAGGGAATTGGATAAATACTTGAAGGAGAAAAAAATTGCAAGGATATGGGGAAAAGAGCGGGACTAACTGGATTGCTCCTCGAAAGAGCCGGCGCAGACTCGATGGGCCGAATGGCCTCCTTCTGTGCTGTACTATTCAATGATTCTATGATATTTCCCTGGACTTGTTCTATCTCCCTTTTTGAATATAAGAATCACATTACCTGTCCACCAGTTCTCTGCATTATTCTCTAATGAATAGTGTGTCTGCTATCTCTTCCCGAATTGCTTTTAATATGCACGGATGCAATCCATCTGGACCAGGGATTTTATCCTCTCTAAGTTTGATTAGTTTATTGATTATCTCCCCCTTTCTATCTTAAATGTCTTTATATCTTTTTTGATCACTTCTTCTAATGTCATGTCCACCATATTAGTCTCCCTGGTAAATACTGAGGCAAAGTAATGATTGAATATTTCTGCCATGTCGTGTCATTACCTGTGAGTTTATCTTGTGTGTCCCTCAGTGGCCCGATCCCTATCCTGATTTTGCTTTTGTTATTTATGTGCCTGTAGAAAACTTTACTATTTCTTTTTATGTTCCTGGATAAATTAATTTCATAGTTTTTCTTCACCTTCCTAATTGTTTTTTGACTTCTACCTAAACTCTATCCATTATTCCATTATAAATATCAATAGCCTTGATCATAATTGCTTGTTAGTTTAGTTCCTGATCAACAAGTAGCAGACAGACAGTGAGACAGTAGCAGACAGACAGTGAGACTGTAGCGGACAGACAGTGAGACTGTAGCGGACAGACAGTGAGACTGTAGCAGACAGACAGTGAGACTGTAACAGACATACAGTGAGACTGTAGCGGACAGACAGTGAGACAATAGCGGACAGACAGTGAGACTGTAGCGGACAGACAGTGAGACTGTAGCGGACAGACAGTGAGACTGTAGCAGACAGACAGTGAGACTGTAACAGACATACAGTGAGACTGTAGCGGACAGACAGTGAGACAATAGCGGACAGACAGTGAGACTGTAGCGGACAGACAGTGAGACTGTAGCGGACAGACAGTGAGACTGTAGCGGACAGACAGTGAGACTGTAGCGGACAGACAGTGAGACTGTAGCGGACAGACAGTGAGACTGTAGCAGACAGACAGTGAGACTGTAGCGGGCAGACAGTGAGACTGTAGCAGACAGACAGTGAGACTGTAACAGACATACAGTGAGACTGTAGCGGACAGACAGTGAGACTAGCGGACAGACAGTGAGACTGTAGCGGACAGACAGTGAGACTGTAGCGGGCAGACAGTGAGACTGTAGCGGGCAGACAGTGAGACTGGCGGACAGACAATGAGACTGTAGCGGGCAGACAGACAGTAAGACTAGCGGACAGACAGTGAGACTAGCGGACAGACAGTGAGACTGTAGCGGACAGACAGTGAGACTAGCGGACAGACAGTGAGACTAGCGGACAAACAGTGAGACTGGCGGACAGACAATGAGACTGTAGCGGACAGACAGTAAGACTAGCGGACAGACAGTGAGATTGTAGTAGACAGACAGTGAGACTAGTGGACAAACAGTGAGACTAGCAGACAGACAGTGAGACTGTAGCGGACAGACAGTGAGGTTTTTTGTTTATTCGTTCATGGAATGTGGGCGTTGCTGGCAAGGCCAGCATTTATTGCCCATCCCTAGTTGCCCTTGAGGTGATGATGGTGAGCTGCCTTCTTGAACCGCTGCAGTCCGTGTGGTGATGGTACTCCCACAGTGCTGTTAGGGAGGGAGTTCCAGGATTTTGACCCAACGACAATGAAGGAACGGCGATGTACTTCTAAGTCAGGATGGTGTGTGATTTGGAGGGGAACTTGGAGGTGGTGGTGTTCCCATGCACCTGCTGCCCTTGTCATTCTAGGTGGTAGAGGTCGCAGGTTTGGGAGGTGCTGCCGAAGAAGCCTTGGCGAGTTGCTGCAGTGCATCTTGTAGATGGTACACACTGCAGCCACGGTGCGCCGGTGGTGGATGGGGTGCCAATCAAGCGGGCTACTTTGTCCTGGATGGTGTCGAGCTTCTTGAGTGTTGCTGGAGCTGCACTCATCCAGGCAAGTGGAGAGTATTCATCACATTCCTTACTTGTGCCTTGTAGATGGTAGAAAGGCTTTGGGGAGTCAGGAGGTGAGACACTCGCCGCAGAATCCCTAGCCTTTGACCTGCTCTTGTTGTCACAGTATTTATGTGACTGGTCCAGTTAAGTTTCTGGTCAATGGTGACCCCCAGGATGTTGATGGTGGGGGATTCGGTGATGATAATGCCGTTGAATGTCAAGGGGTGGTGGTTAGACCCTCGTTTGTTGGAGATAATCATTGCCTGGCATTTGTGTGGGGCAAATGTTACCTGCCACTTATCTGTCCAAGCCTGAACGTCATCCAGGTCTTGTTGCATGTGGGCATGGACTGTTTCATTATCTGAGGAGTTGTGAATGGCACTGAACACTGTGCAGTCATCAGCGAACATCCCCATTTCTGACTTCATGTTGGAGGGAAGGTCATTGATGAAGTAACTGAAGATGGTTACATAGAAACATAGAAACATAGAAGATAGGAGCAGGAGTAGGCCATTCGGCCCCTCGAGCCTGCTCCGCCATTCGATGAGATCATGGCTGATCATCCAAACTCAGTACCCTGTACCTGCCTTCTCTCCATATCCCTTGATACCTTTAGCTTTAAGAAATATATCTAACTCATTCTTGAATATATTTAATGACGTGGCCTCAACTACCTTCTGTGGTAGAGAATTCCACAGGTTCACCACTCTCTGGCTGTAGAAATTCTTCCTCATTTCTGTCCTAAATGGCTTACCCGTTATCCTTAGATTATGACCCCTGGTTCTGGACTCTCCGACCATCGGGAACATTCTTCCTGCATCTAGTTTGTCCAGACCTGTCAGAATTTTATATGTTTCGATGAGATCCCCTCTCATTCTTCTATACTCCAGCGAGTATAAGCCCAATCGACCCAATCTCTCCTCATACGTCATTCCTGCCATCCCAGGTATCAGCCTTGTGAATCTTCGCTGAACTCCTTCCATGGCAAGAACATCCTTCCTCAGATAAGGCGACCAAAACTGCACACAGTACTCAAGGTGTGGTCTCACCAAGGCCCTGTACAACTGCAGCAGGACATCCCTGTTCCTATACTCAAACCCTTTCGCTATGAAGGCCAACATACCATTTGCCTTCTTCACCGCCTGCTGCACCTGCATGCTTACTTTCAGCGACTGGTGCACAAGGACACCCAGGTCTCGTTGCACTTCCCCTTCTCCCAATCTATTGCCATTCAGATAATAGTCTGCCTTTCTGTTTTTGACACCAAAGTGGATAACCTCGCACTTATCCATGTTATATTGCATCTGCCACGCTTCTGCCCACTCACCCAACCTGTCCAAATCATCCTGGAGTTTCTCGGTATCCTCCTCGCAGCACACACTCCCACCCAGCTTTGTGTCATCTGCAAACTTGGAGATATTACATTTAGTTCCCTTATCTAGATCATTAATGTATATTGTGAATAGCTGGGGTCCAAGGACCGATCCCTGCGGTACCCCACTAGTCACTGCTTGCCACTCGGAAAAAGACCCATTAATTCCTACTCTCTGCTTTCTGTCCGCCAACCAGTTCTCTATCCAAGTCAATACCTTGCCCCCAATCCCATGTGCCTTAACTTTACACGCTAATCTCTTATGCGGGACCTTATCGAAAGCCTTTTGAAAGTCCAAATACACCACATCTACTGGTTCTCCCTTATCTGTTTTCCCAGTTACATCCTCAAAAAATTCCAGTAGATTAGTCAAGCACGATTTACCTTTTGTAAATCCATGTTGACTTTTTCCGATCCTGTCACTGTTTTTCAAGTGCTCAGCTATTACATCCTTTATAATGGACTCTAGCATTTTCCCCACTACCGATGTCAGGCTTACCGGTCTGTAATTCCCCGCTTTCTCTCTACCACCCTTTTTGAATAGTGGGGTAACATTAGCTACCCTCCAATCCATGGGTACAGTTCCAGATTCCATCGAATGTTTGAAGATGATCAGCAATGCATCTACTATTTCTAGGGCCACTTCCTTAAGTACTCTAGGATGTAGATTATCAGGCCCTGGGGATTTATCGGCCTTCAATCCCGTCAATTTCCCTAACACCATTTCCCTGCAAATACTGATTTCTTTCAGTTCCTCCCTTTCATCAGACCGTATGTTCTCCAACATCTCTGGGAGGTTATTTGTGTCCTCCTTTGTGAAGACAGAACCAAAATATGCATTTAATTGGTCAGCCATTTCTTTGTTCCCCATTATAACTTCCCCCGCTTCTGACTGCAAGGGACCTACACTTGATTTCACTAATCTTTTTCTCTTCACTTATCTATAAAAGCTCTTACAGTCAGTTTTTATGTTCCCTACAAGCTTACTTTCATATTCTATTTTCCCCTTCTTAATTAATCCCTTTGTCCTCCTTTGTTGAATCCTAAACTGCTCCCAATCCTCAGGGCTACCGCTTTTTCTGGCCAATTTATATGCCCTCTTCTTGGATCTTATGCTATCCCTAATTTCCCTTGTTAGCCACGGTTGAGTCACCCTTTTTGTTTTATTCTTATGCCACACTGGGATGAACAAATTCTGTAGTTCATCCATGCAGTCTTTGAATGTTTGCCATTGCCTATCCACCGTCAACCCCTTGAGTGACATTCCCCAATCAATCCTACCCAATTCACGCCTCATACCATCGTAGTTTCCTTTATTTAAATTCAGGACCCTAGTCTCTGATTCAACTACTTCACTCTCCATCCTAATGAAGAATTCTATCATATTATGATCACTCTGACCCAAGGGGCCTCGTACAACAAGATTGCTAATTAATCCTTTCTCGTTACATAATACCCAGTCTAAGATGGCCTGATCTCTGGTTGGTTCCTCGACATATTGTTCCAGAAAACCATCTCGTAAACATTCTAGGAATTCCTCCTCCACAGTATTTTTACTAATTTGGTTAGCCCAATCTATATGTAAATTAAAGTCACCCATGATGACTGCTGTGCCCTTACTGCATGCTTCTCTAATTTCCCTTTTAATGCTGTCCCCAACCTCCGTATTACTGTTTGGAAGTCTGTATACCACTCCCACTAACGTTTTCTGCCCCTTGGTTAGGCCTAGGACACTGCCCTGAGGAACTCCTGCAGCGATATCCTGGGGCTGTGATGATTGAGCTCCAACCACCACAACCATCTTCCTTTGTACTAGGTATGACTCCAGCCAGTGGAGCGTTTTCCCCCCGATTCCCATTGACTTCAGTTTTACTAGGGCTCCTTGATACCACACTCTGTCAAATGCTGCCTTGATGTCTAGGGCAGTCACTCTCACCTCACCTCTGGAATTCAGCTCCTTTGTCCATGTTTGGACCAAGGCTGTAATGAGGTCAGGAGCTGAGTGGTCTTCACAGAACCCAAACTGGGCATCAGTGAGCAGGTTATTGGTGAGTAAATGCCGCTTGATAGCACTGTCAATGACACCTTCTATCACTTTGCTGATGATTGAGAGTAGACTGATGGGTCGGTAATTGGCTGGATTGGATTTGTCCTGCTTTTTGTGGACAGGACATACCTGGGCAGTTTTCCACATTGTCGGATAGATGCCAGTGTTGTAGCTGTACTGGAACAGCTTGGCTAGAGGCGCAGCTAGTTCTGGAGCACAAGTCTTCAGCACGACAGCCGGGATGTTGTCGGGGTCCATAGCCTTTGCTGCATCCAGTGCGCTCAGCCGTTTCTTGATATCACGTGGAGTGAATCGAATTGGCTGAAGACTGGCTTCTGTGATGGTGGGGACCTCAGGAGGAGGCCGATATGGATCATCCACTCGGCACTTCTGGCTGAAGATGGTTGCAAATGCTTCAGCCTTGTCTTTTGCACTCACGTGCTGGGCTCCACCATGATCCTACAACTCATCCGCTTAATCCTTGACCACAATGTCTTCACCTTCGACAACCAGTTTTTTACCCAAACACACGGAACAGCCATGGGGACCAAATTCGCACCGCAATACGCCAACATCTTCATGCACAAGTTCGAGCAAGACTTCTTCGCTGCACAGGACCTCCAACCAACGCTGTACACCAGATACATCGACGACATTTTCTTCCTTTGGACCCACGGCGAAGGATCACTGAAAAGACTACACGATAACATCAACAAGTTCCATCCCACCATCAAACGCACCATGGACTACTCCTCAGAATCGGTTTCATTCTTGGACACACGAATCTCCATCAAAGACGGACACCTCAGCACTTCACTCTACCGCAAGCCCACGGACAACCTCACGATGCTCCACTTCTCCAGCTTCCACCCTAACCACGTTAAAGAAGCCATCCCCTATGGACAAGCCCTGCGAATACACAGGATCTGTTCAGACGAGGAGGAACGCGATGGACACCTACGGACGCTGAAAGACGCCCTCATAAGAACGGGATATGATGCTCGACTCGTCGATCGACAGTTCCGACGGGCCACAGCTAAAAATTGCATAGACCTCCTCAGAAGGCGAACACGGGACACAACCAACAGAGTACCCTACGTCGTCCAGTACTTCCCCGGAGCGGAGAAACTACGCCATGTTCTTCGCAGCCTTCAACATGTCATCGATGACGACGAACACCTCGCTAAGGCCATCCCCACGCCTCCACTACTCGCCTTCAAACAGCCGCCTAACCTCAAAAGTACCATCGTTCACAGCAAATTACCCAGCTTTCAGGAGAACAGCGACCACGACACCACACAACCCTGCCACGGCAACCTCTGCAAGACATGCCAGATCATCAACACAGATACCATCATCACACGTGAGGACACCACCCACCAGGTACATGGTACATACTCATGTGACTCGGCCAACGTTGTCTACCTCATACGTTGCAGGAAAGGGTGCCCCGGAGCATGGTACATCGGCGAGACCATGCAGACACTGCGACAACGTATGAACGGACACTGCGCAACAATCGCCAGGCAGGATTGTTACCTCCCAGTCGGGGAACACTTCAGCAGTCAAGGACATTCAGCCTCAGATCTTCGGGTAAGCGTTCTCCAAGACGGCCTTCGAGACACACGACAACGCAAAATCATCGAACAGAAACTGATAGCCAAGTTACGCACCCATGAGGACGGCCTCAACCGGGATCTTGGGTTCATGTCACGCTACATGTAACCCCACCTGACGTAGAGTCATCCAGACTCGAGTCGTCGTTGGCTTGTTCACAGATGTGATTTCCAGTAAAAAAGTAAAAAGTTTAAAGTTTATGGTTTTCCATACAGACTGCAGCATTTGACACATTAGACCCCCTGTGACCCACCTCATTGTCTTAGTTGTATCTTGCTATGTCTTTGATATAATGTCTTCCTGACTGACCTGATTGTCTCTCTGCCGAGGTGTGATAAAAGGCAGTCAGAAAGATTAACTGTAGTTGTCTGGCATTGTTCTCTACACAGGCATTGTTCTCTGTCTATATATGCTTTGCCGATTTGTATTCTTCACTTCACCTGACGAAGGAGCAGCTGCTCCGAAAGCTTGTGATTTCAAATAATACTGTTGAACTATAACCTGGTGTTGTGCGACTTCTCACTATCATTGAGGATGGGGATATTTATGGATCCTCCTCCTTAGTTGTTTAATGGTCCACCACCTTTCACGACTGGATGTGGCAGGACTGCAGAACTTTGATCTCATCCATTGATTGTGGGATCTCTTAGCCCTGTCCAGAGCATACCGCTTCCACTTTTTAGCATGCATGTAGTCCTGTGTTGCAGCTTCCCCAGGTTGGCACCTCATTTTTAGGTACGCCTGGTGCTGCTCCTGGAATGCTCTTCTACACTTGTTGTTGAACCAGGGTTGGCCCCCTGGCTTGATGGTAATGGTAGAGTGAGGGATTTGTCGGACCATGAGGTTACAGATTGTGGTGGAATACAATTCTGCTTTTGCTGATGGCCCACAGCGCCTCATGGATGCCCAGTTTTGAGCTGCTAGATCTGTTCTGAATCTATGTTCGCATGAACGCATGAACGCATTGAATGGCGGTGCAGGCTCGAAGGACCGAATGGTCTACTCCTGTACCTATTTTCTATGTTTCTATGTTTCTATCCCATTTAGCATGGTGGTAGTGCCACACAACACAATGGAGGGTGTCCTCCGTGTGAAGATAGGACTTCGTCTCCACAATGACTGTGCGGTGGTCACTGTTACCAATGCTGTCATGGACAGATGCATCTGCGACAGGTAGATTGGTGAGGACGAGTTCAAGTAGGTTTTTCCCTCGTGTTGGTTCTCTCACCACCTGTCGCAGGCTCAGTCTGACAGTTATGTCCTTCAGGACTCGGCCAGCTTGGTCAATAGTGGTGCTACCGAGCCATTCTTGGTGATGGACATTGAAGTCCCCCACCCAGAGTACATTCGTGCCCTTGCTACCCTCAGTGCTTCTTCCAAGTGGTGTTCAACATGGAGGAGTACTGATTCATCAGCTGAGGGAGGGCGGTAGGTGGTAATCAGCAGGAGGTTTCCTTGCCTGTGCTTGACCTGAAGCCATGAGACTTCATGGGGTTCGGAGTCAATGTTGAGGACTCCCAGGGCCACTCCTTCCCGACTGTATACCACTGTGCCGCCACCCCTGGTGGGTCTGTCCTGCCGGTGGGACAGGACATACCCAGGGATAGTGATGGAGGAGTTTGGGACATTGGCTGAAAGGTATGATTCTGTGAGTATGACTATGAGATTGTAGCAGACAGACAGTGAGACTGTAGCGGACAGACAGTGAGACTGTAGCGGACAGACAGTGAGACTCTAGCGGACAGACAGTGAGACTGTAGCAGACAGACAGTGAGACTAGCGGACAGACAGTGAGACTAGCGGACAGACAGTGAGACTAGCGGACAGACAGTGAGACTGTAGCGGACAGACAGTGAGACTAGCAGACAGACAGTGAGACTAGCGGACAGACAGTGAGACTCGCAGACAGACAGTGAGACTAGCGGACAGTCAGTGAGACTGTAGCAGACAGACAGTGAGACTAGCGGACAGACAGTGAGACTGTAGCAGACAGACAGTGAGACTAGCGGACAGACAGTGAGACTGTAGCGGACAGACAGTAAGACTAGCGGACAGGCAGTGAGACTAGCGGACAGACAGTGAGACTAGCAGACAGACGGTGAGACTAGCGGACAGACGGTGAGACTAGCGGACAGACGGTGAGACTAGCGGACAGACGGTGAGACTAGCGGACAGACGGTGAGACTAGCGGACAGACGGTGAGACTAGCGGACAGACGGTGAGACTAGCGGACAGACGGTGAGACTAGCAGACAGACAGTGAGACTGTAGCAGACAGACAGTGAGACTGTAGCGGACAGACAGTGAGACTAGCGGACAGACAGTGAGACTGTAGCAGACAGGCAGTGAGACTAGCGGACAGGCAGTGAGACTAGCAGACAGGCAGTGAGACTGTAGCAGACAGACGGCGAGACTGCAGCGGACAGACGGCGAGACTGCAGCGGACAGACGGCGAGACTGCAGCGGACAGACGGCGAGACTGCAGCGGACAGACGGCGAGACTGCAGCGGACAGACGGTGAGACTGCAGCGGACAGACGGCGAGACTGCAGCGGACAGACGGCGAGACTGCAGCGGACAGACGGCGAGACTGCAGCGGACAGACGGCGAGACTGCAGCGGACAGACGGCGAGACTGCAGCGGACAGACGGCGAGACTGCAGCGGACAGACGGCGAGACTGCAGTAGACAGACAGCATTGGGAGCTCCAATCTCTTGTTATGATATGAACTTTCAGCTGCCAAATTTGCAGCATCTCCAAATCGTTTGAATATTTAATTTGCTCTGTTTTCACTGTCAGAGCTCTGGTGCTTTGAAAGTAACAGATTCTTAGCACTACCATGTACGAGAGGCAGCTCCAGCTGGTAATGATTTTGGCCTTTACTGAGCTGGTGCTGTCTTCCCCGTGGGATCAGAGTTCAATCTAATCTTCATTAGCCCTCTCACATTCTCTCTGTCTCTCGCTCCCCCTCTCACATTCTCTCTCTCTCTCGCTCCCCCTCTCACATTCTCTCTCTCTCGCTCCCCCCCTCACTCTCTCTCTTTCTCGTTCCCCTCTCTCTCTCTCTCGCTCCCCCCTCTCTCTCTCTCTCTCTTGTTCCCCCCTCACTCTCTGTCTCTCGTCCCCCCCTCACTCTCTCTCTGTCTCTTGCTCCCCTCCCCCCCCTCTCTCTCTCTGTCTCTGGCTCACCCTCCTCACTCTCTCTCTGTCACTCGCTCCGCCCCACACACTCTTCTGTCACTCACTCCCCCCTCACTCTCTGTCACTCACTCCCCCCTCACTCTCTCTCTGTCACTCACTCCCTCCTCACTCTCTGTCACTCGCTCCCCCTCACTCACTCTCTGTCACTCGCTCCCCCTCACTCTCTCTGTCACTCGCTCCCCCCTCACTCTCTCTCTGTCACTCACTCCCTCCTCACTCTCTGTCACTCGCTCCCCCCTCACTCTCTCTCTGTCACTCACTCCCTCCTCACTCTCTCTCCTCCTTGCTGCCAAGTCTACAGCCTCCCACTCTTTCAATCTTCAAGGGGCTGTCACTCATTAGCTTTAAGTGAAGTCACTGAAAACTTCAATTCATCATCATTTGCAAGGATTGATGATCTGTTTGATTGGGTAGTTTAGTTATAACAAGAGCATAGCAAGTAAATTAAAAGATAATGGTTTTGTAGGAAACAAATGGAAGAAGGACTTTGTGTTGTGTGAGAGCATTGGTTAGATTGGATAGATGTGTACTCTGACCAGCACTCAATCCTGCTTCACCATCACTCCCAAAATCCTTGTCCGTTTCCCACCGCAGCCTCATCCTGAACCTCCTACATCCCTACATCTTAACCCATACCCTCTACACTTTGAAACTGGCCTCCTGTCCCTGCCCCCTCCTCTCCATCCCTCCATTTCACTATTGGTGATAGAACCTTCAGGTTCCTCTCTCAACCACTATTTCCTCTGGTGGGAGAGTCCAGAACAGGTGGGCATAATGTTAAAATTAGAGCTCAGCCGTTCAGGAAGCTCTTCTTCACAAAAGGGTGGAATTCTGGAACTTTCTCCCTGAAAAGCGCTGTGGCTGGGGTTCAATTGAAAATTTCACTGTCCCATCAAACACTCCCAGGGCAGGTACAGCATGGGTTAGATACAGAGTAAAGCTCCCTCTACACTGTCCCATCAAACACTCCCAGGGCAGGTACAGCATGGGATAGATACAGAGTAAAGCTCCCTCTACACTGCCCCATCAAACACTCCCAGGGCAGGTACAGCACGGGTTAGATACAGAGTAAAGCTCCCTCTGCACTGTCCCATCAAACACTCCCAGGGCAGGTACAGCATGGGATAGATACAGAGTAAAGCTCCCTCCACACTGTCCCCATCAAACACTCCCAGGGCAGGTACAGCACGGGGTTAGATACAGAGTAAAGCTCCCTCTACACTGTCCCATCAAACACTCCCAGGGCAGGTACAGCACGGGTTAGATACAGAGTAAAGCTCCCTCTGCACTGTCCCATCAAACACTCCCAGGGCAGGTACAGCACGGGTTAGATACAGAGTAAAGCTTCCTCTGCACTGTCCCATCAAACACTCCCAGGGCAGGTACAGCATGGGTTAGATACAGAGTAAAGCTCCCTCCACACTGTCCCATCAACACTCCCAGGGCAGGTACAGCACGGGTTAGATACAGAGTAAAGCTCCCTCTACACTGTCCCATCAAACACTCCCAGGGCAGGTACAGCACAGGTTAGATAAAGAGTAAAGCTCCCTGTACACTGTCCCATCAAACACTCCCAGGGCAGGTACAGCACGGGTTAGATACAGAGTAAAGCTCCCTCTACACTGCCCCATCAAACACTCCCAGGGCAGGTACAGCACAGGTTAGATACAGAGTAAAGCTCCCTTTACACTGTCCCATCAAACACTCCCAGGGCAGGTACAGCACGGGTTGGATACAGAGTAAAGCTCCCTCTGCACTGTCCCATCAAACACTCTCACACTGACTCTCTCTTGCACTGTCGTTCTCTGTCGCACTCTCTCCTTCTCACACTGTCCATTTTTCACACTGTTTCTCTCTCACACTATCTCTCTTTCACACTATCTCTGTCTCTCACAATGTCCCTCACACTGTCTCTCACACAGTTGCTCTCTCACAGTATCTCTCACTGTTTCTCTCTCACTCTCTTACTTTCTCTCAGACACTGAATCTCACACTCACATAGTCTCTCTCGCACTCTCTCTCAAACTCTCTCTCTCACACTGTCTCTTTCACAGTCTCTTTCTCACATTCTCTTTCACACTCCCACTCTCACACACTCTCTCACAGTCTCTAACTGTTTCTCTCTCTCACTCCCACAGTTTCTCTATCTCATTCCCACTCTCTCACACTCTGTCACACTGTCTCAGTGTCTCACGCTGTTTCTCTCACACTGTTTCTCTGTCACACACTGTCTCTCTCACACTGTCACCTTCCACCTTGGGAAGTATATTTTGACTAAAATAACTCCTTGTCTGGTTGCTGTTGAAATCCGTTGTTCTGGGGGCAAATAAATCGTGAGTTTGGTGATAAATTTGGCAATTAGTTTGACATGTGGAAACTTCCCACCAGGCTCCAGGTGACAGAGATGTGTGACGGCATCACCATTAGAGGAGGCTGTTGTCAGCTCCATGGGCAGTGAGTGGAAATGTGGAACAGCCCAAACTCCAGCACCTGGAGCTCTCGCTGCCAAGCTCAAACTCCGTCCTCTCATTTCAGCTCCTTTTAGTTCAGACATTGAGAAACCCCTCTGACCAAAACAGTGGATGATCCCAGAATGACCCTGGGAGTTTCCGGGGGTGTTGATGGAGGGGTCCAGCGGTAGCGTCTTGCACTCAGCGCTGGGAAGACAAGGTCACGCTGTCTGAGTCTATTCCCAGTACTCTGCTGTGATAAACAGACTCAGCCTGGCAAAGTTAGCATTTTAGTATTCAGCCCCACTGTCTGCCAGGCTTGACTAACTGACTGAGCAAGACTGACGGAGAGGAGCATTGCACAGGTCAATCCTAGACTCGGTGTCGCTCAGCCGGAGAGGAAGCTTAAAAGTGGGACATTTAACAGGGCACAGCGGAGCAACATTCCTTCAACAAATACTGATGCTGTTTGATCAATTCCTTCACAAGAACGTGCACCCCTCAAGTTTTCCAGGAAGCAGCTGGGATTTCCCGGGAAGACTCCCTGCAGATCTGCATTCAGACAGGACAGTGCGGGAGTTTATTTGGAGAATCGACTGGAGAGAGTGAGCAGGGTTTGGTAAGTCAGCCTAACTGTCGAGGGACAGGCTGTGAGTGGCTCTCTGACCCTCGCATTCTCTCACCGGTGAAGGCCAGTGAGATGGAATATGTTGCTGGCAGATTCTGAATTCCGAACTTTCCTAAAGTTGTCCCGCGGAGGGAGGGGTGGTTCTGAAGGTCGTGTGTTGTCTTAAAACTCTGTCTATCAGGCGTTGTATTAAATCTGGACCGGGATCTGCTAAGTACCAGTTATAGCACATCAGATGATGTGTAGTTCTTACTTAAAAGAGTGTGTTTACATCGGACCCTTTTAAATTGGGAGTCTCACCATCGGAACCCCTTTTTTAAGGGTTGTTATCCTCTCAGTTGGAACTCTACCTGGAACACACATCAAAATCGATCAGTGTGTGAAGGGATTGTGGGGGGGGGGGGGGGGCAATAATGAGTGGATTGTGGGAAGTGGGGAATTAGTGAAAGAAAGACTTGCATTTCTATAGCGCCTTTCACGACCACCAGACATCCCAAAGCGCTTTACAGCCAATTAAGCAGGTTTTGAAGGGTTGTCACTGTTGTAAAGTTGGAAATGCTGCAGCCAATTTGCGCACAGCAAGCTCCCACAAACAGCAATGTGATAATAATCAGGTATTTTTTTTTAGTGATGTTGATTGAGGGATAAATATTGGCCAGGACACCGGGGATAAGAATCATAGAAAGTTACAGCACGGAAGGAGGCCATTTCGGCCCATCGTGTCCGCGCCGGCCAACAAAGAGCTATCCAGCCTAATTCCACTTCCCAGCTCTTGGTCCATAGCCCTGCAGGTTAGAGCATCCCACATGCACATCCAAGTACTTTTTAAATGTGGTTCGGGTTCCAGACCCCCACAACCCTCTGGGTGAAGAAATGGCCCCTCAAATCCCCTCTAAACCTTCCACCAATTATTTTAAATCTGTGCCCCCTGGTTTTTGACCCCTCTGCTAAGGGAAATAGGTCCTTTCTATCCACTTTATCTATGCTCCTCATAATTTTATACACCTCAATAAGGTCTCCCCTCAGCCTCCTCTGTTCCAAGGAAAACAGACCCAGCCTATCCAGTCTTTCCTCATAGCTAAGATTCTCTACTCCCGGCAACATCCTTGGAAATCTCCTCTGTACCCTCTCGAGTGCAATCACATCTTTCCTGTAATGTGGTGACCAGAACTGCACGCAGTGCTCTAACTAGTGTTTCATACAGTTGAAGCATAACCCCCCTGCTCTTGTATTCTATGCCACGGCTAATAAAGACAAGCATTCCGTATGCCTTCATAACTCCCCTGCTGCTCTTCAAAATAGTGCCCTGGGATCTTTTACATCCACCTGAGAGAGCAGACAGGGCCTCAGTTTAACGTCTCATCCAAAAGACAGTGCAGCACTCCCTCAGTACTGCACTGGAGTGTCAGCCTAGATTTTTGTGCTCAAGTCTCTGGAGTGGGACTTGAACCGACAACCTCTGACTCAGAGGCGAGGGTGCTACCCACTGAGCCACAGCTGACACACAAAGTGAGTGGATTGTGGGGGGAGAGGGAGGCATGACGGATTGAAAGAAAGATGGTGAGACTGTGCAGGAGGACATAGCTGGGCTGATAGGTGTCAGAGACAGTTCAATATGGAGAAATATGAAGCAATACTTTTTGGTAGAAAAAAGGAAAGGAAGCACACTTTAAAAGGTGAGATTTTAAATGGAGTGCAAAAGGTGAGATTTTAAATGGAGTGCAGAAGGAGAGGAAATTAATGCAAATATATAAATATAAATAGCAAGAACAGAATTCTTGGTTCAGCCATAGATCACAGAAGCAATGAAGGAACAGTGAACTGGGACCTGCTTGGTTCGGATGTTGGGGTGAAGTTGAGGGCAATTCAGTATACGAAGGATATAAAAACAAAGGGAAGATGCAATCTAGATTAACTGGGGAGTTACCAGAGGTGAAGGGTCACAGTTATGAAGAGGCATTTCAGAAGTTAGGCTTTTTTCATTAGACCGCAGAAGTTTCAGGGTGAAATGGTACCAGGGCTGAGGGATTTCAGTGGAGAGACTGAAGAAACAGGGGTTGTTCTCCTTAGAGCAGAGAAGGTTAAGAGATTATTTGATAAAGGTGTTCAAAATCATGAAGGGTTTTGATAGAGTAAATAAGGAGAAACTGTTTCCAGTGGCAGGAGGATCAATAACCAGAGGGAACAGTTTTAAGGTGATTGGCAAAAGAACCAGAGGCGACCTGAGGAAATAAAATGTTCTGCAATGAGTGGTTAGGATTTGGAATGTACTGCCTTATAGGGTGATGGATACAGATTCAATAGTAGCTTTCAAAAAGGAATTGGATAAATACCTGAAGGGGAAGAATTTGCAGGGCTTTGGGGAAAGAGCAGAGGAGTGAGACTATATGGATAAATCTTTCAAAGAGCCGGCACAGGCACCATGGGCTGAATGGGCTCCTTCCGTGTTGTATCATGCTATGATTCTAAGAAATGATAGAGAGCTTCAAAATTATGAGAAGGTAACTAGTGAGAGATTTTTTTCCACTGCTCAGTGAGACAGTAACAAGACGCTCAGATTTAAAATAAGCACAAAAATATTATCTTAAATCCATAATTCTTTTAAAAGGGGATTAGATAGTTGCTTTATAGAGGAAAATTAATGAGGCAGGAGGGTGGGATTAGTAGACTGGGTGGGATATTAAAGGGTATGGGGAGTGAGCAAGAGAGTGGGATTAGACTAGGTGGGATACTAAAGGGTATGGGGAGTGAGCAAGAGAGTGGGATTAGACTAGGTGGGATACTAAAGGGTATGAGTGAGAGGGAGAGTCGGATATTAAAGGGTATGGGGGTGAGCAGGAGAGTGGGGTTAGACTAGGTGAGATATTAAAGGTATGGGGAGGGAGAATGGGATTAGACTGAGTGGCTCAGACTTTGATGGGTAAACTGAGGTGTTTCTGTGCTGGAACATTTTGAGGTTAGAGAGGGGATTACGGGTCTGAGGGAGTGTGGGGAAGGAGTAGCAGAAGGCACGAAGGACTTTAGACTGAATACACAGTGCTTGTTCCTCTCTGTTCTTGGATTTGTAACCAGCAGTGTTTCCATATTGCTGCTGTCTCTTTATCTTGGTCATTGAGATAGATATACAAGCAAAGAAGCCATCATCCTCTCGGGAAAAGCTTCCAAAGAAGTGCATTAAGAGGGGCTGTAAATAATGCATCAGCTTGGACCAGGAACTAATGAGGGAAAGAGATGAATGGCTCTTAATTATCCCAAAATTCTGTTTCTGAGTGTGTGGAAGAGCAGAATTGTTGAGCATTGGCAGTGGGCCAAGGTGCTGAATGTTGGTGCAGACGGACATTATTGTGTGTGAACCAAAACAGAGAATGCTGGAAAAACTCAGCAGGTCAGGCAGCATATGCGGAGAGAGAAACAGAGTTAACGTTTCAGGTCGATGACCTTTTGTCAGATACTGCCTGACCTGCTGAGTGTTTTCAGCATTCTGTTTTTATTTCAGATTTCCAACATCCGCAGTATTTCGCTCTTGTGTTGTGTGTGAGCCAGGCTAGGGAGTCCATCAAACATATTTAGAGATGCATCAAATAAGATTTTGCTCCATCTCAGAGCTGGTTTGGAGCAGTGCCTTTTAGGGCCCTGCATGGGCTCATTAATGGTCCAGCATATCAAACAACCAAGAGGAGGAGAGAACTACAGCACGAGAATGAAAGAGGGATAAAGTATATTCCCGAAAAAGGACTTGTATTTACATAGCGCCTTTCACGACCACCGGACGTCTCAAAGCGCTTTACAGCCAATGAAGTACTATTTGAAGTGTAGTCACTGTTGTAATGTAGCAGCCAATTTGCACACAGTAAGGTCCCAGAAACAGCAATGTGATAATGACCAGATAATCGCTTTTTTTTGTTATGTTGGTTGAGGGATAAATATTGGCCAGGACACTGGGGATAACTCCCCAGCTCTTCTTCGAAATAGTGCCATGGGATCTTTTACGTCTACCTGAGAGAGCAGACGGGGCCTCGGTTTATTGTCTTATCCGAAAGACTGCACCTCCAACAGTGCAGCACTCCCCTGGAGTGTCAGCCTAGCTTTATGTGCTCAAGTCCCTGGAGTGGGACTTGAACCCACAACCTTTTGACTCAGTGGCGAGTGTGCTACCCACTGAGCCACAGCTGACACATGGGGAAGAGATGGGACAATGAGAGAAGATAGGAAGAGAGGACAATGTGTACAGGGGGAGAGAGAGAACAAAGACGTCTGGGACAGGGAGAGAGAAAGTCTGGGACAGGGAGAGAAATGGGGGTTGTTCTTCTGAGAGCAGAGAAGGGTAAGAGATTATTTAATAGAGGTGTTCAAAATCATGAAGGGTTTTGATAGAGTAAATAAGGAGAAACTGTTTCCACTGGCAGGGAGGTTGGTAACCAGAGGACTCAGATTTAAAGTAATTGGTGAAAGAGTCAGTGGGAAGATGAGGAAAATATTTTTACACAGCGAATTGTCATGATCTGGAATGCATTGCCTGTAAGGATGGTGGAAGCAGATTCAACAGTAACTTTCAAAAGGGAATTGGATAAATACTTGAAAAGGAAAAATTTGTAGGGCAATGGGGAAAGAGTGGAGGAGTGGGACGAATTGGATAGCTCTTTCAAAGAGCCGGCGTTGACACAATGGCCAAATGCTATAAGAGTCTATGGCCTAGAAATCGGATAACGTGTGAAAATGGGCGGTGCCATCGCGGAGCAAGGTTAACTTGCACCCGTAAAAAGAGCGCAGGCAGCACCGTTATTTTGGTGCTGCCAGCTGATTTAAATGATTGCAGCGCAGAACCTACCGTGCAACGCAGTGTTTCAGGTGGTGCGCTCAGCAGGGGGCCCAATGTAGTGTGGCCGTTGTGTCCCTGGAGCGTGGCAGCGTTTCCTTAAAGCTAGGCTATCATTTTAGAAAGCAGTCTCAAGCCCTTAAAGTGGAACTGCCTTCTAAAATAAAAAAAATAAAATCATTTAAAAATAGGCAGTCTTTAGCCCTTAGAGCTCAACTGCCTTCTGAAAAAATATTAAAAATAATTCCAAAAGGCAGTCTTCAGCTTTTAAAGCTGAACTGTCTTCTGCATGTAAAAGAATAGTAAAAGTGATTCAGCCCTAACACAAATGGCTCAACAGCTTTGTGCAGGGGGTCAACACTGGAAGAGATGTCGTCCACCCACAGGGGGCTAGGAGGCCCTCCAGAAAGAAGGATGTGAGACCAGATCGCTGAGGTCATCACTGCCAGCAGTGCTGCCCCAGAACCTGGCTCCAGTGTCCAAAGAAGTTTCATGACCTCAGACCAGTGGTCAAGGTCAGTGAATGCATCTTCAAAAGCTGTTTCCTACCAACTGCACCACTAGCCTCACACACTGCTCAATGCTTCCCCCTCCCCATCACTCACCTACCAACAATCTCTACAAGACACACCTCACATTCCCAGCTTCACCCCACCCCCTTGGAGGAGACGGTGCTGGCCATTCTTGGCTGGGGCATGGCTGAGCCCTTGGCCAGCGGCAGGGCTGAAAGAATACAAGATGCTGGTATCCTCATATGTTATTCTCCTTCTCACATTGCACTTCCCCCTCTTCCCACAATCTCTTCTTGATTACAAGCTGCGCATGCTGTAAGCATGCACCTCTTGCTTTCCCACCGTCCCCTTACCACAGCCCTACCCTTGTGCCTTCCTCATTTCAGACACCCAAGAAATGCAGCTTGCCCAGCCAAGAAGAGGGAGAGGAAGAAATACTGTCACTCGATTTCACACTCCCACCAGCTCCTCAAAGTCGACCAGCAAGGTCATTTGCAGTGTCCCCCACGAAAGTCAGCATCCTTCCACCAGCCATGGCGTGACATCAGTAGGATAGGCAAAGGCAGTCACTAAGGGAATGGTGATTCGTTGATTTCATATTGGATGAAGTTAGATTGGAAAGTTTGCTTTGTGGTGGCTCTTATTTCAGCATTTTGGCTAGAGGACATTGTGATGGTCAGTAACAGAGGGAAGGTAAGGTGTGGGACGAATGTTGAAAGGGGAATTGGGGTTGTGGTCACTGCTACCGCAGGCAGATGATTCGATCCCGGATATCCTGGCCAGAAAGGGACTGTCTGTTTTGCTTCCTTCCTTCTGCTTCCACCTCTTCCCCCTGCAAGCAGCTGGTCCCCTTTGCTGCCTCGGCTTCATCTCCATGGTTTTTTTTATTCATCCCTAATTGCCCTCGAGAAGGTGCTGGTGAGCCGCCTTCTTGAACCACAGAGGGCAGTTAAGAGTCAACCACATTGCTGTGGGTCCGGAGTCACACATAGTCCAGACCGGGTAAGGACGGCAGATTTCCTTCCCTAAAGGACATTAGTGAACCAGATGGGGTTTTATGACAATCCGGGACTGATACTAGCTTTTTAATTCCAGATTTATTTAATTAACTGAATTTAAATTTCACAGCTGTCATGGTGGGATTTGAACTCATGTCTCCAGAGCTTTAGTCCAGGGCCTCTGGATTACTCATCCAGTAACACAACCACGATGCTATCGTGCCCCCCAGGACTGTGAGCAAGTGGTCTTCTCTGAGGCAAAATACTGCAGATGCTGGAAATCTGAAATAAAAGCAAAAAGTGCTGGAGATACTCAGCAGGTCAGGCAGCATCTTGACCTGAAACGTTAACTCTGTTTCTCTCTCCACAGATGCTGCCTAACCTGCTGAGTATTTCCAGCATTTTCTGTCTTCTCAGAGGCCTTCCTTTACCATCCAAAGCCTTGCAAGCGTCCAGCAGCACTCCCTGCACAATTTAACAACTTTTTAAATGTATTGCACCAAGCCACTACTTCAATAAAATATTTAAAAAGTCCAAATGCTGAAATCCAAACTTATCTGAAAGATGTGTGTGCCCCTTTAAGAAGTGCTGGCAGCTTCTCTGGAGGGCTGCTACACGCATGTTTTTCCATGCTTAGTTAGAACAGGACGTTATGACGTGCAGTGACGTCCAAAATAGCAGTCTTGGCGTCAAATCTGACGTTGCACGCCAGTTGACACCACGATCTGCTCATTTAAATTTGAGAGGCTATGGCCCTCACCAAAATGGCGGCCACCATGTCCTACGTGGAAGCGAGGTGGACGCCATTTTTTTAAACAAAATCGGCCTTAACGGGAATTTCTAGGCCCATGATTCTACATTGACCATTGACTTACAGAACAAGGTGAGAGTTGACATCTTCGCAATGGATTGTGAGCATCAGGAATTGAAGGGAGTCGATATGAGGAGCTTCACGACTGATCTGCAGCCAGCTCCTCCCCTCCTACTTCCCAGTCTCCCCACTACAGGATAATGAGCAAATACGTATCGCTACGTCCCTGGGTTGGAAGCGGAGCAACGCCTGCAAGGGGAAGGAAAGGGTTACAAAGGACTCTCTCTCTCTCTCTCTCTCTCTCTCTCTCTCTCTCTCTCTCTCTAAGTCATCAAAGGTGTTCAGTACAGGAAGGGAAGGGCAGGTGGAAATGTGAAACATGCTTCTAGCATTGCATTGGTTCAAGATCAGATCACCTACTCTTAGCTAGCCTGCTGAGGTCATTGAGCTTCAACTGTGTGGGGTTGCTGTAGGTTATGGCACTGCCAAAGCCATCTCCTTCCACTGGGCCTCAGGGCCAAGCCTTTGGCTGGAGTCCTTCCTTCAGTGACAAATATCCACTGCTTCCTTCACCCCATTTTGGACGATAAAATCTCTACAGCGAGTGAGACAACTTGGGAGCTTTGCCCCCTGTTGGAGACACTGCAGGCATGCTTCATTTTTATCCTGTTGGAACTCAAACTTATTGCACCCAGAAAATGGCTGCCTTCTCATTTAAACTGCTGCAGCCATTTAAGTGCTGCAGCATTGCTAGAATTCCCTCCCCTTCTCTGAGTGGAGGGCAATAGTGCTGGGAGCCTACTGTCAGTATTAAAATTACACTGATCCAGGAAACTGTGATGGGTCAACTACAAATGACAACAACTTGCATTTATATAGCGCCTCTAATGTAGTAAAACATCCGAAGGTGCTTCAAAGGAGCGATTATCAAACAAAATTTAACACTGAACACATCAGGAGATATTAGGATAAGTGACGGAAAGCTCAGTCAAAGAGGTAGGTTTTAAGAAGCGTCTTAAAGAAGGAGAGAGAGGTAGGAAGGGAATTCCAGAGCTTAGGGCCTAGGATCCGAAGGCACGGCCAGCAAGGGTTGAGCGATTAAAATCAGGGTCACATTGTGACAGGTGTCATTGCAAAACACTTCCAATATATATATATTGGCCGTTCCTTCATTGTCGCTGGGTCAAAATCCTGGAACACCCTACCTAACAGCACTGTGGGAGCACCTTCACCACACAAACTGCAGCAGTTCAAGAAGAAGGCCCACCACCACCTTCTCAATGGGCAACTAGAGATGGGCAATAAATTCTGGCCAGTGACAGCCACATCCCAAGAATGAATATCAAGCAAGAATAACCTGCAGAGGAATATAAGAAATAGGAGCAGGAGTCGGCCATACGGCCCCTCGAGCCTGCTCCACCATTAAGTAAGATCATTGCTGATCTTCTACATCTACTCCACTTTCCCGCCCTATCCCCATATTCCTTGATTCCCTTGGTGCCCAAAAAGATATCGATCTCAGTCTTGAATATACTCAACGACTGAGCATCCACAGCCCTCTGGGGTAGAGAATTCAAAGAAGCACAACCCTCCGAGTGAAGAAATTTCTCTTCATCTCAGTCTTAAATGGCCGACCCCTTATCCTGAGACTATGATCCCCTAATTTTAGACTCTCCAGCCAGGGGAAACAGCCTCTCAGCATCTACCCTGTCAAGCCCCCTTGGTGTATCTATTGGAGTGTCTCCCACTGAGAGGGTGAGACCTCTTCAGGTGAGATTTCCTGCTTCATATTCCGGCACAGGTACAATGGGCCGAATGGCCTCCTTCTGTGCTGTGTCATTCTATGATTCTATGATTAGAAATCAGGAATATTTTCCAGCTCCAGCCTGCGACTGTCCACTGATCCGTTAAAAGGATCGGATGGACAATCCCGGGCTGTGGTGAATGGTTTCTTGGCACGTGCTGCCAGTGTGAGCCAGAAGTGCTGAATCGGAGAATCGCCCCCTCTGATTTCACGCCCACTGAATTGCTCCAGTGTGAACCGCTGCCGTGTGTTGGAGCTGGAGTCTGATAGGCAGGCGCTGGGCAACAGAGTGAAGTGAAGGGAGCTCTTGTTCCGAATTGGATGACAGCTCTCCCGGCGCCCGCCCTTTACAGGCACCCCTTCCCCTGTCCATAGGATTGTCAACCCTCCCGAATTGCCCTGGAGTCTCCAGGAATTAAAGATTCATCTCTTGGGCCCTGCTGCGAACAACAGCCAGGAGAACAATCATAGAGACATTAAAAAAAATGGTGTTCTCTTTGAGCACTTCCCTTAATTAGGCATAAAAATAATGAAGGTGGGGAAAGAAAGGCTGTTTGACCAGGCGGGTCTGTTGGAGGCGGGAGGTCATGTGATTAAGCCTCTAGCAATACATCCAACCAGAGTTGGCAACCCTGCCCGTTAAACACCACAGACTAAAGCCAGCAAGCAATCTCATCCTTTATTTTGTGGTCGCTATGGCAACATGAGGACACCGAGAGAGAGAGAGAGAGAGAGAGAGAAACGAGGCCAGCCTTTGAGATTTATTAAAAAAATTCTTGTTTTAGTTTTTTGCCTTTTCAGATTGTGAGCTGCCATCCAGTAGCATTCCGAGCCCCTCGGTGTTTCCACTGTGTAAATCTGCACCCACTCCGATCTCCATGTAGAATGCAAAGCCCAAGGAGTCAGATAGCAGCGGTGAAATCAATATACCTGCAGTAAATGTCGGGAGCCTTTCAAATGACTCCATAACCACTAAATATTACACTGTGTTCTGGCTGTATGAAATTAACAGAGGCTGTTTACTTATGAGGGGTAATACCGCTGCTAAAAGAGATGGTGTAACAACCCATTTAAATGTGTTAAAATCGCACTGCATAACCTCTGGGTTTTAGCAGGTTGAGGGTGCTGGTGGCCTGCACTGTGACCAGTTGCCCTGTCCCTGGGGCCCTACGTTGTGACCCTTGGCCCTGCACTGCGACCCTTGGCCCTGCACTGCGAACTTCAGCCCTGTCCCTAGGGCCCTGCATTGTGACCCTTGGCTCTGTCCCTGCGGCCTTGCACTGTGACCCTTGGCCCTGTACTGTGACCCTCCGCCCTGTCCCTGGGGCCCTTCACTGTAACCCTTGGCCCTGCACTGCGAACCTCGGCCCTGCCCCTGGGGCCCTGCACTGTGACCCTTGGCCTTGCACTGTGGCCCTTGGCCCTGTCCCTGTCCCTGGGGCCCTGCACTGTGACCCTTGGCCTTGCACTGTGGCCCTTGGCCCTGCACTGTGACCCTTGGCCTTGCACTGTGGCCCTTGGCCCTGTCCCTGGGGCCCTGCACTGTGACCCTTGGCCTTGCACTGTGGCCCTTGGCCCTGTCCCTGGGGCCCTGCACTGTAACCCTTGGCCTTGCACTGTGGCCCTTGGCCCTGTCCCTGAGTTCCTACACTGTAACCCTTGGCCTTGCACTGTGGCCCTTGGCCCTGTCCCTGTCCCTGGGGCCCTGCACTGTGACCCTTGGCCTTGCACTGTGGCCCTTGGCCCTGTCCCTGGGGCCCTGCACTGTGACCCTTGGCCTTGCACTGTGGCCCTTGGCCCTGTCCCTGGGGCCCTGCACTGTAACCCTTGGCCTTGCACTGTGACCCTTGGCCCTGTCCCTGTCCCTGGGGCCCTACACTGTGACCCTTGGCCTTGCACTGTGGCCCTTGGCCCTTGGCCCTGTCCCTGGGGCCCTGCACTGTGACCCTTGGCCCTGCACTGCGACCCTCGGCCCTGCCCCTGGGGCCCTGCACTGTGACCCTTGGCCTTGCACTGTGGCCCTTGGCCCTGTCCCTGGGTTCCTACACTGTAACCCTTGGCCCTGCACTGTGGCCCTTGGCCCTGTCCCTGTCCCTGGGGCCCTGCACTGTGACCCTTGGCCTTGCACTGTGGCCCTTGGCCCTGTCCCTGGGTTCCTACACTGTAACCCTTGGCCCTGCACTGTGGCCCTTGGCCCTGTCCCTGTCCCTGGGGCCCTGCACTGTGACCCTTGGCCTTGCACTGTGGCCCTTGTCCCTGTCCCTGTCCCTGGGGCCCTGCAATGTGACCCTTGGCCTTGCACTGTGGCCCTTGGCCCTGTCCCTGGGTTCCTACACTATGGGCTCAGGCCCCTCACCAGGTGAAGGACTGTTCGCAGGGGAGCTCAATGCTCCCTTCACCTGACATCCACAAACACTAGTGATCAGAATTGGAAGCCCTTGCTGAGGCCCAAAGTGCAGGGCACCAACAATGTTAAAGAGAGTGAAAGACAAACAGGAGGATTTTCTACCTTTGCTTCTCTTACTGTTAAACCCCCATGGCTGTTGGCAACAATAGACAAATGGTCTGCTATTTTAACAGAGCTGTTAACCCATTGATTTTAAATGGACTCACTCCTTGATCAGGAATGTCTCATGAATCCATTGTGCATCTTCAGTAGTATTCAGTTCTGGCTTGTTTCTTACGTTATTAACACTACTGTTGGTCCACTTGAAGTCTCTCGTGTTTCTGTTGGGTGGAATCATTCACTACTGTGGTGTTAATCTTAATGCACAAAACTAGTCTCAGGGTGCGGGCTCCACCCTTCTGAAGTGGTTACCTGACTGGTGTAATTATCGATCAGGGTCCCTCCAATATTCCCTCTTTTTTTGGTGCACAGGCCCTTTAACTTTCAAATTTCCACGCATGCGCGGTTTTTCCCATAGAAAAGCCGGCGAATGGCCTGCGTGGGACCTCGAGACCGCTGAGCGGTCAGGTGGCCACGCAGCTTTAGAGGAACATTGCAGCCCTCCCTCCCTCACCAAAAGCTGATTAACTTATCATTCATCTCATTGCTGTTTGTGAGATCTTACTGTGTGCAAAAATGTTTACCTACACAACAATCCGCTGTACGTCAAAGTAGTTCATTGTGTAATGAAATCAGAGATGTTTCTGAGAGACAGGAAAAGAACCAAAGAAATTACAGCACAGAAGGAGGCCATTCGGCCCATTGTGTCTGTGCCAGAACTTCAACTGGAGCTGTCTGCTTTAGACCCGTTTCCCTGCCCTCAAATCCTTATCCAATTCCCATTAAATGATGTTCCAGTCTCTGCCTCAACATCCACTTGTGGTAAAACAGTCCATGTTCTAATCACCCTCTGTGTGGAAACATTTCTTCTAACTCCGCCCTTCATTTTCCCAGTGATAATCCTCCATCTGTGCCTCTTTGTTACGATTTTCCAACCAGTGAGAATGATCTTTCACTATTTACCCTCTCAAAATCTTTCAGAATTTTGAAACCCTCGATTAGATCTCTTAGTCTTCTCTGTTTCAGTGAATAAAGCCCCAATTTTGTCGTTATAAAGCGTTTCTTTATCATAGTGTCCCCCATCCCTGCTGTTCCACAAATCCTCACCGTGCTCTTTCCAAGACTCTAAAACTCTTCGTCACCCCTTGATGGAGCTGCTGGGTTTTACAAACAACATCAAGATAATGTCAGCCTGGCGTTGGTGTTGGGGGAACTTTTAGAGACAATAATCTGGAACAAAATTGATTGGCACTTGGAAAAATATGGGTTAATAAATGACAGCCAGCACTGATTTGTTAAAGACAAATCGTGTTTGACTAACTTGATTGAGTTCTTTGATGGAGTATCGGAGAGGGTTGATGAGGGTAGTGCCGTTCATGTTGTGCATATGGACTTTTAAAAGGTGTTTGATAAAGTGTCACATAATAGACTTGTTAGCAAAATTGAAGGCCTTGGGATTAAAGGGGCAGCGGCTGCATTGATACGAAATTGGCTAAGGGACAGAAAGCAGAGAGTAATGGTGAACGGTTATTTTTCAGATTCGGACCACTGCTCTTTTTGATATATATTAATGTCCTAGACTTGGGTATACAGGGCATAATTTCAAAGTTTGCAGATGACACAAAACTCAGAAATGTAGTAAACAGTGAGGCAGATAGTAACAGACTTCAGGAGGACATCGACAGACTGGTGAAATGGGCAGACACACACAGATTAAATTTAAGGCAGAGAAGTGTGAAGTGATTCATTTTGGGATGAAGAATGAGGAGAGGCAATATAAACTAAAGGGTACAATTTTAAAGGGGGTGCAGGAACAGAGAGACCTGGGGGTGTATGTACACAAGTCTTTGAAGGTGGCAGGACAAGTTGAGAAGGCTGTTAAAAAGACATACGGGATCCTGGGCTTTATTAATAGAGGCATAGAGTACAAAAGCAAGGAAGTTATGCTGAACCTTCATAAAATACTCGTTAGGTCCCAGCTGGAGAATTGTGGCCAATTCTGGGCACCACACTTTGTGAAGGATGTCAAGGCTTTAGAGAGGGTGCAGAGGAGATTTACCAACGGTGCCAGGGATGTAGAACTTCAGTTATGCGGAGAGATTGGAAAAGCTGGGGTTGTTCTCCTTAGAGCAGAGGAGGTTAAGAGGAGATTTGAAGAGGTGTTCAAAATCATGAATGATTTTGATAGAGTAAATAAGGAGAAACTATTTCCAGTGGCAGGAGGGTCAGTAACCAGAGGACACTGATTTAAGGTAATTGGCAAAAGAACCAGAGGTGACACGAGGAAACATTTTTTACACAGCGAGTTGTTACATTTGGAATGCACTTCCTGAAAGTGCGGTGGAAGCAGATTTAATAGTAACTTTTTAAAGGGAATTGGATAAATACTTGAAGGGGAAAAATTTGCAGAGCTATGGGAAAAGATTTTCCTGACTGACCTGTTTGGACACCATCCACACCTTTGATTGCCGTGATTATCTCTCTGCCGAGGTGTGATAAAGGGCAGTTAGAAAGATTAACTGTAATCACCTGGCTGTGTTCTCTGACTATATATGCTGTGCCTATATGCATCTCTTCACTTCACCTGACGAAGGAGCAGCGCTCCGAAAGCTTGTGATTTCAAATAAAACTGTTGGACTATAACCTGGTGTTGTGCGACTTCTCACATTTGTCCACCCCAGTCCAACACCGGCATTTCCACATCATGGGTAAAGAGTGTGGGACTAATTGGCTCGCTCTACCAAAGAGCCAGCAGGGGCAAGATGGGTGAAATGACCTCCTTCTGTGCTGTATCATTCCATGATTCGATTCTGATGACAGCGAGAGTGACAGTGAGAGACAATGAGAGAGAGCGAGAGACAATGAGAAAGCGAGAGACAGACAGCGAGAGAGAGAGAGAGATGGCGAGAGAGAGGACAGAGAGAGAGAGAGAGGCAGGGAGAAGGAGAGAGAGAGGCAGGGAGAAGGAGAGAGAGTGCGAGAGAGACAGCAAGAGAAAGAGAGAGGTAGCGAGTGAAAGAGAGGACAGAGAGAGGGAGGACGAGAGAGAGAGGGAGGACGAGAGAGAGAGAGAGAGAGGGAGGATGAGAGAGAGAGAGGGAGGACGAGAGAGAGAGAGAGGGAGGATGAGAGAGAGAGAGGGAGGACGAGAGAGAGAAGACAGAGAGAGAGAGGACAGAGAGAGAGGCAGGGAGAAGGAGACAGGGCGAGAGAGAGACAGGAAGAGAGAGAGACAGCAAGAGAGAGAGGACAGAGAGAGAGAGAGAGGCAAGGAGAAGGAGAGAGAGGGCGAGAGAGAGAGGCAGCGAGTGAAAGAGAGAGGGTGGACGAGAGAGAGAGAGAGAGGGAGGACGAGAGAGAGAGAGAGGGAGGACGAGAGAGAGAGAGAGGGAGGACGAGAGAGAGAGAGAGGGAGGACGAGAGAGAGAGGGAGGGAGGACGAGAGAGAGAGGGAGGACGAGAGAGAGAGGGAGGACGAGAGAGAGAGAGAGAGAGAGGACGAGAGAGAGAGAGAGAGAGAGGACGAGAGAGAGAGAGGAGGAGGACGAGAGAGAGAGAGACAGAGAGAGAGAGAGGGAGGACGAGAGAGAGAGAGGGAGGACGAGAGAGAGAGGGAGGACGAGAGAGAGAGAGGGAGGACGAGAGAGAGAGGGAGGACGAGAGAGAGGGAGGACGAGAGAGAGAGAGAGAGGACGAGAGAGAGAGAGGGAGGACGAGAGAGAGAGAGGGAGGACGAGAGAGAGAGAGGGAGGACGAGAGAGAGAGAGGGAGGACGAGAGAGAGAGAGGGAGGACGAGAGAGAGAGGGAGGACGAGAGAGAGAGGGAGGACGAGAGAGAGAGGAAGGACGAGAGAGAGAGAGGGAGGACGAGAGAGAGAGAGGGAGGACGAGAGAGAGAGAGGGAGGACGAGAGAGAGAGAGGGAGGACGAGAGAGAGAGAGGGAGGACGAGAGAGAGAGGGAGGACGAGAGAGAGAGGGAGGACGAGAGAGAGAGGGAGGACGAGAGAGAGGGAGGACGAGAGAGAGGGAGGACGAGAGAGAGAGAGAGAGGGAGGACGAGAGAGAGAGAGGGAGGACGAGAGAGAGAGAGGGAGGACGAGAGAGAGAGAGGGAGGACGAGAGAGAGAGAGGGAGGACGAGAGAGAGAGAGGGAGGACGAGAGAGAGAGAGGGAGGACGAGAGAGAGGGAGGACGAGAGAGAGAGAGGGAGGACGAGAGAGAGAGAGGGAGGACGAGAGAGAGAGAGGGAGGACGAGAGAGAGAGGGAGGACGAGAGAGAGAGGGAGGACGAGAGAGAGAGGACGAGAGAGAGAGGGAGGACGAGAGAGAGAGAGGGAGGACGAGAGAGAGAGGGAGGACGAGAGAGAGAGGGAGGACGAGAGAGAGGGAGGACGAGAGAGAGAGAGGGAGGACGAGAGAGAGAGAGGGAGGACGAGAGAGAGAGAGAGAGGGAGGACGAGAGAGAGGGAGGACGAGAGAGAGAGAGAGGGAGGACGAGAGAGAGAGGGAGGACGAGAGAGAGGGAGGACGAGAGAGAGAGAGAGGGAGGACGAGAGAGAGAGAGAGGGAGGACGAGAGAGAGAGAGAGGGAGGAGGAGAGAGAGAGAGAGAGAGAGGGAGGACGAGAGAGAGAGCGAGGACGAGAGAGAGAGAGAGCGAGGACGAGAGAGAGAGAGAGCGAGGACGAGAGAGAGAGGGAGGGAGGATGGCGAGAGAGAGAGGGAGGGAGGACGAGAGAGAGAGAGAGGACGAGAGAGAGAGGGAGGGAGGACGAGAGAGAGAGAGAGAGGACGAGAGAGAGAGAGGGAGGACGAGAGAGAGAGAGAGGGAGGACGAGAGAGAGAGAGAGGGAGGACGAGAGAGAGAGAGGGAGGACGAGAGAGAGAGAGGGAGGACGAGAGAGAGAGAGGGAGGACGAGAGAGAGAGAGGGAGGACGAGAGAGAGAGAGGGAGGACGAGAGAGAGAGAGGGAGGACCAGAGAGAGAGAGGGAGGACCAGAGAGAGAGAGGGAGGACGAGAGAGAGAGAGAGAGGACGAGAGAGAGAGAGAGAGGGAGGACGAGAGAGAGAGAGAGAGGGAGGACGAGAGAGAGAGAGAGGGAGGACGAGAGAGAGAGAGAGGGAGGACGAGAGTGAGAGAGAGAGGGAGGACGAGAGAGAGAGAGAGAGGGAGGACGAGAGAGAGAGAGAGAGGGAGGACGAGAGAGAGAGAAAGGGAAGACGAGAGAGAGAGAGAGAGAGAGAGAGGGAGGACGAGAGAGAGAGAGAGAGAGAGAGAGAGGGAGGACGAGAGAGAGAGGGAGGACGAGAGAGAGAGAGAGAGAGGACGAGAGAGAGAGAGAGGGAGGACGAGAGAGAGAGAGAGAGGGAGGACGAGAGAGAGGGAGGACGAGAGAGAGAGAGAGGGAGGACGAGAGAGAGAGAGGGAGGACGAGAGAGAGAGGGAGGATGAGAGAGAGAGAGAGGGAGGACGAGAGAGAGGGAGGACGAGAGAGAGAGAGAGGGAGGACGAGAGAGAGAGAGGGAGGACGAGAGAGAGAGAGGGAGGACGAGAGAGAGAGAGAGAGGGAGGACGAGAGAGAGAGAGAGAGGGAGGACGAGAGAGAGAGAGGGAGGACGAGAGAGAGAGAGAGGGAGGACGAGAGAGAGAGAGAGGGAGGACGAGAGAGAGAGAGAGAGGGAGGACGAGAGAGAGAGAGAGAGGGAGGACGAGAGAGAGAGAAAGGGAGGACGAGAGAGAGAAAGAGAGAGAGAGGGAGGACGATAGAGAGAGAGAGAGAGAGAGGACGAGAGAGAGAGAGAGGGAGGACGAAAGAGAGAGAGAGGGAGGACGAGACAGAGAGAGAGAGGGAGGACGAGAGAGAGGGAGGACGAGAGAGAGAGAGGGAGGACGAAAGAGAGAGAGAGGGAGGACGAGAGAGAGAGAGGGAGGACGAGAGAGAGAGAGGGAGGACGAGAGAGAGAGAGAGGGAGGACGAGAGAGAGAGAGAGGGAGGACGAGAGAGAGAGAGAGGGAGGACGAGAGAGAGAGAGAGAGAGGGAGGACGAGAGAGAGAGAGAGAGGGAGGACGAGAGAGAGGGAGGACGAGAGAGAGAGAGAGCGAGAGAGAGAGAGAGGGAGGACGAGAGAGAGAGAGGGAGGACGAGAGAGAGAGGGAGGACGAGAGAGAGAGGGAGGACGAGAGAGAGAGGGAGGACGAGAGAGAGAG
>JASTWF010000055.1:1087706-1348370 GCA_030390025.1 Squalus acanthias
GGGGAGACTACAGTCTGAACAGAGCTGTAGGGGTCGGGGATACTACAGTCTGAAAACAGCTGTAGGGGTTTGGGGAGACTACAGTCTGAACAGAGCTGTAGGGAGTCGGGGAGACTACAGTCTGAACAGATCTGTAGGAGGTCGGGGAGAATACAGTCTGAACAGAGCTGAAGGGGGTCAGGGAGAATACAGTCTGAACAGAGCTGTAGGAGATCGGGGAGAATACAGTCTGAACAGAGCTGTATGGGGTCGGGGAGACTACAGTCTGAACAGGGGGTCGGGTGTCGGGGATACTACAGTCTGAACAGAGCTGTAGGGGCTCAGAGAGACTACAGTCTGAGCAGAGCTGTAGGGGGTCGGGGAGACTACAGTCTGAACAGAGCTGTAGGGGGGTCGAGGAGATTACAGTCTGAACAGAGCTGTACGGAGTCGGGGAGACTACAGTCTGAACAGAACTGTAGGGGGTCGGGGAGACTACAGTCTGAACAGAGCTGTAGGGAGTCGGGGAGACTACAGTCTGAACAGAGCTGTAGGGGGTCGAGGGAGACTACAGTCTGAACAGAGCTGTAGGGAGTCGGGGAGACTACAGTCTGAACAGAGCTGTAGGGGGTCGGGGAGACTACAGTCTGAACAGAGCTGTAGGGGGTCGGGGAGACTACAGTCTGAACAGAGCTGTAGGGGGTCGGGGAGACTACAGTCTGAACAGAGCTGTAGGGGGTCAGGGAGACTACAGTCTGAACAGAGCTGTAGGGGGTCGGGGAGACTACAGTCTGAACAGAGCTGTAGGGGTCGGGGAGACTACAGTCTGAACAGAGCTGTAGGGGGTCGAGGAGACTACAGTCTGAACAGAGCTGTAGGGGGTCGGGGAGACTACAGTCTGAACAGAGCTGTAGGGGAGTCGGGGAGACTACAGTCTGAACAGAGCTGTAGGGGTCGGGGATACTACAGTCTGAACAGAGCTGTAGGGGGTCGGGGAGACTACAAGTCTGAACAGAGCTGTAGGGGTCGGGGAGTCTACAGTCTGAACAGGGGGTCGGGGGTCGGGGAGACTACAGTCTGAACAGAGCTGTAGGGAGTCGGGGAGACTACTGTCTGAACAGAGCTGTAGGGGGTCGGGGAGACTACAGTCTGAACAGACCTGTAGGGGGTCAGAGATACTACAGTCTGAACAGAGCTGCAGTGAGTCGGGGAGAGTACAGTCTGAACAGAGCTGTAGTGGGTCGGGGAGACTACAGTCTGAACCGGGGGTTGGGGATGCTACAGTCTGAACAGAGCTGTAGGGGGTCAGAGATACTACAGTCTGAACAGAGCTGTAGTGAGTCGGGGAGAGTACAGTCTGAACAGAGCTGTAGGGGGTCGGGGAGACTACAGTCTGAACAGAGCTGTAGGGGGTCGGGGAGACTACAGTCTGAACAGAGCTGTAGGGGGTCGGGGAGACTACAGTCTGACCGGGGGTTGGGGATGCTGCAGTCTGAACAGAGCTGTGGGGGGTCGGGGAGACTACAGTCTGAACAGAGCTGTAGGGGGTCGGGGAGATTACAGTCTGAACAGAGCTGTACGGAGTCGGGGAGACTACAGTCTGAACAGAGCTGTAGGGGGTCGGGGAGACTTCAGTCAGAACAAAGCTGTAGGGAGTCGGGGAGACTGCAGTCTGAACAGAGCTGTAGGGAGTCGGGGAGACTTCAGTCTGAACAGAGCTGTAGGGAGTCGGGGAGCCTACAGTCTGAACAGAGCTGTAGGGGGTCAGGGAGACAACCGTCTGAACAGAGCTGTAGGGGGTCGGGGTGACTACAGTCTGAACAGAGCTGTAGGAGATCGGCTAGACTACAGTCTGAACAGAGCTGTAGGTGGTCGAGGATACTACAGTCTGAACAGAGCTGTTGGGGTTCGGGGAGACTACAGTCTGAACAGAGCTGTAGGGGGTCGGGGAGACTTCAGCCTGAACAGAGCTGTAGGGGGTCAGAGATACTACAGTCTGAACAGAGCTGTCGGGGGTCGGGGAGACTACAGTCTGAACAGAGCTGTAGGGGGTCGAGGATACTACAGTCTGAACAGAGCTGTTGGGGTTCGGGGAGACTACAGTCGGAACAGAGCTGTAGGGGGTCGGGGAGACTACAGGCTGAAGAGAGCTGCAGGGATTCGGGGAGACTACAGTCTGAACTGGGGGTCGGGGATTCTACTGTCTGAATAGAGCTGTAGGGGGTCAGGGAGACTACAATCTGAACAGAGCTGTAGTTAGTCGGGCATTCTACAGTCTGAACAGGGGGTCGGGGGTCGGGGAGACTACAGTCTGAACAGAGCTGTAGGGAGTCGGGGAGACTACTGTCTGAACAGAGCTGTAGGGGGTCGGGGAGACTACAGTCTGAACAGACCTGTAGGGGGTCAGAGATACTACAGTCTGAACAGAGCTGCAGTGAGTCGGGGAGAGTACAGTCTGAACAGAGCTGTAGTGGGTCGGGGAGACTACAGTCTGAACCGGGGGTTGGGGATGCTGCAGTCTGAACAGACCTGTAGGGGGTCAGAGATACTACAGTCTGAACAGAGCTGTAGTGAGTCGGGGAGAGTACAGTCTGAACAGAGCTGTAGGGGGTCGGGGAGACTACAGTCTGAACAGAGCTGTAGGGGGTCGGGGAGACTACAGTCTGAACAGAGCTGTAGGGGGTCGGGGAGACTACAGTCTGAACCGGGGGTTGGGGATGCTGCAGTCTGAACAGAGCTGTGGGGTGTCGGGGAGACTACAGTCTGAACAGAGCTGTAGGGGGGTCGAGGAGATTACAGTCTGAACAGAGCTGTACGGAGTCGGGGAGACTACAGTCTGAACAGAGCTGTAGGGGGTCGGGGAGACTTCAGTCAGAACAAAGCTGTAGGGAGTCGGGGAGACTGCAGTCTGAACAGAGCTGTAGGGAGTCGGGGAGACTTCAGTCTGAACAGAGCTGTAGGGAGTCGGGGAGCCTACAGTCTGAACAGAGCTGTAGGGGGTCAGGGAGACAACCGTCTGAACAGAGCTGTAGGGGGTCGGGGTGACTACAGTCTGAACAGAGCTGTAGGAGATCGGCTAGACTACAGTCTGAACAGAGCTGTAGGGGGTCGAGGATACTACAGTCTGAACAGAGCTGTTGGGGTTCGGGGAGACTACAGTCTGAACAGAGCTGTAGGGGGTCGGGGAGACTTCAGCCTGAACAGAGCTGTAGGGGGTCAGAGATACTACAGTCTGAACAGAGCTGTTGGGGGTCGGAGAGACTACAGTCTGAACAGAGCTGTAGGGAGTCGGGGAGACTACAGTCTGAAACTGGTTTCGGGGAGACTACAGTCTGAACAGAGCTGTCGGGGGTCGGGGAGAATACAGTATGAACAGAGCTGTAGGGGGTCAGGGAGACTACAGTCTGAACAGGGGATCGGGGAGACTACAGTCTGAACAGAGCTGTAGGGAGTTGGGGATACTACAGTCTGAACAGAGCTGTAGGGGGTCAGGGAGACTACAGTCTGAATAGAGCTGTAGGGGGTCGGGGAGACTGCAGTCTTAACGGAGCTATAGGGGTTCGGGGAGACTACAGTCTGAACAGAGCTGTCGGGGGTCGGGGAGACTACAGTCTGAACAGAGCTGTAGGGAGTCGGGGAGACTACAGTCTGAACAGAGCTGTAGGGAGTCGGGGAGACTACAGTCTGAACAGCGCTATAGGGGGTCGGGGAGAATTCAGTCTGAACAGAGCTGTAGGGAGTCAGGGAGACTACAGCCTGAACAGCGCTATAGGGGGTCGGGGAGAATTCAGTCTGAACAGAGCTGTAGGGGGTCGGGGAGACTACAGTCTGAACAGGGGGTCGGGTGTCGGGGATACTACAGTCTGAACAGAGCTGTCGGGGGTCGGGGAGACTACAGTCTGAACAGAGCTATAGGGGATCGGGGAGACTTCAGTCTGAACAGAGCTGTAGGGGGTCGGGGAGACTACAGTCTGAACAGAGCTGTAGGGGGTCAGAGATACTACAGTCTGAACAGAGCTGTCGGGGGTCGGGGACACTACAGTCTGAACAGAGCTGTAGGGAGTCGGGGAGACTACAATCTGAACTGGGGGTCGGGGATGTTACAGTCTGAACAGAGCTGTAGGGAGTCGGGAAAACTACAGTCTGAACCGGGGTTCGGAGATACTGCAGTCCGAACAGAGCTATAGGTACTCGGGGAGACTGCAGTCTGAACCGGGGGTCGGGGAGACTACAGTCTGAACAGAGCTGTAGGTGGTCGGGGAGACTACAGTCTGTACAGAGCTGTAGGGTGGTCGAGGAGATTACAGTCTGAACAGAGCTCTAGGGAGTCGGGGAGACTACAGTCTGAACAGGGGGTCGGGGAGACTACAGTCTGAACAGTGCTGTAGCGAGTCGGGGAGACAACAGTCTGAACAGAGCTGTAGGGGGTCAGGGAGACTACAGTCTGAATAGAGCTGTAGGGGGTCGGGGAGACTACAGTCTGAACAGAGCTGTAGGGAGTCAGGGAGACTATAGTCTGAACAGCGCTATAGGGGGTCGGGGAGACTTCAGTCTGAACTGAGCTGTAGGGAGTCGGGGAGACTACAGTCTGAACAGAGCTGTAGGGGGTCGGGGATACTACAGTCTGAAAACAGCTGTAGGGGTTTGGGGAGACTACAGTCTGAACAGAGCTGTAGGGAGTCGGGGAGACGACAGTCTGAACAGATCTGTAGGAGGTCGGGGAGAATACAGTCTGAACAGAGCTGAAGGGGGTCAGGGAGAATACAGTCTGAACAGAGCTGTAGGAGATCGGGGAGAATACAGTCTGAACAGAGTTGTATGGGGTCGGGGAGACTACAGTCTGAACAGGGGGTCGGGTGTCGGGGATACTACAGTCTGAACAGAGCTGTAGGGGCTCAGAGAGACTACAGTCTGAGCAGAGCTGTAGGGGGTCGGGGAGACTACAGTCTGAACAGAGCTGTAGGGGGGTCGAGGAGATTACAGTCTGAACAGAGCTGTACGGAGTCGGGGAGACTACAGTCTGAACAGAACTGTAGGGGGTCGGGGAGACTACAGTCTGAACAGAGCTGTAGGGAGTCGGGGAGACTACAGACTGAACAGAGCTGTAGGGGGTCGAGGAGATTACAGTCTGAACAGAGCTGTAGGGAGTCGGGGAGACTGCTGTCAGAACAGGGGGTCGGGGAGACTACAGTCTGAACAGAGCTGTAGGGGGTCGGGGAGCCTACAGTCTGAACAGAGCTGTAGGGGGTCGAGGAAACTACATTCTGAACAGGCTGTAGGGGGTCAGGGAGACTACAGTCTGAACAGAGCTGTAGGGGGTCGGGGAGACTACAGTCTGAACAGAGCTGTAGGGGGTCGGGGAGACTACAGTCTGAACAGAGCTGTGGGGGATCGAGGATACTACAGTCTGAACAGAGCTGTAGGGGGTCGGGGAGACTACAGGCTGAAGAGAGCTGCAGGGATTCGGGGAGACTACAGTCTGAACTGGGGGTCGGGGATTCTACTGTCTGAATAGAGCTGTAGGGGGTCAGGGAGACTACAATCTGAACAGAGCTGTAGGTAGTCGGGAGTCTACAGTCTGAACAGGGGGTCGGGGGTCGGGGAGACTACAGTCTGAACAGAGCTGTAGGGAGTCGGGGAGACTACTGTCTGAACAGAGCTGTAGGGGGTCGGGGAGACTACAGTCTGAACAGACCTGTAGGGGGGTCAGAGATACTACAGTCTGAACAGAGCTGCAGTGGAGTCAGGGGAGAGTACAGTCTGAACAGAGCTGTAGTGGGTCGGGGAGACTACAGTCTGAACCGGGGGTTGGGGGAGCTGCAGTCTGAACAGAGCTGTAGGGGGTCAGAGATACTACAGTCTGAACAGAGCTGTAGTGAGTCGGGGAGAGTACAGTCTGAACAGAGCTGTAGGGGGTCGGGGAGACTACAGTCTGAACAGAGCTGTAGGGGTCGGGGAGACTACAGTCTGAACAGAGCTGTAGGGGGTCGGGGAGACTACAGTCTGACCTGGGGGGTGGGGAGTCTGCAGTCTGAACAGAGCTGTGGGGGGTCGGGGAGACTACAGTCTGAACAGAGCTGTAGGGAGGTCGAGGAGATTACAGTCTGAACAGAGCTGTACGGAGTCGGGGAGACTACAGTCTGAACAGAGCTGTAGGGGGTCGGGGAGACTACAGTCTGAACAGAGCTGTAGGGAGTCGGGAAAACTACAGTCTGAACCGGGGTTCGGAGATACTGCAGTCCGAACAGAGCTATAGGTACTCGGGGAGACTGCAGTCTGAACCGGGGGTCGGGGAGACTACAGTCTGAACAGAGCTGTAGGTGGTCGGGGAGACTACAGTCTGTACAGAGCTGTAGGGTGGTCGAGGAGATTACAGTCTGAACAGAGCTCTAGGGAGTCGGGGAGACTACAGTCTGAACAGGGGGTCGGGGAGACTACAGTCTGAACAGTGCTGTAGCGAGTCGGGGAGACAACAGTCTGAACAGAGCTGTAGGGGGTCGGGGAGACTACAGTCTGAACAGAGCTGTAGGGAGTCAGGGAGACTATAGTCTGAACAGCGCTATAGGGGGTCGGGGAGACTTCAGTCTGAACTGAGCTGTAGGGAGTCGGGGAGACTACAGTCTGAACAGAGCTGTAGGGGGTCGGGGATACTACAGTCTGAAAACAGCTGTAGGGGTTTGGGGAGACTACAGTCTGAACAGAGCTGTAGGGAGTCGGGGAGACTACAGTCTGAACAGATCTGTAGGAGGTCGGGGAGAATACAGTCTGAACAGAGCTGAAGGGGGTCAGGGAGAATACAGTCTGAACAGAGCTGTAGGAGATCGGGGAGAATACAGTCTGAACAGAGCTGTATGGGGTCGGGGAGACTACAGTCTGAACAGGGGGTCGGGTGTCGGGGATACTACAGTCTGAACAGAGCTGTAGGGGCTCAGAGAGACTACAGTCTGAGCAGAGCTGTAGGGGGTCGGGGAGACGACAGTCTGAACAGAGCTGTAGGGGGGTCGAGGAGATTAACAGTCTGAACAGAGCTGTACGGAGTCGGGGAGACTACAGTCTGAACAGAACTGTAGGGGGTCGGGGAGACTACAGTCTGAACAGAGCTGTAGGGAGTCGGGGAGACTACAGACTGAACAGAGCTGTAGGGGGTCGAGGAGATTACAGTCTGAACAGAGCTGTAGGGAGTCGGGGAGACTGCAGTCAGAACAGGGGGTCGGGGAGACTACAGTCTGAACAGAGCTGTAGGGGGTCGGGGAGCCTACAGTCTGAACAGAGCTGTAGGGGGTCGAGGAAACTACATTCTGAACAGGGCTGTAGGGGGTCAGGGAGACTACAGTCTGAACAGAGCTGTAGGGGGTCGGGGAGACTACAGTCTGAACAGAGCTGTAGGGGGTCGGGGAGACTACAGTCTGAACAGAGCTGTGGGGGATCGAGGATACTACAGTCTGAACAGAGCTGTAGGGGGTCGGGGAGACTACAGGCTGAAGAGAGCTGCAGGGATTCGGGGAGACTACAGTCTGAACTGGGGGTCGGGGATTCTACTGTCTGAATAGAGCTGTAGGGGGTCAGGGAGACTACAATCTGAACAGAGCTGTAGTTAGTCGGGCATTCTACAGTCTGAACAGGGGGTCGGGGGTCGGGGAGACTACAGTCTGAACAGAGCTGTAGGGAGTCGGGGAGACTACTGTCTGAACAGAGCTGTAGGGGGTCGGGGAGACTACAGTCTGAACAGACCTGTAGGGGGTCAGAGATACTACAGTCTGAACAGAGCTGCAGTGAGTCAGGGAGAGTACAGTCTGAACAGAGCTGTAGTGGGTCGGGGAGACTACAGTCTGAACCGGGGGTTGGGGATGCTGCAGTCTGAACAGAGCTGTAGGGGGTCAGAGATACTACAGTCTGAACAGAGCTGTAGTGAGTCGGGGAGAGTACAGTCTGAACAGAGCTGTAGGGGGTCGGGGAGACTACAGTCTGAACAGAGCTGTAGGGGGTCGGGGAGACTACAGTCTGAACAGAGCTGTAGGGGGTCGGGGAGACTACAGTCTGACCTGGGGGTTGGGGATGCTGCAGTCTGAACAGAGCTGTGGGGGGTCGGGGAGACTACAGTCTGAACAGAGCTGTAGGGGGGTCGAGGAGATTACAGTCTGAACAGAGCTGTACGGAGTCGGGGAGACTACAGTCTGAACAGAGCTGTAGGGGGTCGGGGAGACTTCAGTCAGAACAAAGCTGTAGGGAGTCGGGGAGACTGCAGTCTGAACAGAGCTGTAGGGAGTCGGGGAGACTTCAGTCTGAACAGAGCTGTAGGGAGTCGGGGAGCCTACAGTCTGAACAGAGCTGTAGGGGGTCAGGGAGACAACCGTCTGAACAGAGCTGTAGGGGGTCGGGGTGACTACAGTCTGAACAGAGCTGTAGGAGATCGGCTAGACTACAGTCTGAACAGAGCTGTAGGTGGTCGAGGATACTACAGTCTGAACAGAGCTGTTGGGGTTCGGGGAGACTACAGTCTGAACAGAGCTGTAGGGGGTCGGGGAGACTTCAGCCTGAACAGAGCTGTAGGGGGTCAGAGATACTACAGTCTGAACAGAGCTGTCGGGGGTCGGGGAGACTACAGTCTGAACAGAGCTGTAGGGGGTCGAGGATACTACAGTCTGAACAGAGCTGTTGGGGTTCGGGGAGACTACAGTCGGAACAGAGCTGTAGGGGGTCGGGGAGACTACAGGCTGAAGAGAGCTGCAGGGATTCGGGGAGACTACAGTCTGAACTGGGGGTCGGGGATTCTACTGTCTGAATAGAGCTGTAGGGGGTCAGGGAGACTACAATCTGAACAGAGCTGTAGTTAGTCGGGCATTCTACAGTCTGAACAGGGGGTCGGGGGTCGGGGAGACTACAGTCTGAACAGAGCTGTAGGGAGTCGGGGAGACTACTGTCTGAACAGAGCTGTAGGGGGTCGGGGAGACTACAGTCTGAACAGACCTGTAGGGGGTCAGAGATACTACAGTCTGAACAGAGCTGCAGTGAGTCGGGGAGAGTACAGTCTGAACAGAGCTGTAGTGGGTCGGGGAGACTACAGTCTGAACCGGGGGTTGGGGATGCTGCAGTCTGAACAGACCTGTAGGGGGTCAGAGATACTACAGTCTGAACAGAGCTGTAGTGAGTCGGGGAGAGTACAGTCTGAACAGAGCTGTAGGGGGTCGGGGAGACTACAGTCTGAACAGAGCTGTAGGGGGTCGGGGAGACTACAGTCTGAACAGAGCTGTAGGGGGTCGGGGAGACTACAGTCTGAACCGGGGGTTGGGGATGCTGCAGTCTGAACAGAGCTGTGGGGTGTCGGGGAGACTACAGTCTGAACAGAGCTGTAGGGGGGTCGAGGAGATTACAGTCTGAACAGAGCTGTACGGAGTCGGGGAGACTACAGTCTGAACAGAGCTGTAGGGGGTCGGGGAGACTTCAGTCAGAACAAAGCTGTAGGGAGTCGGGGAGACTGCAGTCTGAACAGAGCTGTAGGGAGTCGGGGAGACTTCAGTCTGAACAGAGCTGTAGGGAGTCGGGGAGCCTACAGTCTGAACAGAGCTGTAGGGGGTCAGGGAGACAACCGTCTGAACAGAGCTGTAGGGGGTCGGGGTGACTACAGTCTGAACAGAGCTGTAGGAGATCGGCTAGACTACAGTCTGAACAGAGCTGTAGGGGGTCGAGGATACTACAGTCTGAACAGAGCTGTTGGGGTTCGGGGAGACTACAGTCTGAACAGAGCTGTAGGGGGTCGGGGAGACTTCAGCCTGAACAGAGCTGTAGGGGGTCAGAGATACTACAGTCTGAACAGAGCTGTTGGGGGTCGGAGAGACTACAGTCTGAACAGAGCTGTAGGGAGTCGGGGAGACTACAGTCTGAAACTGGTTTCGGGGAGACTACAGTCTGAACAGAGCTGTCGGGGGTCGGGGAGAATACAGTATGAACAGAGCTGTAGGGGGTCAGGGAGACTACAGTCTGAACAGGGGATCGGGGAGACTACAGTCTGAACAGAGCTGTAGGGAGTTGGGGATACTACAGTCTGAACAGAGCTGTAGGGGGTCAGGGAGACTACAGTCTGAATAGAGCTGTAGGGGGTCGGGGAGACTGCAGTCTTAACGGAGCTATAGGGGTTCGGGGAGACTACAGTCTGAACAGAGCTGTCGGGGGTTGGGGAGACTACAGTCTGAACAGAGCTGTAGGGAGTCAGGGAGACTACAGTCTGAACAGCGCTATAGGGGGTCGGGGAGAATTCAGTCTGAACAGAGCTGTAGGGAGTCAGGGAGACTACAGCCTGAACAGCGCTATAGGGGGTCGGGGAGAATTCAGTCTGAACAGAGCTGTAGGGGGTCGGGGAGACTACAGTCTGAACAGGGGGTCGGGTGTCGGGGATACTACAGTCTGAACAGAGCTGTCGGGGGTCGGGGAGACTACAGTCTGAACAGAGCTGTAGGGAGTCGGGGAGACTACAGTCTGAACAGAGCTATAGGGGGTCGGGGAGACTTCAGTCTGAACAGAGCTGTAGGGGGTCGGGGAGACTACAGTCTGAACAGAGCTGTAGGGGGTCAGAGATACTACAGTCTGAACAGAGCTGTCGGGGGTCGGGGACACTACAGTCTGAACAGAGCTGTAGGGAGTCGGGGAGACTACAATCTGAACTGGGGGTCGGGGATGTTACAGTCTGAACAGAGCTGTAGGGAGTCGGGAAAACTACAGTCTGAACCGGGGTTCGGAGATACTGCAGTCCGAACAGAGCTATAGGTACTCGGGGAGACTGCAGTCTGAACCGGGGGTCGGGGAGACTACAGTCTGAACAGAGCTGTAGGTGGTCGGGGAGACTACAGTCTGTACAGAGCTGTAGGGTGGTCGAGGAGATTACAGTCTGAACAGAGCTCTAGGGAGTCGGGGAGACTACAGTCTGAACAGGGGGTCGGGGAGACTACAGTCTGAACAGTGCTGTAGCGAGTCGGGGAGACAACAGTCTGAACAGAGCTGTAGGGGGTCAGGGAGACTACAGTCTGAATAGAGCTGTAGGGGGTCGGGGAGACTACAGTCTGAACAGAGCTGTAGGGAGTCAGGGAGACTATAGTCTGAACAGCGCTATAGGGGGTCGGGGAGACTTCAGTCTGAACTGAGCTGTAGGGAGTCGGGGAGACTACAGTCTGAACAGAGCTGTAGGGGGTCGGGGATACTACAGTCTGAAAACAGCTGTAGGGGTTTGGGGAGACTACAGTCTGAACAGAGCTGTAGGGAGTCGGGGAGACTACAGTCTGAACAGATCTGTAGGAGGTCGGGGAGAATACAGTCTGAACAGAGCTGAAGGGGGTCAGGGAGAATACAGTCTGAACAGAGCTGTAGGAGATCGGGGAGAATACAGTCTGAACAGAGCTGTATGGGGTCGGGGAGACTACAGTCTGAACAGGGGGTCGGGTGTCGGGGATACTACAGTCTGAACAGAGCTGTAGGGGCTCAGAGAGACTACAGTCTGAGCAGAGCTGTAGGGGGTCGGGGAGACTACAGTCTGAACAGAGCTGTAGGGGGGTCGAGGAGATTACAGTCTGAACAGAGCTGTACGGAGTCGGGGAGACTACAGTCTGAACAGAACTGTAGGGGGTCGGGGAGACTTCAGTCTGAACAGAGCTGTAGGGAGTCGGGGAGACTACAGTCTGAACAGAGCTGTAGGGGGTCGGGGAGACTTCAGTCTGAACAGAGTTGTAGGGTGTCAGGGAGACTACAGTCTGAACAGAGCTGTAGGGGGTCGGGGAGACTACACTCTGAACAGAGTTGTAGGGGGTCAGGGAGACTACAGTCTGAACAGAGCTGTAGGGGGTCGGTGAGACAACAGTCTGAACAGAGCTGTAGGGGGTTGGGGAGACTACAGTCTGAACAGAGCTGTAGGAGATCAGCTAGACTACAGTCTGAACAGAGCTGTAGGGGGTTGGGGAGACTTCAGTCTGAACAGAGCTGTAGGGGGTCAGAGATACTACAGTCTGAAGATAGCTGTAGGGGGTCGGGAAGACTACAGTCTGAACAGAGCTGTAGGGGGTTGGGGAGACAACAGTCTGAACCGGGGGTCGGGGATACTACAGTCTGAACAGAGCTGTAGGGAGTCGGGGAGACTACAGTCTGAACCGGGGGTCGGGGATGCTACAGTCTGAACAGAGCTGTAGGGGGTCGGGGTGACTACAGTCTGAACAGAGCTGTAGGGTTTCGGGGAGACTACAGTCTGAACCGGGGGTCGGAGATACTGCAATCTGAACAGAGCTGTAGGGATTCGGGGAGACTACAGTCTGAACCGGGGTTCGGGGAGACTACAGTCTGAACAGAGCTGCAGGGGGTCGGGGAGAATACAGTCTGAACAGAGCTGTAGTGGGGTTGAGGAGATTACAGTCTGAACAGATCTGTACGGAGTCGGGGAGACTACAGTCTGAACAGGGGGTCGGGAAGACTACAGTCTGAACAGACCTGTAGCGAGTCGGGGAGACTACAGTCTGAACAGAGCTGTAGTGAGTTGGGGATACTACAGTGTGAACAGAGCTGTAGGGGGTCAGGGAGACTACAGTCTGAATAGAGCTGTAGGGGGTCGGGGAGACTATAGTCTTAACGGAGCTATAGGGGGTCGGGGAGATTACAGTCTGAACAGAGCTGTCGCGGGTCGGGGAGACTACAGTCTGAACAGAGCTGTAGGGAGTCGGGGAGACTACAGTCTGAACAGCGCTATAGGGGGTCGGGGAGACTTCAGTCTGAACAGAGCTGTAGGGAGTCAGGGAGACTACAGTCTGAACAGAGCTGTAGGGGGTCGGGGAGACTACAGTCTGAACAGGGGGTCGGGTGTCGGGGATACTACAGTCTGAACAGAGCTGTAGGGGGTCGGGGAGACTACAGTCTGAACAGAGCTGTAGGGAGTCGGGGATACTACAGTCTGAACAGAGCTGTAGGGGGTCAGGGAGACTACAGTCTGAACAGAGCTGTAGGGGGTCGGGGAGACTGCAGTCTGAACAGAGCTGTAGGGGTTCGGGGAGACTACAGTCTGAACAGAGCTGTAGGGGGTCGGGGAGACTACAGTCTGAACAGAGCTGTAGGGAGTCAGGGGAGACTACAGTCTGAACAGAGCTGTAGGGGGTCGGGGAGACTTCAGTCTGAACAGAGCTGTAGGGAGTCAGGAGACTACAGTCTGAACAGAGCTGTAGGGGGTCGGGGAGACTTCAGTCTGAACAGAGCTGTAGGGGGTCGGGGAGACTACAGTCTGAACAGAGCGGTCGGGGGTCGGGGAGACTACAGTCTGAACAGAGCTGTAGGGGGTCGGGGAGACTACAGTCTGAACAGAGCTGTAGGGAGTCGGGGAGACTACAGTCTGAACAGAGCTAGTCGGGGTCGGGGAGACTACAGTCTGAACAGAGCTGTAGGGGGTCGGGGAGACTACAGTCTGAACAGAGCTGTAGGGGGTCAGAGATACTACAGTCTGAACAGAGCTGTAGGGGGTCGGGGAGACTACAGTCTGAACAGAGCTGTAGGGAGTCGGGGAGACTACAGTCTGAACAGAGCTGTAGGGGGTCGGGGAGATTACAGTCTGAACAGAGCTGTAGGGGGTCGGGGAGACTACAGTCTGAACAGAGCTGTAGGGGTTTGGGGATGCTACAGTCTGAACAGAGCTGTAGGGGGTCGGGGAGACTACAGTCTGAACAGAGCTGTAGGGGGGTCGGGGAGACTACAGTCTGAACAGAGCTGTAGGGGTCGGGGAGACTACAGTCTGAACAGAGCTGTAGGGGGTCGGGGAGACTTCAGTCTGAACAGAGCTGTAGGGGTCGGGGAGACTACAGTCTGAACAGAGCTGTAGGGGTCGGGGAGACTACAGTCTGAACAGAGCTGTAGGGAGTCGGGGAGACTACAGTCTGAACAGAGCTGTAGGGGGTCGGGGAGACTACAGTCTGAACAGAGCTGTAGGGGTCGGGGAGACTACAGTCTGAACAGAGCTGTAGGAGGTCGGGAGACTACAGTCTGAACAGAGCTGTAGGTGGTCGGGGAGACTACAGTCTGAACAGAGCTGTAGGGGGTCGGGGAGACTACAGTCTGAACAGAGCTGTAGGGGGTCGGGGATACTACAGTCTGAAAACAGCTGTAGGGGTTTGGGGAGACTACAGTCTGAACAGAGCTGTAGGGAGTCGGGGAGACTACAGTCTGAACAGATCTGTAGGAGGTCGGGGAGAATACAGTCTGAACAGAGCTGAAGGGGGTCAGGGAGAATACAGTCTGAACAGAGCTGTAGGAGATCGGGGAGAATACAGTCTGAACAGAGCTGTATGGGGTCGGGGAGACTACAGTCTGAACAGGGGGTCGGGTGTCGGGGATACTACAGTCTGAACAGAGCTGTAGGGGCTCAGAGAGACTACAGTCTGAGCAGAGCTGTAGGGGGTCGGGGAGACGACAGTCTGAACAGAGCTGTAGGGGGGTCGAGGAGATTACAGTCTGAACAGAGCTGTACGGAGTCGGGGAGACTACAGTCTGAACAGAACTGTAGGGGGTCGGGGAGACTTCAGTCTGAACAGAGCTGTAGGGAGTCGGGGAGACTACAGTCTGAACAGAGCTGTAGGGGGTCGGGGAGACTTCAGTCTGAACAGAGTTGTAGGGTGTCAGGGAGACTACAGTCTGAACAGAGCTGTAGGGGGTCGGGGAGACTACACTCTGAACAGAGTTGTAGGGGGTCAGGGAGACTACAGTCTGAACAGAGCTGTAGGGGGTCGGTGAGACAACAGTCTGAACAGAGCTGTAGGGAGTCGGGGAGACTACAGTCTGAACCGGGGGTCGGGGATGCTACAGTCTGAACAGAGCTGTAGGGGGTCGGGGTGACTACAGTCTGAACAGAGCTGTAGGGTTTCGGGGAGACTACAGTCTGAACCGGGGGTCGGAGATACTGCAATCTGAACAGAGCTGTAGGGATTCGGGGAGACTACAGTCTGAACCGGGGTTCGGGGAGACTACAGTCTGAACAGAGCTGCAGGGGGTCGGGGAGACTACAGTCTGAACAGAGCTGTAGTGGGGTTGAGGAGATTACAGTCTGAACAGATCTGTACGGAGTCGGGGAGACTACAGTCTGAACAGGGGGTCGGGAAGACTACAGTCTGAACAGACCTGTAGCGAGTCGGGGAGACTACAGTCTGAACAGAGCTGTAGGGAGTTGGGGATACTACAGTGTGAACAGAGCTGTAGGGGGTCAGGGAGACTACAGTCTGAATAGAGCTGTAGGGGGTCGGGGAGACTATAGTCTTAACGGAGCTATAGGGGGTCGGGGAGATTACAGTCTGAACAGAGCTGTCGCGGGTCGGGGAGACTACAGTCTGAACAGAGCTGTAGGGAGTCGGGGAGACTACAGTCTGAACAGCGCTATAGGGGGTCGGGGAGACTTCAGTCTGAACAGAGCTGTAGGGAGTCAGGGAGACTACAGTCTGAACAGAGCTGTAGGGGGTCGGGGAGACTACAGTCTGAACAGGGGGTCGGGTGTCGGGGATACTACAGTCTGAACAGAGCTGTAGGGGGTCGGGGAGACTACAGTCTGAACAGAGCTGTAGGGAGTTGGGGATACTACAGTCTGAACAGAGCTGTAGGGGGTCAGGGAGACTACAGTCTGAATAGAGCTGTAGGGGGTCGGGGAGACTGCAGTCTTAACGGAGCTATAGGGGTTCGGGGAGACTACAGTCTGAACAGAGCTGTCGGGGGTCGGGGAGACTACAGTCTGAACAGAGCTGTAGGGAGTCAGGGAGACTACAGTCTGAACAGTGCTATAGGGGGTCGGGGAGAATTCAGTCTGAACAGAGCTGTAGGGAGTCAGGGAGACTACAGCCTGAACAGCGCTATAGGGGGTCGGGGAGAATTCAGTCTGAACAGAGCTGTAGGGGGTCGGGGAGACTACAGTCTGAACAGGGGGTCGGGTGTCGGGGATACTACAGTCTGAACAGAGCTGTCGGGGGTCGGGGAGACTACAGTCTGAACAGAGCTGTAGGGAGTCGGGGAGACTACAGTCTGAACAGAGCTATAGGGGGTCGGGGAGACTTCAGTCTGAACAGAGCTGTAGGGGGTCGGGGAGACTACAGTCTGAACAGAGCTGTAGGGGGTCAGGAGATACTACAGTCTGAACAGAGCTGTCGGGGGTCGGGGACACTACAGTCTGAACAGAGCTGTAGGGAGTCGGGGAGACTACAATCTGAACTGGGGGTCGGGGATGTTACAGTCTGAACAGAGCTGTAGGGAGTCGGGAAAACTACAGTCTGAACCGGGGTTCGGAGATACTGCAGTCCGAACAGAGCTATAGGTACTCGGGGAGACTGCAGTCTGAACCGGGGGTCGGGGAGACTACAGTCTGAACAGAGCTGTAGGTGGTCGGGGAGACTACAGTCTGTACAGAGCTGTAGGGTGGTCGAGGAGATTACAGTCTGAACAGAGCTCTAGGGAGTCGGGGAGACTACAGTCTGAACAGGGGGTCGGGGAGACTACAGTCTGAACAGTGCTATAGCGAGTCGGGGAGACAACAGTCTGAACAGAGCTGTAGGGGGTCAGGGAGACTACAGTCTGAATAGAGCTGTAGGGGGTCGGGGAGACTACAGTCTGAACAGAGCTGTAGGGAGTCAGGGAGACTATAGTCTGAACAGCGCTATAGGGGGTCGGGGAGACTTCAGTCTGAACTGAGCTGTAGGGAGTCGGGGAGACTACAGTCTGAACAGAGCTGTAGGGGGTCGGGGATACTACAGTCTGAAAACAGCTGTAGGGGTTTGGGGAGACTACAGTCTGAACAGAGCTGTAGGGAGTCGGGGAGACTACAGTCTGAACAGATCTGTAGGAGGTCGGGGAGAATACAGTCTGAACAGAGCTGAAGGGGGTCAGGGAGAATACAGTCTGAACAGAGCTGTAGGAGATCGGGGAGAATACAGTCTGAACAGAGCTGTATGGGGTCGGGGAGACTACAGTCTGAACAGGGGGTCGGGTGTCGGGGATACTACAGTCTGAACAGAGCTGTAGGGGCTCAGAGAGACTACAGTCTGAGCAGAGCTGTAGGGGGTCGGGGAGACGACAGTCTGAACAGAGCTGTAGGGGGGTCGAGGAGATTACAGTCTGAACAGAGCTGTACGGAGTCGGGGAGACTACAGTCTGAACAGAACTGTAGGGGGTCGGGGAGACTTCAGTCTGAACAGAGCTGTAGGGAGTCGGGGAGACTACAGTCTGAACAGAGCTGTAGGGGGTCGGGGAGACTTCAGTCTGAACAGAGTTGTAGGGTGTCAGGGAGACTACAGTCTGAACAGAGCTGTAGGGGGTCGGGGAGACTACACTCTGAACAGAGTTGTAGGGGGTCAGGGAGACTACAGTCTGAACAGAGCTGTAGGGGGTCGGTGAGACAACAGTCTGAACAGAGCTGTAGGGGGTTGGGGAGACTACAGTCTGAACAGAGCTGTAGGAGATCAGCTAGACTACAGTCTGAACAGAGCTGTAGGGGGTTGGGGAGACTTCAGTCTGAACAGAGCTGTAGGGGGTCAGAGATACTACAGTCTGAAGATAGCTGTAGGGGGTCGGGAAGACTACAGTCTGAACAGAGCTGTAGGGGGTTGGGGAGACAACAGTCTGAACCGGGGGTCGGGAATACTACAGTCTGAACAGAGCTGTAGGGAGTCGGGGAGACTACAGTCTGAACCGGGGGTCGGGGATGCTACAGTCTGAACAGAGCTGTAGGGGGTCGGGGTGACTACAGTCTGAACAGAGCTGTAGGGTTTCGGGGAGACTACAGTCTGAACCGGGGGTCGGAGATACTGCAATCTGAACAGAGCTGTAGGGATTCGGGGAGACTACAGTCTGAACCGGGGTTCGGGGAGACTACAGTCTGAACAGAGCTGCAGGGGGTCGGGGAGAATACAGTCTGAACAGAGCTGTAGTGGGGTTGAGGAGATTACAGTCTGAACAGATCTGTACGGAGTCGGGGAGACTACAGTCTGAACAGGGGGTCGGGAAGACTACAGTCTGAACAGACCTGTAGCGAGTCGGGGAGACTACAGTCTGAACAGAGCTGTAGGGAGTTGGGGATACTACAGTGTGAACAGAGCTGTAGGGGGTCAGGGAGACTACAGTCTGAATAGAGCTGTAGGGGGTCGGGGAGACTATAGTCTTAACGGAGCTATAGGGGGTCGGGGAGATTACAGTCTGAACAGAGCTGTCGCGGGTCGGGGAGACTACAGTCTGAACAGAGCTGTAGGGAGTCGGGGAGACTACAGTCTGAACAGCGCTATAGGGGGTCGGGGAGACTTCAGTCTGAACAGAGCTGTAGGGAGTCAGGGAGACTACAGTCTGAACAGAGCTGTAGGGGGTCGGGGAGACTACAGTCTGAACAGGGGGTCGGGGGTCGGGGATACTGCAGTCTGAACAGAGCTGTAGGGAGTCGGGGAGACTACAGTCTGAACAGAGCTGTAGGGGGTCAGAGAAACTACAGTCTGAACAGAGCTGTAGGGGGTCGGGGATACTACAGTCTGAACAGAGCTGTAGGGAGTCAGGGAGACTACAGTCTGAACAGAGCTATAGGGGGTCGGGGAGACTACAGTCTGAACAGAGCTGTAGTGAGTCGGGGAGAGTACAGTCTGAACAGAGCTGTAAGGGGTCGGGGAGACTACAGTCTGAACAGAGCTGTAGTGGGTCGGGGAGACTACAGTCTGAACAGAGCAGTAGGGGGTCGGGGAGACTACAGTCTGAACAGAGCTGTAGGGGTTCGGGGAGACTACAGTCTGAACAGAGCTGTAGGGAGTCGGGGAGACTACCGTCTGAACAGAGCTGTAGGGAGTCGGGGAGACTACAGTCTGAACAGAGCTGTAGGGAGTCGGGGAGACTACAGTCTGAACAGAGCTGTAGGGGGTCGGGGTGACTACAGTCTGAACAGAGCTGTAGGGGGTCGGGGAGACTACAGTCTGAACAGAGCTGTAGGGGGTTGGGTAGACTGCAGTCTGAACAGAGCTGCAGGGGGTCGGGGAGACTACAGTCTGAACAGAGCTGTAGGGGGTCGGGGAGACTACAGTCTGAACAGAGCTGTAGGGGGTTGGGGAGACAACAGTCTGAACCGGGGGTCGGGGATACTACAGTCTGAACAGAGCTGTAGGGAGTCGGGGAGACTACAGTCTGAACCGGGGGTCGGGGAGACTACAGTCTGAACAGAGCTGTAGGGGGTCGGGGAGACTACAGTCTGAACAGAGCTGTAGTGGGGTTGAGGAGATTACAGTCTGAACAGATCTGTACGGAGTCGGGGAGACTACAGTCTGAACACGGGGTCGGGAAGACTACAGTCTTAACGGAGCTATAGGGGGTCGGGGAGACTACAGTCTGAACAGAGCTGTAGGGAGTCGGGGAGACTACAGTCTGAACAGCGCTATAGGGGGTCGGGGAGACTTCAGTCTGAACAGAGCTGTCGGGAGCCGGGGATACTACAGTCTGAACAGAGCTGTCGGGGGTCGGGGAGACTACAATCTGAACAGAGCTGTAGTTAGTCGGGGATTCTACAGTCTGAACAGGGGGTCGGGGGTCGGGGATACTGCAGTCTGAACAGAGCTGTAGGGAGTCGGGGATACTACAGTCTGAACAGAGCTGTAGGGAGTCAGGGAGACTACAGTCTGAACAGAGCTGTAGGGGGTCGGGGATACTACAGTCTGAACAGAGCTGTAGGGAGTCAGGGAGACTACAGTCTGAACAGAGCTGTAGGGGGTCGGGGAGACTACAGTCTGAACAGAGCTGTAGGGGGTCGGGGATACTACAGTCTGAACAGAGCTGTAGGGAGTCAGGGAGACTACAGTCTGAACAGAGCTGTAGGGGGTCGGGGAGACTACAGTCTGAACAGAGCTGTAGGGGGTCGGGGAGACTACAGTCTGAACAGAGCTGTAGTGAGTCGGGGAGAGTACAGTCTGAACAGAGCTGTAAGGGGTCGGGGAGACTACAGTCTGAACAGAGCTGTAGTGGGTCGGGGAGACTACAGTCTGAACAGAGCTGTAGGGGGTCGGGGAGACTACAGTCTGAACAGAGCTGTAGGGGTTCGGGGAGACTACAGTCTGAACATAGCTGTAGGGGGTCGGGGAGACTACAGTCTGAACAGAGCTGTAGGGGGTCGGGGAGACTACAGTCTGAACAGAGCTGTAGGGAGTCGGGGAGACTACCGTCTGAACAGAGCTGTAGGGAGTCGGGGAGACTACAGTCTGAAGAGAGCTGTAGGGAGTCGGGGAGACTACAGTCTGAAGAGAGCTGTAGGGAGTCGGGGAGACTACAGTCTGAACAGAGCTGTAGGGGGTTGGGTAGACTGCAGTCTGAACAGAGCTGCAGGGGGTCGGGGAGACTACAGTCTGAACAGAGCTGTAGGGGGTCGTGGAGACTACAGTCTGAACAGAGCTGTAGGGGGTCAGAGATACTACAGTCTGAACAGAGCTGTAGGGGATCGAGGAGACAACAGTCTGAACAGAGCTGTAGGGGGTCGGGGAGACTACAGTCTGAACATAGCTGTAGGGGGTCGGGGAGACTACAGTCTGAACAAAGCTGTCGGGGGTCGAGGATACTACAGTCTGAACAGAGCTGTAGGGGGTCGGGGAGACTACAGTCTGAACAGAGCTGTAGGGGGTCGGGGAGACTACAGTCTGAACAGAGCTGTAGGGGGTCAGGGAGACTACAATCTGAACAGAGCTGCAGGGGGTCGGGGAGACTCCAGTCTGAACAGAGCTGTAGGGGGTCGGGGAGACTACAGTCTGAACAGAGCTGTAGGGGGTCGGGGAGACTACAGTCTGAACAGAGCTGTAGGGAGGCGGGGATACTACAGTATGAACAGAGCTGTAGTGGGTCGGGGATACTTCAGTCTGAACAGAGCTGTAGGTGGTCAGGGAGACTACAGTCTGAACAGAGCTGTAGGGGGTCGGGGAGACTACAGTCTGAACAGAGGTGTAGGGAGTCGGGAGACTACAGTCTGAATAGAGCTGTAGGGGGTCGGGGAGACTACAGTCTGAACAGAGGTGTAGGGTGTCGGGGAGACTACAGTCTGAACAGAGCTGTAGGAGGTCAGGGAGACTACAATCTGAACAGAGCTGTCGGTGTTGTCGGACTTTTGTTGGGGAGCATCCTGTCTATTGGGAATGGGCACGGCACTGAAAAGTGGGAAAGTCGGAACTGAGGAAGGGAAAGAAACCCAAGTTTAAAAGGAGCAGCTGGTCTCTCGGCCTTGGACAAGCTGCTCCTTCCTTTCCTCAGCTCCTTCCTGTCGCCACTTCCGACCCATTTTGTTGTTTCTCTCCCAGACTTCCAAGTAAGAGTCCACGGGCCTCGCCAGTGCATTGGCAGAGAAAGGGTTAACCCCCGTCTCCAAGGGACCCCGAGTGCTCCCAGCTCACCGGGGATCTGACCCGTTCTGCCCGAGAGCCGATTTCTTTCCATGTGAAGCACGGGGCTGGAGTTGTTGGTGGAATGTGTGGAGTCTGTGGAGCCAGTAAACAATGTATTGTTATCTCAGAGCCTGCAGCTGCCAGGTATTCTACTGTGGGTCCCCACTGGCTTCCTGTGTCTTCACATGTCTCCATCCTGTGTTGTAGAGATTGGGAATCAGTGCGTGCCTTAGCAAGGTGTTTCCTCCCTCACTGATTGGTGTCACATCCTGACTTGTTTCCCTCCTGTGTTGGGCGATTTTATGGGTAAGAGTCGAGGAGCAGGCACCGAGAGGCTCATTGCTGGAAGTCTATCTCTTTCTTTTTTGTGACAGAGTTGCAGCTGGCACAGAATGCAATACGTGGACATTCTGAATAGAGAGGAGCGGGGACATCCTGTTGATCTGAAGTGAGTTTGGTCTCGTCACGGCGGGAGGTGATTTTCACAAGGCGGGCTGCCTACTTGCGTGGAGTGAATTGCTGTCAGCCTGACCCATGAGCTCGGGGACTCTGTTGACAGTCGTTGGTGCCTGCTGATCTCCAGCTGGAAGAACTCCCTCTGTGGCCGAGAGGCTAAGGTAAGCAAGACCTCCAGGACAGCTGTCCTCTCAGACTAGAACAGCGATTTGATAAGGATTTCCCAGGGAAGGCACAAGCCCACCTTGCAGTGCCCTACTCATCCATTACACTCTTGTGTTATGTGTTGCTCGTGAACCTTGAGCGATCTATGCACTAGAATGCCCAGATCTTTTCCTTTCACCACTGGCTTTGGTAGTTTTCCCTGTCGGGTGTATCTTCAGCATTCGCCCTGCCCGCATGCACAACATTGCATCAAACCCCCAGCACATCGAGATCTGCCTGTAGTAGTCGAGCATCGTCGACAGTCCTGACTCTCACACATATCTTGATATCACCTGAAAACTCGCCTATTAGCTGACCTTCTAACCAGCCTCAGAACAGATGTCAAACTCTAGCCTCTTCATCTTGCATCAAGGGGCAGGTTTCAGCATTTTGTGGCATGGTGAATTGGCTTACTGCCCCATAGAGGAGTATTCAGCCAAACTGAATGCCTATCTTCACTTTTGGGTGCCTGGGTAAAACAGAGCAGCATCAGACAAGTGGGCATCAGGATGCCAGTGTGACCAATATGTCCATAAAATGAGACACGAAAGTCTTGGACTGTTTCAGTGGTTTGGGTGGATGTTAACGATCCCATAGCACTATTTATAGAAGGGAAAGGGAGTTTTCCGGTGTCCTGGCCAACATTTCACCTTCAACCAACATCACCAAAAACAGATTACCCGGATATTTTGCTGTTTATGAGATCTAGCTGTGCGTAAAATGGCTGCTGCGTTTCACTATGTAACGTCAGTCACCACACGGCAAAGTAATATCGCGTATCTCGAGTGCGTTAATATGTTTGTGAGAGATATAATGAGGCAATGGTCGATGGGTCTTCCCAGCACCTCGAGGATCACAGTGAGATGTGGAACGGGCGAGGAAGGGGGGGAATAGGAGGTCGGGGGAGAAAGGACCGGAACATGACCACACCAGAGTGTACTTCTGGGAGTGAAGGAGGAGCCATCCTTCCACTGCTGAAAAACAATGGCTGCACAGCAGAAATTAATCACTTCCTCTCCAATGACAGCACAGAGCTCCAGAGAGTCTTGGTGTAAGAGGAACATCAGCAGAGCGGGCACTGGGTACAATGGGTCAGACAATAGCCCTGACCTTTGCGACCTGAGGTCACATACAGCCCAGAGGGGATGAACACATCTTCTCTCCGTTGATTGTGAAAATCATCAAATGGACGGGTGGTGTGGGCTCTGAGCAGAAATACGCATCATTTGGCATTAACTGATAATCACAATTAAATAGGCCTCAGGATGGCTGGGATCGGATGTAGAACATTGTCACACGGGTACAGAAGGGCTGCTCCTCTCCGTTTGGCTGTGATGCTTATTGAACTTCATCCTGTACCTGCCCTGGGAGTGTTTGATAGGACAGTGTCGAGGGAGCTTTACTCTGTATCTAACCCGTCCTGTACCTGCCCTGGGAGTGTTTGATAGGACAGTGTAGCGGGAGATTTACTCTCTATCTAATGCATGCTGTACATGCCCTGGGAGTGTTTGATGGGACAGTGTAGAGGGAGCTTTACGCTGTATCTAACCCGTGCTGTACCTGCCCTGGGAGTGTTTGATAGGGCAGTGTAGAGGGAGCTTTACTCTGTATCGAACCCATGCTGTACCTGCCCTGGGAGTGTTTGATGGGACAGTGTAGAGGGAGCTTTACTCTGTATCTAACCTGTGCTGTACCTGCCCTGGGAGTGTTTGATGGGTCAGTGTAGCGGGAGATTTACTCTGTATCTAACCCGTGCTGTACCTGCTTTGGGAGTGTTTGATGGGACAGTGTAGAGGGAGCTTTACTCTGTATCTAACCCGTGCTGTACCTGCCCTGGGAGTGTTTGATGGGACAGTGTAGAGGGAGTAAAAACAGAAAATGCTGGAGATACTCAGCAGGTCAGGCAGCATTTATGGAGAGAGAAACAGTGTTAACGATTCAGGATGATGACTTTTCGTCAGAACTGGAAAAAAGCAGGAAATGGAACAGATTTTTAAGCAAGTGTAGTGGCTGGGAAAGGTGGGAGGGGATGAAAGAACAAAAGGGAAGGTCTGTGATAGGATAGAAGACAGGAGAGATTGAGAGACATTAAGAGATTTTCAAGGCAAGAGGAGATGGTAATGGGACAGGTTAAGGAACAAAGGATGGCTCTAGATGAAGTGTGAATTGCGCTGGCAGAATGAAGGACAGCTGCCATGTGGGAGGGAAGAAAAAAAGACACAAACAAAAAGTGTGGATAAAAAATATATATATGTGATAGGGGCCGAGGTTATGATCTGAAATTGTTGAACTTATGTTGAGTCCAGAAGGATGTAAAGTGCCTAATTGAAAGATGAGGTGCTGTTCCTCGAGCTTACGCTGAGCTTCCGTGGAACAATGCAAGAGGCCGAGGACGGTGAGGTCAGAGTGGGAGTGAAGCGGAGAATTAAAGTGACAGGCCACCGGGAGCTCGGGGTCCCCCTTACGGACTGAACGGAGGTGTTCCGCAAAGCGGTCACCCAATCTGCGTTTGGTCTCCCCAATGTAGAGGAGACCACATCGTGAGCAGCGAATACAGTATACTAAATTGCAGGAAGTACAAGTAAATCGCTGTTTCACCTGGAAGGGGTGTTTGGGGCCCTGGACAGTGGGAAGGGGGGAGGTATAAGGGCAGGTGTTGCATCTCCTGCGCTTGCACGGGAAGGTGCCGGGCTAGGGGAAGGGGTGTTGGGGGTGATAGAGGAGTGGACCAGGGTGTCACGGAGGGAGCGGTCCCTGCGGAATGCTGAAAGCGGAGGTGAGGGGAAGATGTCTTTGGTGATGGCATCACGCTGGAGGTGACGGAAATGGCGGAGGATGATCCGTTGAATGTGGAGTGTAGAGGGAGCTTTACTCTGTATCTAACCCGTGCTGTCCCTGCCCTGGGAGTGTTTGATGGGACAGTGTAGAGGGAGCTTTACTCTGTATCTAACCCGTGCTGTACCTGCCCTGGGAGTGTTTGATGGGACAGTGTAGAGGGAGCTTTACTCTGTATCTAACCCATGCTGTCCCTGCCCTGGGCGTGTTTGATGGGACAGTGTAGAGGGAGCTTTACTCTGTATCTAGCCCGTGCTGTACCTGCCCTGGGAGTGTTTGATGGGACAGTGTAGAGGGAGCTTTACTCTGTATCTAACCCGTGCTGTCCCTGCCCTGGGCGTGTTTGATGGGACAGTGTAGAGGGAGCTTTACTCTGTATCTAGCCCGTGCTGTACCTGCCCTGGGAGTGTTTGATGGGACAGTGTAGAGGGAGCTTTACTCTGTATCTAACTCGTGCTGTACCTGCCCTGGGAGTGTTCCATGGGACAGTGTAGAGGGAGCTTTACTCTGTATCTAACCCATGCTGTATCTGCCCTGGGAGTGTTTGATGGGACAGTGTAGAGGGAGCTTTACTCTGTATCTAACCCGTGCTGTACCTGTCCTGGGAGTGTTTGATGGGACAGTGTAGAGGGAGCTTTACTCTGTATCTAACCCGTGCTGTACCTGTCCTGGGAGTGTTTGGCGGGACGGTGTAGAGGGAGCTTTACTCGGTATCTAACCCGTGCTGTACCTGTCCTGGGAGTGTTTGATGGGACAGTGTAGAGGGAGCTTTACTCTGTATCTAACCCGTGCTGTACCTGTCCTGGGAGTGTTTGGCGGGACGGTGTAGAGGGAGCTTTACTCGGTATCTAACCCGTGCTGTTTCTGCCTCGGGAGTTTGATGGGACACTGCAGGTCTGGGCATCTCTCCTTGATGAGCACAAAATTCTCTGAATGATTTCTTTGTGGAATGTTCGTATAATGAGGGATCGTTCTAGGTTCTCCACAGCCAGTGAATTCTGGGAAATGACCGCCAAGATCTGGAGCTTGTTTAAAGGATATTTTCAGTTCTTTAAATATCCTTGGATTTCTGTATTTCTATTGGCATGTTTCTGTTTCTGAGACTCTGACCACCGATTATCCGATTCCACTGACTGCCAATCGGAGGTTAATTGCTTCCCTTTGTAGTTCGAGGATTAAGAGATTATCACTTTCTGGATAGGGAGAGATCAAACTATCTAAATTGAATCTGCATTGGACACCGACCTTCCACCTCAGGTACTGGGTTCAAATCTAGCCCAGACCTGCCTGTAAGAATGAGTTTTCGACAGTTTATATCCAGGTCCAGTCAACATGCACTCAAACCAAGAAACTCCAATATTCAGCAGTAACAGGCACCAATGGTGTCAGGTTGACTTATATTGGTAACAGAAGGTCATGGGATCAAGGCCTCACTCCCAGGACTTGGGCATCTAATCTAGGCCTGCACTGCAGTGCAGTCTTGATGGAGCAGTGCATTGTTGGAGGTGGTATCTTTCAGATCAGACATTAAACCAAGGCTACCTCTTCTGTTCAGATGAAGCAGAACAAGGGAGTTCCCCAATCCAAAACTCCTCAGATTAACTCTTTGTGGGTTAATGCTGTGTTAAAAATGGCTATCACTTTTTGCTGAAATAACAATCATCACTGCGCTTCAAAGTAATTCACTGCGATTTGAAAAGAAAATGTTCTAAATGCAGTAGAAGGCGCCCCTATGGGACCGGGGCTCAGGCACATTGTGAGGGCAGAATAGAGAGAGCGTTTCGTGTTTCCAAGGTGGCACCATGGAAACAGGGAAAAAAGTAGGTGGTAGCACGACAACCCGGCACTTCATTTGCTTTAAAATCTCTCATTGTCGTAACTCTGACGGGTATTCAGCACAACTCCTTAACATTTCCATGGTAACTATGCAATGATTGCTAACAGCACACATTCTGAAGACGTTTGAAGGTGCTAGTGGTATCTATCTCCGAACCCCACCCCCACAGTGTCACTGAGCCTCACAGCCCATAGTCCAAGACAGGTAAGGAAGGAGTTAATATCCGAGGGAGAGAGTTCAACTCGCTGGTGATAATTGTCTGGTTAAGGGGGGTTAAAAAGAGTTTGCTGCTTGTATAACGGAGCCCAGGAGCGAATAACACAGCCTGCATGCTGCACCTAGAGACACTTGCGATATCGGGTCTGTACGGAGACAACCTGAGGGGTCAGTGAGAGGGGGCAGTGGAAGTCAGTGAGAGGGGTCAGTGGAAGTCAGTGAGAGGGGTCAATGAAGGGTAAGTGAGAGGGTCAGTGAGAGGGGTCAGTGAGGGTGGATGAGGGTCAGTGAGGGTGGGTGAGTGAGGGTCAGTGTGGGTCAGTGTGAGGGTGTGTGTGTTATTATGGTCAGTGTGAGGGTGTGTGTTATGGTCAGTGTGAGGGTGTGTGTTATGGTCAGTGTGAGGGTGTGTGTTATGGTCAGTGTGAGGGTGTGTGTTATTATGGTCAGTGTGAGGGTGTGTGTTATTATAGTCAGTGTGAGGGTGTGTGTTATTATGGTCAGTGAGAGGGTGAACACTCGAAGGGTTTGTATGCAGATCTCACTGGATTGTGATCGCAGCAGGAACTCTGGCCGATCTATTCTCCCCACAGATCAGGGGTCCTGAGCCCAGTTGCAGCCGCCCAGTTCCTGCTCCAGCAGAGGTCTGATAACCGGGCGTAGATCGGGATGTCCTGGAGAACTCCGGTACTGGTTCAGTGCCCCGTTGGGAGATGGCTTCACCCACCAAACATTTGGGTGCTAGCGTCCCATCTTTCTTACTGCTTGGATGTGCTCGGAAAAGATGGTCCACATAAAGAAAAATATATCTATCTGTTTTAAAAATAAACAATACCTAATGTAATAGAGACTGCAGTTGGAACCACTTGCAGCACAAGACTCAGGTCCATTAATGTCCTAAATGCCCGACCGGAGCTGTCAAAGCAGGAAAAGGAAGCATTCTTACTTTAGGGGACTGGGTGTTCACTCGATGGGAATTGGCGGCATATCCCAAACTGGATCCTGTCACTGAATACACTGAGGAACAGGGAGCTGTTCTGTGGTGCACTTAGTCTGATTCATGACTTCGAGCCACTCTCTACTGGGGGGTCTCCCTATATTGGGGTCTTTCTATATTGGGGGTCTCGCTATAGGAGGGGTCTCTCCATCTTGGAGTTCTCTCTATATTGCGGGTTTCTCTCTATTGGGGTCAGTCTATATTGGTGGTGTCTATTTTGGGGGTCTGTCTATTTTGTGGAGGTCTCTATATTGGGGTGTCTCTATATTGAAGGTAGTCTATATTGGGGGTCTCTATATTGGGGGTCTCTATATTGGGGGTCTCTCTATATTGGGGTCTCTCTATATTGGGGTCAGTCTATATTGGGGTGTCCCTCTATTGGGGTCTCTCTATATTGGGAGCCTTTCCATATTAAGATCTCTCTATATTGGGGTGCCTCTATATTGGGGTGTCTCTATATTGGGGTCTCTCTATATTGGGAGCCTTTCCATATTAAGATCTCTCTATATTGGGGTGCCTCTATATTGGGGTCTCTCTATATTGGGGTCTCTCTATATTGGGAGCCTTTCCATATTAAGATCTCTCTATATTGGGATGCCTCTATATTGGGGTCTCTCTATATTGGGGTGCCTCTATATTGGGGTGCCTCTATATTGGGGTCTCTCTATATTGGGGTCTCTCTATTTTGGGGTCAGTCTATATTGAGGTGTCCCTATATTGGGGTCTCTCTATATTGGGAGCCTTTCCATATTAGGATCTCTCTATATTGGGGTGCCTCTATATTGGGGGTCTCTATATTGGGGTCTCTCTATTTTGGGGTCAGTCTATATTGAGGTGTCCCTATATTGGGGTCTCTCTATATTAGGAGCCTTTCCATATTAAGATCTCTCTATATTGGGGTGCCTCTATATTGCGGTCTCTCTATATTGGGGTGTCTCTATATTTGGGTCTCTATATTGGGGTGTCTCTATATTGGGGTGTCTCTAAATTGGGGAGTCTCTTTCTATTGGGGGTCTCTCTCTATTGGGAGTCTCTCTATATTGGGGGTCTCTCTATATTGGGAGTCTCTATATTGGGGGTGTCTATACTGGGGTCTCGTGATATTTGGGGTTCTCTATATTGGGGGCCTCTATATTGGGGGGCTCTATATTTGGGGGCTCTCTATATTGGGGTATCTCTATATTGGGGTCTCTCTATATTGGGGGTGTCTATACTGGGGTCTCGTGATATTGGGGGTCCCTATATTTGGGGTCTCTATATTTGGGGTCTCTATATTGGGGGTCTCTCTATATTGGGGGTCTCTATATTGGGGGTCTCTCTATATTGGGGTCTCTCTATATTGGGGGTCTCTCTATATTGGGGTCTCTATATTGGGGGTCTCTCTATACTGGGGACCTCTCTCTATTGGGGTCTCTCTCTATTGGGGGTCTCTATATTGGGTCTCTATTTTGGACGTCTCTATATTGCGGTCTCTCTATACTGGGGACCTCTCTATATTGGGGTCTGTCTACATTGGGTGTGTCTGTATGTAGAGGATCTCTCTATATAAGGGGGCCCCTCTGTACCAGGGATTTTTCTAAAGAAGATCTTGCTGTGCAGGAGGCAGATATCCTCAGGGGGTGGAGGCTCTATATACAGGGTGATTCTCTGTGAGGGTGTTGCTACAGGAGGCCTCTGTCAATCTACAGGGTATTTCTCTATATGGGGGCTTCTTTACACAGGGGTCCATCTACACTGGCAGTCCTTTTGTACTGGATTCTTTCTTTACATGGTGAAGGAGGTCTCTCTATAAATATATATACCTCCCCTCGCCAGCTAGCACTCTATGGGGGAAAAATTCAGTTGGTTGCGCCTCCCGTTAACGCCTTAAGAGGGTGCTGATGGGGCGTAAAGCGTCTAGCGCCCGGGCGCGGCGATGTTTGCGCCGCTCGCGAAATTAACTAGACATTTTGCGGTGGCGCTAAACACTACCGCCATGATCTCCTGCGCCGGCAGATCGTGACGTCAGTCGAGTGCGCAACGCCCCGGTATCGCCCCGGAGCGGATATTGAGTGGCGCCCCCTGCCTTACCGCCTGCCACTAGCAACGACAGGTTGAGGGGAGCGTTTTGCAGTCAGGAAGGGACTGGGGAAGCGCTATTTAAAGGTGACCGCTTCCTGCCTTTTATTGTTGGTAACATTTTAGAACCATGCATTCTGAGAGAGAGAGAGACTTCTGGAGAGATTCAATGCTGTGTGAAGGAGTTTTGGGTACTGAGCAGCCCTTTGCAGGTTCATTTTGATTTGCCCTTCCTGGTAACGATTTAGAAGAGACTGTGGGGGCTGCACTCTGAGCTCTTTCCCTGGTATTTTCCATTGTTCTTTCCAGCAGATTTGATATGCAGGTCTCTCCAGGCCGAGATTCAAGGCTGCAATGAGCGGGATGTGGATGGAAAGCAAGATCAACCCTCCCCTTTAAGAACTGGCCCACGCCATTGTGTCTCTGTTCCGTTGCTTACTGCGATGATGCAGAGGCCATCAGGCATGTCCTTGGGGTGGCGGGGGTGAAGAAAGGAGACGATTGAGAAGGGATTGGGCACGGGTGTGGCAGAGGCCCACGGCATTGCTGTGGAGCCAGGAGGAGTGCTCCTGCTTATCCCGTTCTTGGGCATTTCAAGCTGTCCCTTTTAGGACTGGAAGGTGCAGCCGCTGTAGAACTGGAAATATTAGTTGGAGCTTATGCTGGGCCATCTCCACCTAGTTTTTGACCAATTTGGGAAAGGTGTCCTGAAACAGGCGTTAGGCCCCTCATTAACATATTCAAGGGTCCTCACGCCTGTTTTACACTGATGCCAGGAATGCCTCTGCAGTGCCCAGACCAAAATGGTGTCGGATGTGTTTCCGACACTCTTCGGGTGCAGGAGGGAGGCCTCCTAATTTGGACCTTTGTGCCCCTGTTTTGTGCCCAGAATGCGGGTGCAATGAGGTCCAATTCCTACCACTGGGGGTTGAGTGTAAGTGTGCCCAGAGCACTCACCGGGAGTTGGGACTGTGATTATTATACAAAGTGTAGCTTCAGCTCACTCTGTACATTTAACACCCCCTCACTTGCACTCACAAAGCTCAGGAAATTCTCCAAACCGCCTTCCCCCAATGATGTCATCAGCACTTAAAAGAAAAATAGTCAAAATAACAAAAGCCAGAAACAGACAGGAGAATGGACAAATAATTGCAAGGTTGATTTTCTTTGATATTTGGGATATTAGGGTTGAGGTGAGCTTGGGCCTGGGTTGGGGATATTGTTCTCATTGTGCCCTGTGAATTTATTTTAATCACAGCTCTTGTGAGTCAGGCAGAATGAGTTGTTAGTCATCCATTCCTGTTGTATCCTGTTGAGTGGGGTTTGATGTACATACAGACAGCCTGTTCAGACCGCACACAAATCAATTGTGAGGAGATAGAGAGAGAAAGACAGGATTCTGACCAGCTACCATGGGTCTCGGACTATGGCCAGCTCCATCCACACACTCGGTACACCTTTCCTGAATATTTACAGCTCTACAGGTATTCTATTCAATGGCTTCTGTCTATTTATGTCTGCATTGTGGTTTTAAAGGTATTGCTGGTGTTGGTGTAATGGAGTACCTCTGACTGTGTGTCTGTACAGTTGTGTGTGTAAGTGTGTGCGATTGCGTGTGTGAGTATCTGTGAGTGTGTGCACGTGTGAGTGTGTGCGTGAGTATGTATGTGTGCGCACTCCAGCCCCCCTATTTCAACCCCATCTCCTGAAGGTGCTGATTCTCACTGGGGTTCAGGTCCCCTCCTCTCGTGAAGGTGCTGACTTTCACTGGGGTTCAGGGCCCCTCCTCTCCCGAAGGTGCTGACTCTCACTGGGGTTCAGGGCCCCTCCTCTCCCGAAGGTGCTGACTCTCACTGGGGTACGGGTCCCCTCCTCTCCTGAAGGCGCTGACTCTCACTGGGGTACGGGTCCCCTCCTCTCCTGAAGGCGCTGACTCTCACTGGGGTACGGGTCCCCTCCTCTCCTGAAGGTGCTGACTCTCACTGGGGTACGGGTCCCCTTCTCTCCTGAAGGTGCTGACTCTCACTGGGGTACAGGTCCCCTCCTCTCCTGAAGGTGCTGACTCTCACTGGCGTACAGGTCCCCTCCTCTCCTGAAGGTGCTGATTCTCACTGGGGTACGGGTCCCCTCCTCTCCCGAAGGTGCTGACTCTCACTGGGGTACGGGTCCCCTCCTCTCCTGAAGGTGCTGACTCTCACTGGGGTACGGGTCCCCTCCTCTCCTGAAGGTGCTGACTCTCACTGGGGTGCGGGTCTCCTCCTCTCCTGAAGGTGCTGACTCTCACTGGGGTACGGGTCCCCTCCTTTCCTGAAGGTGCTGACTCTCACTGGGGTACGGGTCCCCTCCTCTCCTGAAGGTGCTGACTCTCACTGGGGTACGGGTCCCCTCCTCTCCTGAAGGTGCTGACACTCACTGGGGTTCAGGGCCCCTCCTCTCCCGAAGGTGCTGACTCTCACTGGGGTACATGTCCCCTCCTCTCCTGAAGGTGCTGACTCTCACTGGGGTACGGGTCCCCTCCTCTCCTGAAGGTGCTGACTCTCACTGGGGTTCAGGTCCTCTCCTCTCCTGAAGGTGCTGACTCTCACTGGGGTACATGTCCCCTCCTCTCCTGATGGTGCTGACTCTCACTGGGGTACAGGTTTCATAGATGCTGGCCAACCTCTGGTCACACAGCGCCTGGTTTTCATTGAGTCTCAACATTGAGTATTGGCATGCTATTCCACCATTGGGGAATCACAGCTAAAGCCCACCCTGTCCTCGGCCAAACTCGGGAACATCACATTATAGTAATCAGTGGAGAAATCCTGGCCCTAACCCTGCGACACTGAGACCTCTACAAATGGCCCAGCTGGCATCACAAGCTTAACATCGAGCAGGTATTTCACCTGTAACCCTCCTGGGGTGTGTGGCTCAGTACCACACTGTGTGGTGTGGTTATCCACCAGGGTGTCAGGGAGCACAGTCTCTCTGTTTCCTGTCTGTCCTGTTCACCTGCTTTATCGATATTGAATCTGTGCTGAATCGATGCTTTTAACTGGGTGATGACCACAGCACAAATGACCCAAATTCCAGACACTCGCTGTCATAGGAATAGGAGGAGGCCATTCAGCCCCTCGAACCTGTTCCGCCATTCAATTAGATCATGACTGATCTGTATCTTAACTCCATTTACCTGCCTTGGTTCCGTATCCCTTAATACCCTTGCCTAACAAAAATCTATTGATCTCAGTTTTGACATTTTCAATTGACCCCAAGACTCAACAGCTTTTTTGGGGAAAGAGTTCCAGACTTCCACTACCCTTTGTGTGAAGAACGGCTTTCGATGTGAACACTTAACAAGTTTCTATCAAATTAATACCGAGCGGGGGGATCGAGAGGTCTTGGTTGTTATATTGTAATGTAACACTGTAATACTGAAGGAGAAATAGGATAATTTACATTTTTATAGCACCTTTCTCATCCGTTACAGCCAATGAAGCACTTTTGAAATGTAATCACTATTGTAATGTAGGAAACATGGTAGGCAATTGCGCACAGCAAGCTCCCAAAAACAGCAATGTGATGATGACCACATAATCGTTTTTTTAGTGATGTTAGTTGAGGGATAAATATTGGCCAAAATCCCAGGAGAACTCCCTTGCTCTTTTTCAAAATAGTGCCGTGGGATCTTTTATGTCCACCTAAGAGGGCAGACGTGGCCTTGGTGTAATGTCTCATCTGAAAGACGGCATCTCCGACAGTGCACCACTCCCTCAGCACTGCACTGGAGTGTCAGCCTAGATTATGGGCTCAAGTTTCTGGAGTGGGACTCGAACCGACAACCTTCTGACTCCGAGGCGAGAGTGCGACCCACTGAGCCACGGCTGACACCGATGGGGTGGGGTTACACTGTAATATTAAAGGGGACTGACTGATTAATCCTCAATGCTTTATTATTAGCATCCCAGTCTCTTTCCCAGACATTTTAAGAAGAATTCTGTAGCAGGAGGGTACTGAAAAACCCTCACCAGCTGAGGTTCGAGGCAGTCTCGTATAAAGTCCTTATCTGAATGGTTTTCAGATTTCATTGATCAAGATTTCATCATCAAGATTGAATGAATTTATTGAAGGGTAATTTGATGTCAATAGAAAGTAAAATTAGGCAGGCGAACTTATTTGTGTCAGTTTCCCACATGGTGGGTGAGGTTAAAATTACCCCCAACTCTATATACACTGTGCAGAAATGACCAGTGACTGCCACTAATGGGACCAAAGTCCAGGAGAAGTCCCTTCAATTGGGCCCCATGAAATGCTGTCTTGCTCTCACTGTGGAAGGTGCACAGGGTTGAGAGTATGGTTAAAGTGGCTCAAGTACTCCTTACAATCCACCCCGTGCCCCAGTGCCAGGAGAAATACCCAAATACGTAGCTTTCCGTTGGTGACCTAGGCTTCGATGGGTGTTAAATTGATAACGTGTCGCAAGTAAAGGAAACTCTTCCGTGCAGAGCAGAATGGCTTAGCAGAACACCGTGATGTCACTGGAGGAGAACACCGTGATGTCACTGGAGGAGAACACCGTGATGTCACTGGAGGAGAACACCGTGATGTCACTGGAGGAGAACACCGTGATGTCACTGGAGGAGAACACCGTGATGTCACTGGAGGAGAACACCGTGATGTCACTGGAGGAGAACACCGTGATGTCACTGGAGGAGAACACCGTGATGTCACTGGAGGAGAACACCGTGATGTCACTGGAGGAGAACACTGTGCTGTCACACAAGGAGACAAATGCCTGCTCTAGGCTGCCTCCATCTGACATTTCTAGCAAGCACAGACGATCTGTGCCAACTAATATCCTCAAAGAGATAAAGAATGATTTTAATGAAGGTGGGAGAAAGCGCTTCAATTCTGTCCTGATCATGGATTGTTTCTAGCACACCAGTGGAGCCTGCACCTCGGGGACCCCAGCTGCTCACAAAGGCTCAAAAGACAGCCACTAAAAACAGGGCAACTGAGAGACCCAATCACAGCCATCTCCCTCTCTATCACGCAGAATTGTGGGGAAATTCAAAACACTCGGTCCCTTTAATTGGTGATAATCTTCCTTTCACTTCGACGTTCTAAAGTTGCTCACTGGAAAAACAACAGAGCTGTAGGAGGAAGTAACTGGCTGAGGTTTGGGATTGAATCCCGGGGGAGGGAGAGGAAACTGTACACACACCAAGCTGGCTGTCACCAGAATAACTGCAGTGAGTACCGAGTGTATTGTACAGCGGGAGATGCACTCCCACAGGCCTATGAGTCACTTCACTCCTAGCTTCATTGCTGCTGCTGTTAGAGAGTCTTCTGGGGGTCAGACAGGGATCAAAGTCATTACGGTGGAATATTTTAGAAACATGGTGAGATGGGACATGTGGGGAGCAGGTCTGAGTGTCTCATAGAGAGGGTAAATCTCCCTCTACACTGTCCCATCAAACACTCCCAGGGCAGGTACAGCACGGGTTAGATACAGAGTAAATCTCCCTCTACACTGTCCCATCAAACACTCCCAGGGCAGGTACAGCACGGGTTAGATACAGAGTAAAGCTCCTTCTACACTGTCCCCATCAAACACTCCCAGGTCAGGTACCGCACGGGTTAGATACAGAGTAAATCTCCCTCTACACTGTCCCATCAAACACTCCCAGGGCAGGTACAGCACGGGTTAGATACAGAGTAAATCTCCCTCTACACTGTCCCATCAAACACTCCCAGGTCAGGTACCGCACGGGTTAGATACAGAGTAAAGCTCCCTCTACACTGTCCCATCAAACACTCCCAGGGCAGGTACAGCACGGGTTAGATACAGAGTAAAGCTCCTTCTACACTGTCCCATCAAACACTCCCAGAGCAGGTACAGCACGGGTTAGATACAGAGTAAAGCTCCCTCTACACTGTCCCATCAAACACTCCCAGGTTAGGTACAGAAACGGGGTAGATACAGAGTAAAGCTCCCTCTACACTGTCCCATCAAACACTCCCAGGTTAGGTACAGAAACGGGGTAGATACAGAATCATGGGGGGAAAAATTCGGTTGATTAGTGCCTCCCGTTAGCGCCCTCTTAGGGCGCTAACGGGGCGCAAAGCAACTAGCGCCCGGGCGCGGCGATGTTTGCGCCGCTCACGAAATTGACCAGACATTTTGTGGCGGCGTTAAACAGTACCGCCATGATCTCTTGCGCCCGCAGATCGTGACGTCAGTCAAGCGTGCAATGCCTCGGATGCGCCCCGGACCGGATATTGAGTGGCGCCCCCTGCCTTTCCGCCTGCCGCTAGGAACGACAGGTAGAGGGGAACGTTTTGTAGTCGGGAAGGGGCTGGGGGAGCGCTATTTAAAGGCGGACGCTTCCTGCCTTTTTTTGTCGGCAAAATTTTTGGTTTTAACGCTGTCCTAAGGAGTTTTGGCCCTCAGCACCACTTTTGAGGTTCCTAAGCGCCGAGCTCTTTCCCTGGGCCTATCCATTAGTGCTTCCAACACAATTGCTTTCGAGGTCTCTCCAGGCCGAGATTCAAGGCTGCAATGAGCAGGGAGTGGCTGGCCAGCAAGATGGCCCCTCCCCTTTAAGAACTGGCCGGCGCCAGTGTGTCTGTGTTCCATTGCTAACTGACATCACATGAGCTTCGCCAGCGTTCTGAGGTAGCGCCTCGCTCCTCGACGTTAGCGCCTTAAGACAGGTGTGTAGCGCCTGATTTAGCGCTCAAATCACCTCCAGGGGCGATAGAGGCCAAGTTTGCAGTCGGAGGCGATAATTAGCGCCAGGCGCTAAACTTTGCGCCCGGCCAATAATATCGCCCCAAACGGGCCGATACCGAATTTCTCCCCCCATGTACATTGTATTATTCTGCTGCAAAGATTTAAACTAACCTGTCCCTTCAAACCCTGAGGTGAGTCAGTATTTAATTGCTGTTTGGTCAGGGAACTTTGCAGATTGGACTGCGTTTGTCAGTTTGAGGCTGCAGATCAGAAGCACACAGCATTTTAAGATTGTTTTTGCATCTGTAACAAAGTGTGGCTGGAGTATGACATTAGGAGAGTGATGCCTGTATCGCATTTTTAATATATTATGTCAAATTTCATCAAGATATGCATAGATGTGTGGGGCATTTTTGTCCAATTACTCCTCTCCCCTCCTGAAGGTATTGCCTTTCATTGGGGTGTACACTAGAATGGTGCCAGGGATGAAAGACTTCAGTTACACGGAGATACTGGAGAAGCTGGGGTCGTCCTCCTTAGAGCAGAGAAGGTTAAGGGGAGATTTGATAGAGTTGTTCAAAATCATGAAAGGTTTTGATAGAGTAAATAAGGAGAAACTGTTTCCACTGGTGGGAGGGTCGGTAACCAGAGGACACAGGTTTAAGATAATTGGCAACAGAACCAGAGGGGAGATGAGAAGAATGATTTTTACACAGCGAGTTGTTTTGATCTGGAATGCTCTGCCTGAAAGGGCGGTGGAAGCAGATTCAATAGTAACTTTCAAAAGGGAGTTGGATAAATACTTGAAAAGGAAAAATTTGCGTGGACATGGGGAAAGAGCAGGGGAATGGGACTAACTAGATAACTCTTTCATAGGCACGATGGGCCAAATTACCTCCCTCTGTGCTGTAAGAAATAAATGATTCTATGGAATGGCTATAATTCAATCGTGAACCGCTGCCCCCCCGCCGCCCCCCCCCCCCCCCCCCCCCCGGTGAAGTGAAGACAGCTATTCGACTATGGAGGGCATCGCAACCAAGCCCAATCGCTGACACTGCAAAACAGGAGTGCTTGGATAGTGATCTGGAACCCAGGATTGACTTTATCACTCATTCCATCAGCCTGGCTGAGATGAGCGATGATCAGTGATTGTGGTTGGGAGCTCGCTGCCCTTTAAGTGGCAGGTTCCATGCAGGCACTGCCTCCATGGACAGAGTCACCAGAGGAAACACCAGCTGATTTGTTTTTGTTTCAATATTCCCCCTTCGAAAAATCAGACTTCATAACCTACATTATATAAAATTATGAAAGAAATGAAAGAGTATTGAGGAGGAAGTGAAGTTGCCTTTACTGCACTCCCTGCTCACCTTCGGTCCCCAGCTGTGATAAACTGTTTTAAACATTTATTGCTTTTCAATATAAATTGGTGATTAAAGTAGTGTGCGAAGTTGCTGTAAAATATGGGCATGATTTAAAGATTTCGGAATTAGTGTGTGATGGGATTGCTATTAGAAAGCTCGGGTTTTACTGCACTTCTGGGAGACAGCAGCAAATATCATGTCAGTATGAGTCAAGAGCAATATTAGCACAGGGCTGAAGAAGTCGGAAATTAAATTTTCAATGCTACCTGTTGGGGAACTGCTCCCAAACTCGTGTACTACAGAGTGAGTGAGAGTCCCCGATTGTAACTCAGGGTGGGAATCGGGGGTCAAAGTAGAAGGCCCAGGAATTAAAATCAACCTCTAAAAATTCAAAAAAATCTCACTTTCTGGCCTCCTGTAGCCTCGGATGTTTTTCAGGTATCCTTGGGGCACAGGGCAGAGCCCAGCGAAATTGGTCATTTTTGCCTTTGTTTTCTGTCTACCCTTTGATGACCAATTTCTACCCCTCAGCCTTTCCTCTCCATGAGACAGCCCGTGAAGTGCCTGTCCACTGAACCATTGTGCAATGACCATTATCTACTTTAGAAGATGGCCACTGTTCTGGGAGAGTGTTTCGCCATGTACGTCCCTTTGGCTCAGTTGGTAGCACATTTGTACCAGAAGGTATGTGGGTTCAAACCTAACATTAGGCCTTACGTATACGATCTAGGCTGACTGTACAGTACTGAGGAGTGCCACATTGTCAGAAGTGCCACCCTCTGATAGCTTTGTGTTTTGGATGGATGTTTGAGATCCCATGACACTATTTGAAGTGGAGCAGAGAGTTTTCCCGGTGCTCTGGTCAACATTTCTCCTAAAACCAACACCACCAAAAGAAAACCACAGATCATTTGTCTCACTCCCATTTGTGGGATCTTGCTGTGTGCGAATATGGTTGCTGCATTTGCCTATATAACCTGCCTAGTAATTGGATTACATGCGTAAAACAAGTGCCTACGTGTTCAATATGCTCATTCCGTGCTGGAATTGCACCGCCCGCCATATTGGTAGGAGACTAGGGCACGTGCCTGAAGCAGACGTTAGGCCCTTTGCATGTGCAAATAATGCCAATTTGAGGCCCCCCTTGCAGAATTGGATTGCCCATGACCACAGTCGTTCCCCCGTCAACGGCGAGTTGCCTCTTGGCGCCCGGAGCTCACCAAAACAAGCAAACGAGGCCGACGGACCAATTAGTGGTGGTTCTGTCGCCGGCCTCATTGGGCGCGTGTAACGTGCACTTCACCGGGATCACGGCTCAATTCAGGCGCGATGCAATTTCTAGGCCACTGAGTTTAAAGTAATTCATTGTAAGTTCTTCGAAATAAGGTGCTGTATAAACACATGTCTGTCTCTCTTTATCAGCAAAAGAAAAGGTTACATTTTTACACAGGATCGATGGCATAATTTGAGAAGTCTGTAACGCATTGGTGGAGCAGTGGAACCCTGCTTCGGGCCTGGTGCACTTATGTGGGATTGTGTTCACCCATTACTCCTGTGCTCACTGACCTACAATGGCTCCCAGTCCAGCAATGCCTCCACTTTAAAATTCTCAACCTCATTGTCAAATCCCTCCATTGCCTTGACCCCCACCCCCTATCTCTGTAACCTCCTCCAGCCCTACAACCCTCCAAGATCGCTGCGTACCTCCAATTCTGACCTCTTTTGCACCCTCCTCTTCCTTCGCCCCACCATTGGCAGCTGTGCCTTCAGTTGCCTACGCCCTAAGCTCTGAAATTCCCTCGCTAAACCGCTCCACCTCACCAGCACTCTCTCTTCCTTTAAGACTCTCCTTAAAACCTACCTCTTTGTAATGTCTCCTTCTTTGGCTTCATGTCAGTTTTTTGTCTGATAACGCTCCTGTGAAGTCCCTTGGGATGTTTTTCTTCATTAAAAGGCCTGCTGTATATGTGAGTGGTTGAAGCCTGACTCGGGCCGGAGCTACTTGTGAGCTCGAGGACCTCCAGATTGTGGGAGGAAGATGTTAGAAGGTTATGGTATCAGACAGGGCCAATGGATTTCATTTATTATCCCACTGAAGCAGTTAGTGTTATGTTGTCTTCCCGGAGGTACAATCTTTCAAATGATGAAAAATAGAAACAATAAGTTTACACTCGGCTGGATTATAACTTAATGGCTACCATTACAACTCCTCCCAGGCAGGTTCACAGAATCCGACTGGATTTTATAAGACTATTAAACCTGAGGCTATGCAGTCTTAAGTGGGAGAAGCAGAATGTGAGAGATATAAATGGAGAATCCTCTCCGCCTGTTGTATATTATCTGTTGTATATTGTCGATAGTCGGTTATCTATATTATATTATTGATAGTATATTATCTATAGTGTATTATCTGCAGTATATTAGCTATAGTATATTGATAATATAGTATCTATAATATGTTATTGATAGTATATTATCTGTAGTATATTATCTATAGTAGGTTATCTAAAGCATATTATTGACAGTACATTATCTATATTATATTATCTATATTATCTGTATAGATGTCACACTTGGTTACCAATGCAAAGCAATTTTAAAATGAATTCTCAATTTGAGCCTCAAACTGACAAGCAGATTCCAATTTACAAAGTTCCCCAAACTAAGCGACAATTAACCTCTGATTGACCTGAGGCTATGTTTACTTAACAAACATTAGTTGAGGCCTTAAAGGGACACAGCTCCAGCTCAGCAGTAGAATAATACATTGTGCATTGCATGGCTTAACACTCCAGTCCCGATAGAAAATTCAACTTGAAATGAGCAATGGCACAGGAGATCCACCAGACAATATTACCAGTTGCTGTTTCTGCCCCATTACAATGATAGATGCCCTTTTTTTGAGGGCGTTACTTTTTACCCAGTTCAAAATTCGATGGGAAGGGGCATTTTTTAAAGGTTGTGAGCATGCACAGAATGAACGCGCATACATAAGCGAGAGGGATATGTACGCGCATGCACGTGGCCCACTTTCTTTCTCCATATCTCCATGAGAAACGAACCTCCCAAACCATCTGGTTCAAAATCACACCTGTCCACATTTTACTCTTGGTTGATCTGTGCTGTGCTCCTATTGACTAAAAAGTAAGTTAGATTACAGAAAAATGGGGGAGAGGCAGACAGAAGGAAAAGAACAAGCAGACAGAGGCACACAGTGAGAAAGAGAGTGAAAGATGGAGCAAGAGACGCACACACAGTGATAGAGAGAGAGAGAGAAATGAAGCGAGAGACACACACAATGAGAGCAAGAGAGATAAAGATGGAGAGAGAGACAGGCACATTGAGAGAGAGACAAAGATGGAATGACACACACAGTGAAAAAGATGGAGAGAGACACGCACACACAGTGAGAGAGAGAAAGAGAAAGATGGACAGAGATAGAGAGGAGCAGAGAGAGAAAAAGAGATGCACAAAGAAACAATGCATGCTAAACAGAGAGAGAAAGAGAATCATAGAATCTTATAGCACAGACGGGAGATAGTTTTAACGTTGGGCGATAGTGTAAAATGGGTGATATTGAAACGCCCGATCTGATTTTCTCTTCAATTGGCTTTAATGGGAAGTAAAATCAGGTGGGGTGTATAATGGATGACTAATTCGATATCACCCATTTTACACTATCGCCCAACGTTTAAACTATCCCCAAGGAGGCCCTTCGGCCCATCGTGCCTGTGCTGGCTCTATGAAAGAACGATTGAATTAGTCCCACTCCCTTGTTCTTTACCCATAGCTCTGCAAATTTTTCCTTTTCAAGTATTTATCCAATTCCCTTTGAAAGTTACTATTAAATCTGCTTCCACCACTCTTTCAGGCAATGCATTCCAGATTACAACAACTAGCTGTATAAAAAAATTCTCCTCATCTCCCCTCTGGTTCCAACCATCACAAAACCAGTATTACCCCTCCAGTGTATGATAGTTTACAGGACACAGTGTGAAGCGAGGGCAAACTGTTTATTAAGATACAAATAAGGCTTTCACACTGTTGAGCTCTTGACAGAATGGAAGCCAATCATTCTGGGCATCATCCGACTGATATAAACCGTCGGACATATTGGCCCAGAAATTGATCTCGCTCTGTTCCCGCGGGGGTAAGGAGCAGGCGCGATCTCTCACTCCGCGTTGGCTTTTTCAGATCCAGCTCGCACGAACTTGATGTTCCAGACATCAGCTGGGCAGTGCTTGCGTATCCCACCGGCGTAGTGAATTCGTGCGAGCTGTGGGATCACGTGACTCAGTTAGAGCCAATGGCAGCACACCATCTTCCATTCATAAGTTTCACATACGTGCTGTGAAAGCTATGAATCTTACACACCCCCAAAATAACAGCTAAACCTCAATTAAATTTAAAAAAAACCCATCACATTAATAAAATAAGTATAGTTAAATAAATTAACCATTTTAAATAAAAAATTAAATTTTTGAAAAAATTTAAAATCTTTTAAAAAGTTATAAAAATAAACTTACCTGTCTTTAAAGTCTCTAAAAAACCTGTTAAAAAAAATTCAAAATAATACTTAATTCACTACTTACCTTGTTAAAAGTGGGTCTTACTCCTCCTTTTTTCATTTCTAAAATCTTCCGTCCTTACCTGCGCGTCCAAAGCACTAAGTGCACAGCGTGCGCACAGCCTATAGCGCGCACGCGGTGCACCGAGGAACCGCCCCCTTTTCCAAAAACCAAGTGCCGGTTTTCAGCGCATGCGCAGTGCATGCAGAAAACCGGCAATTGGAGAGAGAATACGTGAGAGTACACAGTGCGTACTCTCGCGTAGCGGCATCAATTTTTGGCCCTAATGCAAGAGAGAGAGAGACCTACCCTTTTCCTATTACTGCTTTGAACTGGGGGACAAAACATCAGTCCAATGTCTCATCCAAAGGATGTCACCCTAACAGTACAGAAGCTCCCTCAGTATTGCAGTGCAGTGGCAGCTTAAACTATGGTTAGATTACATCTTGGGGAGAAGCACTGAATGGGGGGGCGGGGTGGGTACCGCATATTATACGCTCCACTTGATACTCAGTTCTACTGAAGTCAGTGGAACTGAATATAGAGCGGGGAATGTAATGGGCAGCCGGTAAGATACGGCCCGTGTTGCACTACCGCCCAATTTCTATCCCATTGTCTCTCTCTCTCTCATTCATTCTCTCTCATTCTTGTCTTTCTCTCTTTCATTCCTTGTCTCTCTCTCATTCCTTGTCTCTCCCTCTCTCTCTCATCCACTGACTTTATCTGTCTGTTTCTGTGTCTCTTTCTGTGTGTGTCTCTCTCTCTCTGTCTTTGTATCTCTGTCTCAGTCTCTCCTTCTGTCTCTTTTTTTCTGTCTATCTTTGACTGTTTTTCTCTTTGTCTCTTGCTGTCTCTCGCTCTGCCTCTCCATTTCTTCCTTTCTGTGACTGTTTCTGTCTTTGTTTTACTTTCTTTCTGTCATTATCTCTGGCTGTTTCTCGCTCTGTTTCCATCTCTGTCGATCTCTTTCTCTATCTGACTCTGCTTCTGTCTCTCTTTGACTGTTTTTCTCTTTCTGCCTCTACCTCTCTTTCAGTCTTTGTTTCTCTCTCCCTCTTAGAATCATAGACTGGTTACAGCACGGAAGAAGGCCATTCGACCCGTCGAGCCCGTGCCGGCTCTCTGCAAGAGCACTTCAGCTAGTCCCACTCCCCCGCCCTTTCCCTGTAGCCCTGCAAATTTCTTTCCTTCAGATACTTATCCAACTCCCTCTTGAAAGCCGTGATTGAATCTGCCTCCACCACCCTTTCAGGCAGTGCATTTCAGATCTTAACCACTTGCTGCGTAAAAAAGTTTTTTCTTACATCACCTTTGGTTCTTTTGCCAATCACCTTAAATCTAAATATATAGATTTATAGGTTCGCTAAATATATTCAAAAGGGAGTTAGATATAACACTCACAACTAGGGGGATCAAGGGGTATGGCGAGAAAGCAGGAATGGGGTACTGAGGTAGCATGTTCAGCCATGAACGCATTGAATGGCGGTGCAGGCTCGAAGGACCGAATGGTCTACTCCTGTACCTATTTTCTATGCTTCTATGTTTCTATATCTGTGTCCTCTGGTTCTAGACCCTTCTGCCAATGTGAACAGTTTCTCTCTATCTACTCTGTCCAGACCCCTCATGATTTTGAACACCTCTATCAAATCTCCTCTCAATCTTCTCTGCTCCAAGGAGAACAACGCCAGCTTCTCCAGTCTATCAACGTAACTGAAGTCCCTCATTCCTGGAATCATTCTCGTAAATCGTTTCTGCACCCTCTCTAAGGCCTTCACATCCTTCCTAAAGTACGGTGCCCAGAATTGGACACAGTACTCCAGTTGGGGCCGAACCAGTGTTTTATACAAATTCATCATAATTTCCAAACTTTTGTACTCTATACCTCTATTTATGAAGCCCAGGATCCCGTAAGCCTTTTTAACTGCTTTCTCAACCTGTCCTGCCACCTTCAATGATTTGTGCACACATACCCCCAGGTCTCTCTGTTCGTGCACTCCCTTCAGGATTGTACCCTTTAGTTTATATGTCCTCTCCTCATTCTTTCTACCAAAATATATCACTTCACACTTTTCTGCATTAAATTTTATCTGCCACGTGTCCACCCATTTCACCAGCCTGTCTATGTCTTCCTGAAGTCTATCACTCTCCTCCTCATTGTCCACTATACTTACAAGTTTTGTGTCATCTGCAAATTTTGAAATTGTGCCCTGTACATCCAAGTCATTAATATATATCAAGAAAAGCAGTGGTCCTAGAACCGACCCCTGGGGAACACCACTGTATACCTTCCTCCAGTCTGAATACCAACCGTTCACCACTACTCTCTGTTTCCTGTCACTTAGCTAATTCGTATCCATGCTGCCACTGTCCCTTTTATTCCATGGGCTTCAACTTTGCTGGCAAGCCTATTATGTGACACTTTGTCGAACGCCTTTTGGAAATCCATGTACACCACGTCAACTGCATTACCCTCATCAACCCTCTCTGTTGCCTCATCAAAAAACTCAATCAAGTTAGTTAAACACGATTTGTCTTTAACAAATCCGTGCTGGCTTTCCTTAATTAATCCACACTTGTCCAAGTGACTGTTAATTTTGTCCCTGATTACTGTTTCTAAAAGCTTCCCCACCACCAAGGTCAAACTGACTGGCCTGTAGTTGCTGGGTTTATCTTTATACCCTTTTTTGAACAATTGTGTAACATTTGCAACTCTCCAGTCCTCTGGCACCACCCCCGTATCTAAGGAGGATTGGAATATTATGGCCAGTACCTCCGCGATTTCCTCCCTCAATTCCCTCAGCGTCCTAGGATGCATCCCGTCCGCTCCTGGTGATTTATCTACTTTAAGTACAACCAGACTTTCTAGTACCTCCTCTTTATCAATTTTTATCCTATCAAGTGTCTCCTCTATCTCCTCCTTCACCATGTCTATGGCAGCATCCTCTTCCTTGGTGAAGACAGATGCAAAGTACTCATTTAGCACCTCAGCCATACCCTCTGCCTCCATGCGTAGGTCTCCTTTTTGGTCCCTAATCGGCCCCACCCCTCCTCTTACTACCCTTTTACTATTTATATGACTACCCTTTTACTATTTATATGCCTATAGAAGACTTTTGGATAACCTTTTATGTTGGCTGCCATTGTATTCTCATACCCTCTCTTTGCCCCTCTTATTTTCTTTTTCACTTCTCCTCTGACCTTTCTATATTTAGCCTGATTCTCAGATGTATTTGCAACCTGACATCTGTCACATGCGCTCTTTTTCTGCTTCATCATATTCTCTATCTCTTTCGTCACCCAGGGAGCCCTGACTTTAGTTGCCCTGCCTTTCCCCCTAGTGGGAATGTACCTCAACTGTACCTGAACTATTTCCTCTTTAAAGGCAGCCCATTGTTCCATTACAGTTTTGTCTGCCAATCTTTGATTCCCATTTACCCGGGCCAGATCCGTTCTCATTCCACTGAAATTGGCCTTCCCCCAGTTAAACATTTTTACTCTAGATTTCTCCCTGTCCTTTTCCATAGCTAATCTAAACCTTATGATACTATGATCACTGTTCCCTAAATGTTCACCTACTGACACTTGCTCCACTTGACCTACCTCATTCCCCAGAACCAGATCCAGCAATGCCTCCTCCCTCATCGGGCCGGAAACATACTGATCAAGAAAGTTCTCCTGAACACACTTCAGAATTTCTTCCCCCTTCTCTGCCCTTTACACTATTACAATCCCAGTCTATATTAGGATAGTTGAAGTCCCTCATTATCACTACTCTATAGTTCATGCATCTCTTTATAATTTCTCTGCAAATTTGCTCCTCCATATCTTTCCCACTATTTGGTGGTCTATAGAATACACTATTAGTGTAATGGCACCTCTATTATTTCTTAACTCTAGCCATATAGATTCTGTCCTTGACCCCTCCAGGACATCCTCCCTCTCCAGCACTGTAACATTCTCCTTGACCAATACTGCCACACCACCTCCTATCTTTCCTTCCTTATCTTTCCTGAACACTTTATAACCAGGAATATTTAATACCCAATCCTGCCCTTTTTTGAGCCAGGTCTCAGTTATTGTCACAACATCATATTCCCATGTGGCTACTTGTGCCTGCAGCTCACTTACCTTGTTTACTACGCTTCGTGCGTTCACTGTAAACCTATCTTAGACCATCCTATATTTTCTCTTAGTTTGACCCCACCTTACTATTTCTTTAGTGCTCTCTGCCTCTCCCAATCCTTTGAGCACTTTATTTCCTCTTTCTAATGTTACATCCTGGTGCCCATCCCCCTGCCAAATTAGTTTAAACCCTCCCCAACAGCACTAGCAAACCTCCCCATGAGGATATTGGTTCCAGCCCTGTTGAGGTGCAATCTGTCTGGCCTGTACAGGTCCCACCTCCCTCAGAACCGGTCCTAATGCCCCAGGAATCTAAAGCCCTCCCTCCTGCACCATCTCTCCAGCCACGCATTCATCTGTGCTATCCTCCTATTTATATACTCACTAGCGCGTGGCACCGGGAATAATCCGGAGATTACTACCTTTGAGGTCCTGCTTTTTAATCTCTTTCCTAGCTCACTGAAATCTGCCTGCAGGACCTCATCCCTCTTTCTACCTATGTTGTTGGTACTGATATGGACCACGACCTCTGGCTGTTCACCCTCCCTCCTCAGAATGTTCTGCAGCCACTCTGATTCTCTTTCTCTCATTGTCTATCTGTGTTTCTCTTTCCATGGCTGTTTTTCTCTGTCTCTCTTTTTCTCCCTTTCATTTGCTTTATTTGAATTTGTAGATTAATGGAAGTAATAATATTTCCATTTGAACCTTATTGTGAAATTCCTATTAGAAAACTAGACCATTTTGAAGTAGTTTTCTTTATAGATACCAGACTGAGAGGTTTTACCTATCAGGAATGATTGAACAGGCTGGGGCGCTTTTCCCTAGAAAAGAGAAGGTTGAGGGGTGACCTGAGGTCTTTAAGATTATGAAAGGGTTTGATAGGGTAGACGTAGAGAAGATGTTTCCACTTATGGGCAAGACCAAAACTAGGGGCCATAAATATAAGATAGTCCCTAATAAATCCAATAAGGAATTCAGGAGAAACTTCTTTACCCAGAGAGTGGATAGAATGTGAAACTTGGTATCACAAGGAGTAGTTGAGGCAAATAGCCGAGATGCTTTCAAGGGGAAGCTCGATAAGCACATGAGGGAGAAAGGAGCAGACCAGTATGTGGATAGGGTTAAGATGAAGAGGGGTGGGAGGAGGCTTGTGTGGAGCAGAAACACTGGCATGGACCTGCTGGGTCAAATGGCCTGCTTCTGTGCTGTAACTACTTTGTAATACATTGTAACTTTGTACAATGGCATTGTAATACTCCGGCAAGCTCATCGCCATATCCAACTCTGGTTGGACGGATTCCTGGAGGTTTCATCACATGACCTCCTGCCTCCAGCTGCCCCGCCCCCATGTTCCCACCATTGGTCACCTGACACGCCCATCATTGCGGCACTCCACCTTCCCACAGAAATCGGAAAGCAAACACCCGATTGGATGATTCTTGACTGTCAGTGAAACAAAGTTTTTCCTCCATCTTCATTATTTTTATAACTAATAAACAAAAGTGTTTTTTTTTAAATGAAAATAAACATGCGATTTTTGTAATGGCCCTATGATTTTTCTCCCAGGTTGCTCACAGCTGTGTCCTGGAGATTAATCTTTAATTCCTAATCTTAATCTAAATATCCTGCCTATGCCACTGGTCCCAGGTCAATCTTTTACAAAGTAACTGATTAAAAAAATCTTTTTACCTGAGTCCTTATTGAAACTAAGACATGTATAAAAATATAAATGATGAAACATCATTACTTTGTGGGATGTCGTCTCCAGCTCACTAAATGGCACAGCCCCTGCAAGATTATGGTGCCCAGCCCCCACCTCCACAAGTTAGCAGTGTAGGATTGAATGTTAAGCAAACATTGCTACCTGTTAATGAATAAAAGAGAGAAGCTATTTAACTGTGCTGTTTTGTTTTGATTGAAAACCTGAGGTGAAGGGTTAAGGCCCGCAGTGCAGAACAGCACCAAGGCTGGAAGGAGTAGAAGAGAAGACCAGGTAAATCAGGGAGTAGTGAACAGGTGACGCCAAGCTTTGGTATTGAAACTCTGCAGATTGTAGGAAGAAGGAAAAGCCGAGGGAGGTGAGGAGTGTGAGGTGCTGCGAAAGAATGAGTCACAGTAGGAGATCGGATGATGTCTTGAATTTCAATATTGTGAGGAGGAGGGGTGTGCAGGATAGGAAATTCTTTAAATTAATTCTCAGGATGTGGGCATCGCTGGTAAGGCCAGCATTTATTGCCTATTTCTAGTTACCCTGAGATGGTGGTGATGGGCCTTCTTCTCATCCGTGCGATGAAGATGCTCCTTTACAAGTCATAGCACTTGATTCACTATTCTCATATTTTTAAAGCGGTTTGATACAATTGAGTGGCTTGCTAGGACACTTTTGAGGGCAGTTAAGAGTCAACCACATTGGTGTGGGGACTGGAGTTACATATAGGCCAGACCAGGTAAGGACGGCAGGTTTCTTTCCCTAGAGAGAGAGAGAGGGGAGCAAGGGGCAAGGAAAAAATGAGAACAGTGAATAGAGAGCTGTGAGTTGTAAAGAGGCTGATAACAGTATCAGGGTCAAGTAGAGTATGGTAGTGTGGTGGTTATGGCACTCAATTAGTAACCAGAGGTCATGGGTCCAAATCCCACCATGTCAAGTTGTGAAATGAATTCAATAAATCTGGTCATTTGTCCACCTGAAAATAATCACCATCAAAGCTACTGGATTTTACCTAAAAACCAACTGGTTCACGAAGTCCTTCAGATGAAAGGAACCCGTCACCCCTCCCTGCTCTGGCCTACACCTGACTTGAGGGTTAATGGCACAGATTGCAAGGGGGTAATTTTCAATGGTGATCTGGTGGAATGGATTCCCCGCTCAGACCTGAGTTAAAATGCCACCGGTGTTGGATTGGCGTCATCGAGACCCCAATTAGCATACTTAAAGTAACCCCCCCGCCCCCATCCGCCTGGTGCCTTTGTCGCCTGCTCGGAAGGGCAGGTTAACATCGGGCACCGCAGGATCTGGCCGGCTTTCCGGCGAGTAAGTCAAACGGGGCATTTTAAATGCCCACCCACCCGGTTTCCGTTGGGCAGGTAGGGTTAAACTCCCCCCACCTCCCGCAGTCTTGGAAGCAGAATACACACTCACTCTACACGTCACCAGAGCCCTCAGTGTGTTGAGGGGGGACCAAGGTGCTTAAAATCTACTTTGCAAATTAACTTGCTGATTACCGCCTGTGGATTTCGGTTTCTTCTGACGAATGAATCCGCCCAGGGTGCAGGATAACGAGACTTGAGAGGAAAGTCTGAGGGATAATAATGCAGGAGCTGCAAACACTGCCTGAAATCTGAATTCACTCTCTACACAGGATGAGATGTTGTGGATTAGAAACAGAGAGTTGCTGCCCTTTCTCATGTTGTAAACAAAACCCAGATATTTAGGTCAGAAATGAATTTATTTTGATCAGATTTCTTCCTCTGTAAGTTCACTGCCATTGGGTGTCACATTCAGTTTCCATGACTTGAACACGTGCTGCCTGTGACCTGGCCCTTGGCACTTTATTTCCCTCCAGTTTCCCCTCATTCTCCCCTGCAGGTGCCAACCAATGTAGTGGGACATTTCCACCATGTACAGGTCAATTCCGGCCTCCAGCTCTTATACTGTGCGGAGGGATGAATATTCTGGAGTCTGCTTGATTCCTTTTGTGGGAATCAGGCAGTGTTTATACAGAAGTTTCAATCAAATGGGTGGGTACAATCCATGATAAGGTAAAGTGTATATGGACTGTGGAAGGAGTTTAAATAGGTCTGAAACTAGGGTCTTAAATCTAAACAAAGCAAACTACATAGGTATGAAGGGCGAGTTGGCTAAGGTAGATTGGGAAACTACAATAAAAGGCATGACAGTAGACAAGCAATGGCTAGCATTTAAAGAATTAATACATAATTTACAACAAATATACATTCCTTTAAGGCACAAAAACCCCACAGGAAAAGTGGTCCAACCGTGGCTAACAAGAGAAGTTAATGATAGTATTAGATCAAAGGAAGAGGCTTATAATGCTGCCAAAAAGCGTAGTAAGCCTGAGGATTGGGAGGATTTTAGAATTCAGCAAAGGAGGACCAAGAAATTGATAAAGAAAGCGAAAATAGAATATGAGAGTAAACTAGCAAGAGACATAAAAAACAGACTGTAAAAGCTTCTATAGGTATGTAAAAAGGAAAAGATTAGCGAAAGTAAATGTAAAGGCTGAGATGGGAGAAATTATAATGGGGAATAAGGAAATGGCAGAGAAATTAAACAAATACTTTGTGTCTGTCTTCATGGAAGAAGACACAAAAAACCTCCCAGAAATAGTGGAGTACCAAGGATCTAGCGAGAATGAGGAAATGAAAGAAATTAGTATTAGTAAAAAAGTAGCACTGGAGAAATTAATGGGACTGAAAGCCCCTGGACCTGATGGCCTACATCCTAGGGTTTTGAAAGAGGTGGCTATAGAGATAGTGGATGCATTGGTTGTCATCTTCCAAAATTCCATAGATTCTAGAACGGTTCCCACGGATCGGAAGGTAGCAAATGTAACCCCACTATTTAAGAAAGGAGGGAGAGAGAAAACGGGGAACTACAGACCAGTTAGCCTGACATCAGTAGTAATGAAAATGCTAGAATCTATTATTAAGGGCGTGGTAACAGGGCACTTAGAAAATAATAATAGGATTGGGCAGAGTCAACACGGATTTATGAAAGGGAAATCATGTTTGACGAATCCGTTAGACTTTTTTGAGGTTGCAACTAGCAAAATAGATAAGAGGGAACCAGTGAATGTGGTGTATTTGGATTTTCAGAAGGCATTCGATAAGGTGCCACACAAGAGGTTATTAAACAAAATTAGGGCTCATGGGATTGGGGAAGGAGATTAAATGGGTGGGTAGAATCTATGATAGGGTACAGTGTACATGGGCTGTGGAAGGACATTAAATGGGTGAATAGAGTTCATGATAGCAGAGAGTGTACATGGGCTATGTAAGGAGATTAAATGGGTGGGTAGAGTCCATGATAGGGTAGAGTGTACAGGGGCTGTGGAAGGAGATTAAATTGGTGGGTATCGTCCATGATGGAGTGGTAACAACACAGCTCAGAGCCCAAGAAGGAAAGTGGGGGCCTCTACTGCCCTGAGCTCTTTCAACACCCCCATAATGGGTAAGTATCTTACATGTTGCATTCAATGAGGCCTGACTCAAATTCCTGAGCGGGAATGCTGTCCATTCCCGCCAGGAGTTAAAATTGGCCCCATCTGCCCTCTCAGGTGGATGTAAAATATCCAATGACACTATTTTGAGTAAGAGCAGCGGAGTTTTCCCCGATGTCCTGGGGCCAAGACTTTCTCAATACTTATGCCTCAAACAACACCTAAAAACTGATGATCTGGTCATTATCGCATTGCTGTTTGTGGGAGTTACATTACAACAGTGACTACATTTCAAGAGTATTTCATTGGCTGTGAAGTGCTTTGGGACTTCCTGTGGTTGTGAAAGGTGCTATATAAATGCAAGTCTTTCTTTCTTTCCTGTGCTATGTAATGTAGCCCAGAGCCACACATTTTGAGGGTTTAACGGTTGTCGTTGTCTGTGCTTGTTCTGTATTTATGTTGTACTTTGTAAAACTTGGTTGAAGGACCATGGGACTGCACAATAGATGAAAAGAGTAGGAGAGGAGATGAGGTAAATCAGCAAGTACTGGTTAAGTGATGGCAAGGTAGGCCTTTAGTAGCTTACATAAGAACATAAGAAATAGGAGCAGGAGTAGGCCAATCGGCCCCTCGAGCCTGCTCCGCCATTCAATAAGATCATGGCTGATCTGATCCTAACCGCCAATCTACTATCACAGAACCATCTCCTGCATCTAACAGAATTGCACACACGAAATAGGAGCAGAATCAGGCTACACGGTCCCTGGGCCCGCTCCACTTCCCACAGGGCCATGACCGATCCGAACCTAGACTCATGTCCAAATTCCTGCCCGCTCCCCGTAACCCTTAATGCCCTTTACTTCTAGGAAACTGTCTATTTCTGTTTTAAATTTATTTAATGATGTAGCTTCTACAGCTTTTTGTGGCAGCATATTCCATGGACCTACCACCCTCTGAGTGAAGTAGTTCCTCCTCATCTCAGTTTTGAAAGAGCAGCCCCTTATTCTAAGACTATGTCCCCTAGTTCTAGTCTCACCCGTCATCGGGAACATCCTCCCCGCATCCACCCGATCCAACCCCTTCACAATCTTATATGTTTCAATAAGATCGCCTCTCATTCTTCTGAACTCCAATGAGTAGAGTCCCAATCTACCCAACCTCTCCTCATATGACCACCCCCTCATCCCCGGGATTAACCGAGTGAACCTTTTTTGCACTGCCTCGAGAGCAAGGATGTCTTTCCTTAAGTAAGGACACCAAAACTGTATGCAGTATTCCAGGTGCGGTCTCACCAATACCTTGTACAGCTGAAGCAATACCTCCCTATTTTTATATTCTATCCCCCTAGCAATGAAAGCCAGCATTCCATTTGCCTTCTTAATCACTTGCTGCACCTGCATACTAACCTTTTGAGTTTCGTGCACCAGGACCCCCAGATCCCTTTGCACTTCAGTACTCTCCAGTTTCTTGCCATTAAGATAATAAATTGCTCTAGGATTTTTCCTGCCAAAGTGCATCACCTCACACTTTCCAGTGTTGTATTCCATCTGCCAAATCTCTGCCCACTTACTTAGCCTGTCTATGTCCCCTTGCAGGTTTTTTATGTCCTCCTCACTCACTACTTTCCCTCCCATCTTAGTATCATCTGCAAATTTTGATATGTTACACTTGGTCCCTTCCTCCAAATCGTTAATATAGATTGTAAAGAGTTGGGGACCCAGCACTGACCCCTGTGGAACACCACTAGTTACTGATTGCCAGTCTGAGAATGAACCATTTATCCCAACTCTTTGCTTTCTGTTAGATAGCCAATCCTCTATCCATGCCAGAATATTACCCCCAATCCCATGATTTTTTACCTTAAGCAATAATCTTTTGTGTGGCACCTTGTCAAATGCCTTTTGGAAGTCTAAATACACCACATCCACTGGTTCCCCTTTATCCACTCTATATGTTACTTCCTCAAAGAACTCCAGCAAATTTGTCAAACATGACTTCCCCTTCGTAAAACCATGCTGACTTTGTCCTATTAAATTATGATTATCCAAATGTCCTGTTACTGTTTCCTTAATAATGGACTCCAAAATTTTACCTACCACAGATGTTAGGCTAACCGGTCTATAGTTACCAGCCTTCTGTCTACTGCCCTTTTTAAATAAGGGTGTTACATCAGCAGTTTTCCAGTCTGCCGGGACCTTAGCGGAATCCAGGGAGTTTTGAAAAATTATTACCAATGCATCTACAATCCCTACCGCCACTTCCTTCAAGACTCTAGGATGTAAGCCATCAGGTCCAGGTGATTTATCCGCCTTGAGTCCCATTATTTTACCGAGTACCACTTCCTTAGTGATTTTGATCGTGTTTAGCTCCTCTCCCCCTATAGCCCCCTGTTTGTCCAGTGTTGGGATATTCTTAGTGTCCTCTACTGTAAAGACTGATACAAAATATTCATTCAGTGTTTTTGCCATCTCCATATTTCCCACCATTAATTTCCCGGTCTCATCCTCTAAGGGACCAACATTTACTTTAGCCACCCTTTTTCTTTTTATATAACTATAAAAACTCTTACTATCTGTTTTTATATTTTTTGCTAATTTACTTTCATAATCTATCTTCCCTTTCTTAATCAAGCTTGTTGATAGTCGGAGGAAGGGAAAGGCTGGACTCTGCAGTGGTTGAGATCCTGCAACATAACAGTGACACTGAGTAATCTCTACATTTGTACAAAACTGTAATGACCTGTTGCCAGAGAGGACACCTGGTGAAGGTCCTATGGGAAAGAATCTCCAGCTGTCTGGAGTTGTTTGAAACCTCATTAAAAGTCATTTAATTAAATGCCAATAAAGTAAGCACTTGGTACTCAGCCCTGGAAAATTCCTTTAAATCTCCCCCCCAACCCCCAGTTTTCAGCCATCTCACACCTCACAGTGTGGAACTCTGTCCCTAAATCCCTCTGCCAACCTTTCTCTCACTCCTCCTTCAACAGGCTCCATCAAATCTCTGCCTTATCCCTACCTTTGGTTATCTCTCCTAATACTTCTCCTGCAGCTCGGTGTCTGTGGTCGGTTTTAACTCCTGCCGCCCGGCAGAAAATTCTCACTCCTGATTGCTGTCCAGTGACCCCATTCAGCAGAAGTACATGTGGACCATAGGCGAGGTCAAGGGTCATAAGAAGATCTAAACGCTTGGAACGAGGAAAGGCTACTCCGCGAAGATCTCCACAGTCTCTTCCCGACCCACGTGTGAATCGGACACTTCAGGTCATATCTTGAAGCCCCCGCCACCCATGCCAAAGTGTGAATCCAGCTCTGTTTGCTGAAGGTTTCGGTCAACCCAGGTTAACTATAGTTTATTGGTGATCTGCCCCACAGAGGGGAGGTGAGCACAGGATCGGGCTTGGAAGTGATGCCCTCCACAGTTGAGCGCCTTCCTGGCATTCGCTGTCGAGGCTCCACACGAAGAATGTCTGACAGACGGGAGCACAGCGAGTGGATGTGAAACCTGTCCTCTGGTTGGAGTCGGCCATCTTGTCAGTGGTGGGGGGAGGTGGGGTGGAGGGGAGTCGGCCATCTTGTCAGTGGTGGGGGGAGGTGGGGTGGAGGGGAGTCGGCCATCTTGTCAGTGGTGGGGGGAGGTGGGGTGGAGGGGAGTCGGCCATCTTGTCAGTGGTGGGGGGAGGTGGGGTGGAGGGGAGTCGGCCATCTTGTCAGTGGTGGGGGGAGGTGGGGTGGAGGGGAGTCGGCCATCTTGTCAGTGGTGGGGGGAGGTGGGGTGGAGGGGAGTCGGCCATCTTGTCAGTGGTGGGGGGAGGTGGGGTGGAGGGGAGTCGGCCATCTTGTCAGTGGTGGGGGGAGGTGGGGTGGAGGGGACTGAGGCCAATTTGGGGGAAGCAGAAAAACAAAAAGAGAGAAAGTTCTCGGAATGGCATCCGACGTACAAATGGGCATTGTTATTGTGGCCCTGAGGGGAGGGGGTGTTTCGTTGATAGCTGTGTCAAGTGTACACACAGTTCAGTACTGTACACAGGCCCATGTATCTGCCTCTCTGCCTTTTACAGAGGTAACAAGCACGAGTGTATTCAGTACCTGTGACAGGCACTTGTTTCCACAGCACTGAGCTCTCCAACAGGAGTGCTGTCCCACCTCAAGTCCACTGTACATTGTCAGAACACTTGCTGGAAATGTCTCCTGTCAGGCAGGGGTGACGAGGCCTTGGAGCTACTCACCCTGTGCAGGGCTAATGGACCGAGGTCCTGGGAAAGATTGGAGGGTCTCGGTCTGGCGAGTGATGGCTCCATCATGGATTAATAATTAATGAGGAACTCGAAGCCAGCTACTCGGTGAAGGATATTTACTGAGACTCGGGGCTGGGGAAGCAGGGTCTCCTGACTAGACGTGAACAGCAGGACGGAGTTGGAGCAGATTTCAGCGTAGACCGGTGATGGTGAAGACCTGTTCCTGCTTTCCAGAACTGACACTCTTTCCGACCTGATATCACAGGTAGAGGTTCTGTAAACACTGCAAGTAACCCCCTGCTCTCCCCTCCAGTCACTACAGATCAGGAGTGAAGTGTGTGTGAGTATGAGTGAGTGTGTGAGTGTGTTAGCATGTGTGGGTGTGTGTGAGTGAGTGTGTACATGGTGTGTGAGTGTTAGTGTTAGTGTGTTTATGTGTGTGTGTTGGTGTGTATGTGTGTGAGTGTGTGGGTGTTGGTATTTGACCTGCGTGTGTTTATTTCAATGACATAATGTGTTAAAACTTGCTGTCTAGACACACACAGGAACAATAGCCACATGGCTGAGGTACAAAGGGGCTCTCAGTAGTGGAATCATAAACCTAATAAGAGTCAGGATCCTCAGGAGAGAAAGGGAGAAATCTGCGGGGGGGAGGCGGGAGGACGCGGTTAGCATTTTGAAACCGAGGTCCAATATTTTCTGCTGTATGAGTTCCCAGCAATTTTTAGCATCTGGGTGTTGCCATTGCCAAGGGACGGAGCCTGACTCATTGAGTCACAGTGACTGAGATAGATTGTATACAGAGAACCAGTCACCAGCAGGGCTCACATCCTGTCTCACACAGAGAAGGGAGGGGGCCTTCCAAGGCACACACCCCGAGTAGACCCAGGAGGCCTCTCCAGATCTGGTGTTGAGGTCAGTAATTGTGTTGGGCGCCCTCTCTGTGCTAGGGTGGGAGGCGCAGGCACTGGGATATCACATTTCAAACAGCTGTAAGGGGCGTTCACTGCACAGCGAAGTTTGGAATTGGAGTCTGTTAAAGGGATGTTATTGGTCAGTGTCCTTCTCACAGGATGTCACATCAGGAGAACTTTCCCACACACTATCTGGAAAAAGGAGTCCCTCAAGGTGACATCACTGAAATTTCCAAAATCATCTGCAGATATCTCCCATAGCAACTGAGATTCCAGTTAGTGCACAGATATCTCCTGAGACAGGGGTCTGGGAGACAGCAGTCTGTGTATAGATATCTCCTTGAGAGAGGGGGCTGAGAGATACCAGTCAGTGTACAGATACCTCCATGAGAGAGGGGACTGAAAGACTCTAATCTGTGCACAGATATCTCCCTGAGGAAGAGGGGACTGAGAGACACCAGGCAGTGCACAGATATCTCTGTGAGGAAGAGGGGCTGTGGTGATTGGACCCTGAGGGAGAGGAAATGAGATTCCAGTCTGAGTCTCACTGAAAGCTTCTGAAGAAGACACTTTAAAAAAATTAATTTTCAGAATTTAGGTGTCCCTGGCAAGGCCAGCATTTATTGCCCTTCCTAGTTGCCCCTTACGAAATGGTGGTGGGCCAGCTCCTTGAACCACTTTTAGCAGTTTTGATACAACTGAATGGCTTGCTAGGCCACTTCAGAGTAAAGTTAAGAGTCAACCACGTCTGTGGGGACTGGAGTCACATGTAGGTCAGACTGGGTAAGGACAACAGGTTTCCGTCCCTAAAGGACAGTAGTGAACCAGTTGGGTTTTTACGACAATCTGACAGCTTTATGGTCACTTTTACTGAAACCAGCATTTTATTTCCTGCTTTATTCAAATTTCTCAAGTGCCTTGGTGGGATTTGAACTCACATTCTCTGGATTATTGCTCTAGACCTCTGGATTATTAGTCAAGTAACATTACACTACACTACTTTAATGGGACACTGGCCAGTGCACAGGAAGCTCCCATTACAGTTTTCAGCTTTAATGACTCAATATAGAAGCCACCATATAATCACCTCCCAATACCTGAGGTTCCCTTACACTCAGGGAGCAGCTCACTTTAATGCGGTTACTCAGATGGGTATCTCGTGTCAGCTTGGATATAAACTGGAGGTAGCCTGACCTCGGTCTGAACGTCAAAGAAATTGAGGTGTCACTGGTTGAGTTTCAGCTCTGTGTGTGTCTTTCCTATTCAGCAGGAGCATAACTTGAAAGAGGGGGTGTCATTGTCTGAGATTGGGTTAGTCCATAACTGGAGTACAGGAAGGATGTTGATGTCTCAGAGAGGGGTGCAACATGGAGCAACCAATAGGACTCCAAGTCTTGGGGATCAGGTTATTGCAAAGGATAATGAAGTTGAGTTTGTGCTATTTAGGAATGAGACTTTGAGGAGGACTATTAGAAGCTGCCAAAATGATAAAGGGATTTTGATAAACCATTTCCAGGTAAATTGTTCAGTAAAAGGTTTAGGACTGAGAGGCGACATTGAAATAATTGGAGTAAATGGGAAACTACGAAACATAAAAGGTAATAGACATGTGAGATTTAAATTTAAAATACCTCACAGGACCTCACATATGGGGCAGGAGCAACCAAATTTCCTCTATGGAATCAGTTAGCACAAAGTGAGAATTATATAGTATAAACAGGGGAAGGAACAATTAGGTGTGTTTCCGGAAAGGGAAGGGAATTGACAGATATAGGGAGACGGTGGGGAGGGATATAAGGCGAAAGTGGTAGGTGGGGAACAAGGGAATTGATGAGGTAGTGTGGTTGAGGGATATGGGGAGAAGGTGGGTAAACGAGGTTGAGGGATATGGGGAGAAGGTGGGTAGGTGGAGTTGAGGGATATGAGGAGAAGGTGGGGAGGTGGGGTTGAGGGTTATGGGGATTCGGTGGGTAAGTGAGGTTGAGGGATATGGGGAGTAGGTGGGTGGGTGGGGTTGAGGGATATGGGGGGATGGTGGGTAGGTGGGGTTGAGGGATATGGGGAGTAGGTGGGTAGGTGGGGTTGAGGGATATAGGGAGTAGGTGGGTGGGATTGAGGGATATGGGGAAAAGGTGGGTCGGTGAGGTTGAGGGATATGGGGAGAAGGTGGATGGGTGGGGCTGATGGATATGGGGAGTGGGTGTATGGGGTTGATGGATATGGTGAGAAGGTGGTAGATGGGGTTGAGGGATATGGTGAGAAGGTGGGTAAGTGGGGTTGATGGATATGGGGAGAAGATGGGTATGTGGGGTTGAGGGATATGAGGAGAAGGTGGATGGGTGGGGCTGATGGATATGGGGAGTGGGTGTGTGGGGTTGATGGATATGGTGAGAAGGTGGTAGGTGGGGTTGAGGGATAGGGGAGAAGGTGGATGGGTGGGGCTGATGGATATGGGGAGTGGGTGTGTGGGGTTGATGGATATGGGGAGAAGGTGGATGGGTGAGGCTGATGGATATGGGGAGATGGTGGATAGATGGGGTTGAGAATGATCAGAAAGAGACAAGATGGTTGGCCCCAGTGGCCTATTTCTGGTTTTTTTTGGTATTTCCTTGTGCCCTGCACTCTACCCCATACAAATGAGGTACTTAAACTGTGTCTGTTTAAACACTGACTGGTCAGATATAGAAAATGTATCAGGCATGTTCCTGAACCTAACATAATTCCAGGTAGACTGCAGATTAAATTGTCTTGTCTGGGTGCTGTTATGTGCGTGTTGGTTATTTGTTTCGTAATTTTCAATAAAAAGTAATTAAAAAACGGAAAAATATAAAAAATATGACAACAGAAAATGTTAGAAATACACTGGCTCTTCTGGATCTGAAAGAGATGAAATACTTGCATTTGTATAGCATCTTCTCCCATCATCGAGCATGCTAAAGTTCCTCACATCCAATGAATTAATAAAAGAAAAAAATAAACTTCCATTTTATATGTCATCTTTCACAACCTCAGGATGTCCCAGTGCGCTTCACAGCCAATTAATTACCTTCTGAAGACCAGTGAATATTCTACCTGCACATTCTCACAAACAGTAATGAGATGAATGATTGGTTAATCTGTTTTGGGGGAGTTGAGGGAGGAATGTTGGCCAGGACACCAGGAGAACTCTGCTCTTCTTCCAGCAGTGCAATCCTCCCTCATTATTGCGGGGAAGTGTCAGCTCACAGTTTCTGTACTTTGAATGGAGCATGGCTTAGAACCCACAATCTTCTGAGTCAGAGATGAGAGTACGACCCACTGAGCCAGCTAACTCTGGAAAAGGGATTAGACAGGTCAACAATTTGACTGCTGAGCCTTTGTGAGTTGACATTTCAGCTGACTGTCGAATTATCTCCAACCAAACGATAAACTGTCTTTTTCTCTTTTTATTTTCTAACTCAAAAAAATAAAACTGAGCAGGTCATTTGACAGGTCACTCATTTCATGGAGATATAAGAAGCTAGGAAGCTGAACCAGCCTATTCATTACTGAGATCCATGTATAGGACTTTGTCCGACCATTTCCATGCTGCGGGTTAGGGTATTGAACAAAAATTCCATTGAATACAAGTGGCAATCAACAACGGGGTGGGAAGGATGGGTGAATATTTCAGAGCTTTTCTTGATTCTCTTTGGGGTTCAGAGGGTATTTATGTAGAAGTTTATCTCAAGAGCATACATGGGTAATGGAAGGAGATTGAATGGGTGGGTAGAGTCCACTATAGGGTAAAGTGTACATGCGCTGTGCGAGGAGATTAAATGGCTGGGTAGAGTCCATGTTCAGGTAGAGCGTACATGGGCTGTGGGAGGAGATTAAACAGGTGGGTAAAGTTCATGATAGGGGAGAATGTACATGGGCCGTGGAAGGAGATTAAATCGGTAGGTAGAGTCCGTGATAGGGTACTGAGTATATAGGTTATGGAAGGAGAATAAATGGGTGGGTCTAGTCCAGGATAAGGTAGAGTGTACATGGGCTCTGGAAGGAGAATAAATGGGTGGATAGAGTCCATGTTCGGGTAGAGTGTACATGGGCTGTGAGAGGACATTAAATGGGTAAGTAGAGTCCATGGTTGGGTACAGTGTACATGAGATGTGGAAGGAGATTAAATGGGTGGATAGAGTCCATGTTTGGGTAGAGTGTACATGGGCTGTGGAAGGAGATTAAATAGGTGGATAGAGTACATGGTAGAGTAGAGTGTACATGGGCTGTGAGAGGACATTAAATGGGTGAGTAGAGGCCGTGGTTGGGTAGAGTGTACATGAGATGTGGAAGGAGATTAAGTGAGTGGGTCAAGTCCATGTTCGGGTAGAGTGTACATGGGCTGTGGAAGGAGATTAAATAGGTGGATAGAGTCCATGTTCGGGTAGAGTGTACATGGGCTGTGAGAGGACATTAAATGGGTGCGTAGAGTCCATGATAGGGTAGAGTGTACATGGGCTGTGGAAGGAGATTAAATGGGTGTGGTAACATTCAAAAGATGGAAAAATTAAATAAGTAATAAATGTACAATTTGGAATGGGAATTTCCTCGGAGCTGCTCTCCCTCCATCGCTGTAATGTTGCTGAAAGTGTGACGGAAACATTGTTTATGTGCATCAACGGAATTTCTGTCGCACTTCCAGTGAAGTTACGGCAATCGAGTGGGAGGGGGAGCATCTTCGAGTAAGTTCCTGGCCCTAGTTATATATTTCTAGTAGACATCCTTCCACCGAGCCCTTCAAGTTAAATAACAATAAAAGGATCACAACTGTAAGAAGTGAGCTAACCCTTGGTAAATGCCTTTTTTATTATACAGTATTTCTTTTTCTTTTTAACATTTTTGGCCCTGCAGGATTCTTGTTCCAATCTAAAGTATCTCTTGGAAGATTCAAACTGACAGTTTCTTCTCACAGAGATTTTCAAACTCACTGTCAGATTCAAACAGAGCATTTGATTTTATTCTGTGGAAAAGAGTTAGCAGGACTACCTGGATTTTGAGTATCTGACCATTCAAATTTAAAACTGGATCAATCACACGGCATTGTTTAAATTTGAATTATTTCTATCTCCAGCCTCTAGCCAATGAAAATTGCAGCATTGTGTTGAAATAAGCATGGTACAGGGATTCAGACTGCAGTTGTATTTATTTTAAAATGCTTATGTTCTGTGACTGGATTTAAACAGACATCATATCAGAACTGGATAGAATAGAAATGCTTTGTCATAGCTGCAACAAATCCACATTCACTGCACTGAGTGACAATGTACTGAATAATTCACATCTTTGAGGCTCAAGCAGTCACTCCAGTTACACAGGAACAGTTCACTCCTCAATCTCCTATACTCAATTACAATTACAATTAGCTCAGTGCTTCCCGTAGCTCATATTGTCTCCTAGTTCAACACAAAGACCTTCTCCACACTTATCCCAATGAATCCCTTCAGCAAGTGAAGACTATGGATCATTTTTTCCCCAATGGAGACAAGCTTCCTAGCGCAATGATTCAGGATATGAGAGAACTTGACTCATTCTCCTTCTTTGAACCCTTTCCAGTGCTTCTTCTTGAAAGTAAGGTAAGCTTTGACTGTGAGTCAGGGTCAGAACTCCTATAGTGCACCTTGTGTAAGAGGAACCTCTCCGAGCACTTAACAAGGAGGAAAAAAGGGGATTGTTGAGGAAAAGAACAATTAGGGGGTAGATCATAGGCAGTCAAAGTGAGGAGTTCATTAGACTAGTGCTGACTGTCATTGTGATTCCTTTACATGATTTAACCTCTCAATTATCTTTTAATTTATAGGCTAAGGGACAACTGACCAAGAAGATCAGTTTAACTTGTCACATCCTGCTGTAAGGTAAGAGCACAGGAGATTGATTCATTGGTTCTGTTGAGTCTGAGGTTGAGTTGACTGATGACGGGAGTCAAAGACTGGGATTATGTGGGTTGAGTGATTGAATTGGATCTGCCTCCCACCTGATCAGTTCTTGATCTCAGTTGATGTTCAGAGGAAACTGGGGTGCCAAGACATTGGCAGAAATCTGAGAGCAAACCGGGAATAGTGCTGTGAAGAAGAGGGGCAGAAATAACTCATAAAGTGGGATGGGGGGGGTTGGAAAAAACAGACCAACACACACCTTCATACAAGGGATTTGAGGAGTGGCAGGATGTACATTTTATATCTTTGCTGGTTTCTGATTTCATCACAGTTCAGGTGCTGATGCGTTCCAGCACAGGGGCTGAAGCATTAGAGTCAGCTGTATTCTGCTGAGTTTATGGTTTGATGTCTAGTTGCAAAGAGCAATCAAAAAGGCTAATGGAATTTTGGCCTTTATCTCAAGAGGGCTGAAATACAAAGAGGAGGAAATTATGCTTCAGTTGCACAGAACCTTGGTCAGACCCCATCTGTAGTACTGCATTCAGTTTTGGGCACCGCATCTCAGAAAGGATATATTGGTCTTGCAGAGGGTGCAGTGCAGATTCACAAGAATTATACCTGGGCTTAGAGGCTTAAGTTACGAGGACAAGTTGTGTTAACTTGGCTTGTATTCCCTTGCATACAGGAGGTTGAGGGGTGATCTGATCAAGGTGTTTGAAATGATAAAAGGATTTGATAGGATAGACGGCGGGGGAATCAAGAACAAAGCAACATAATCTTAAGATTCGAGCTTGTCCGTTCAGGAGCGAAATCAGGAAATACTTTTTCACACAAAGGGTAGTAGAAATTTGGAATTCTCTTCCCCAAAAGGATGGGACAATTGGAACTTTCAAGACTGAGATCAGCAGATTTTTGTTAGGTAAGGGTATCAAGGGATATGGAGAAAATGAAGTTGAAGTACAGATCAGCCATGATCTAACTGAATGGCGGAGCAGGCCTGAAGGGCTGAATGGCCTCATCCAGTTTCTATGTTCTTTGGTCTGGTGGAACCTATTTGTCTCTGTTCCATCATAACTGAAACAGGAATGGGGGTGGAGCTGGGTGAGGGCATTTTTTCCTCTCTGCCAATTATCCTGCTGGATCCAGTATTCTGGAGCTCAGAGTCACACATGAAGACTGTAAGAGCTCGGATTCTCAAACTGGAATTAATGGACCAGACACTAACTTTTTCCAGCTGATGTAACATGTTAATGCAGACCTTGAGTTAATGATATTTCACTCATTTAAGGTCCAATCGAAGCCTTTCATCGTAAATGTCTAGGGCTTAACCTTTAAAGGAAGAGGTGTGATTGTGGAAGGAGTTAACGTGATCTGAAACAGACAAAACCGGTGTCTGGGACAGGCAGATGTGATATAAAAATATCAAGTGGCACAGAGAGTGCAGAAGGCCCAGGCAGACCTGAGGGTAGAGCCCCCACACCATACAAACACTCCAAGTGGGTATCTATTACTATTAATGTCAGGAATATTGGTTATATGGGTATGCTACAGCGGGGGTGACATTTAAAAAAATTCATTCCTGGGATGTGGGCGTCGCTGGCAAGGCCAGCATTTATTGCCCATCCCTAATTGCCCTTGAGAAGGTGGTGGTGAGCCACCTTCTTGAACCACTGCAGTCCTTGTGGTGAAGGTACTCCCACAGTGCTGTTAGGGAGGGAGTTCCAGGATTTTGGCCCTGCGACGATGAAGGATCGGCGATATATTTCCAAGTCAGGATGGTGTGTAACTTGGAGGGGAACTTGCAGGTGATGGTGTTCCCATGCACCTGCTGCCCTTGTCCTTCTAGGTGGTAGAGGTCGTGGGTTTGGGAGGTGCTGCCGAAGAAGCCTTGGTGAGTTGCTGCAGTGCATCTTGCAGATGGTACACACTGCAGACACGGTGCGAAGGTGGTGGAGGGAGTGAATGTTTAACGTGGTGGATGGGGTGCCAATCAAGTGGGCTGCTTTGTCCTGGATGGTGTCGAGCTTCTTGAGTGTTGTTGGAGCTGCACTCATCCAGGCAAGTGGAGAGTATCCCATCACAGTCCTGACTTGTGCCCTGTAGATGGTGGAAAGGCTTTGGGGTGTCAGGAGGTGAGACATTCGCCGCAGAATACCTAGCCTCTGACCTGCTCTTGTAGCCACAGTATTTATGTGGCTGGTCCAGTTAAGATTCTGGTCAATGGTGACCCCCGAGGATGTTGCTGGTGGGGGATTCGGTGACGGTAATGCCGTTGAATGTCAAGGGGCGGTGGTTAGACTCTCGCTTGTTGGAGATAGTCATTGCCTGGCACTTGTGAGAAGCGAAAGTTACTTGCCACTTATCAGCCCAAGCCTGAATGTCATCCAGGTCTTGCTGCATTCGGGCATGAACTGCTTCATGGACAGAATGTACAAACATAAGACTGCACCAGCAAATAGGGTAAGAATAGGGAAAAATGGTAAAAAGACAACATTAAAGGCTCTTTATCTGAATGCACACAGCATTCGTAACAAGATAGATGAATTGACGGCACAAATAGATATAAATGGGTATGATCTGATAGCCATTACAGAGACGTGGTTGCAAGGTGACCAAAGCTGAGAACTGAATATTCAGGGTTATTTAACATTTCCGAAGGACAGGCAGAAAGGAAAAGGAGGTGAGGTAGCTCTGTTAATAAAGGATGAGATCAGTACAGTAGTGAGAAATTATATTGGCTCGGAAGATTAAGATGTAGAATCAGTTTGGTTAGTGATAAGAAATAGTAAGGGAAAGAAGTCACTGGTGGGATTAGTCTATAGACCCCTAACAGTAGTTACACAGTAGGACAAAGTATAAATCAAGAAATAACGGGGGCTTGTAAGAAAGGTACTGCAATAATCATGGGCGATTTTAATCTTCATATAGATTGGACAAATCAAATTGGCAAAGATAACCGTGAGGACGAGTTCATAGAGTGTATTCGGGATGGTTTCTTAGAACAATACGTTGTGGAACCAACCAGGGAACAGGCTATTTTAGACCTGGTAATGTGTAATGAGGCAGGATTAATTAATGATCTCATAGTAAAGGATCCTCAAAGGAAGAGTGATCATAGCATGATAGAATTTCACATTCAGTTTGAGGGTGAGAAACTTGGGTCTGAAACTAGTGTCTTAAAGTTAAATAAAGGCAATTACAAAGGTATGAAGACAGAGTTGGCTAAAGTGGAGTGGGAAAATAGGTTAAAGGGTAAGACGGTAGATAAGCAGTGGCAGACATTTAAGGAGATATTTCATAACTCTCAGCAAAGGTATATTCCAGTAAGAAAGAAAGACTCAACGAGAAGGATGAACCATCCGTGGCTAACTAAGGAAGTTAAGGATGGTATCAAATTGAAAGAAAAGGCATGCAATGTTGCAAAGGTTAGTGGTAGGCCAGAGGATTGGGAAATTTTTAGAAACCAGCAAAGGATGACTAAAAAAATAATAAAGAGGGAGAAGATAGATTATGAGAGTAAACTAGCAAGAAATATTTAAAAAAGTCAGTAAGAGCTTCTACAGGTATATAAAAAGGAAGAGAGTAGCTAAAGTAAACATTGGTCCCTTAGAGGATGAGACTGGGGAATTAATAATGGGAAACAGGGAAATGCCAGAAACTTTGAACAAATATTTTGTATCTGTCTTCACGGTAGAAGACAATAAAAGCATTCCAATAATAGTAGATAATCAAGGGGCAAAAGGGAGGGAGGAACTTAAAACAATCACTATCACTAGAGAAAAAGCACGAGGCAAACTAATGGGACTAAAGGCTGACAAGTCCCCTGGACCCGAGGGCCTGCATCCTAGGGTCTTAAAAGAGGTGGCTGCAGAGATAGTGGATGCATTGATTGTAATCTTCCAAAATTCCCTGAATTCTGGAAAGGTCCCAGTGGATTGGAAACCCGCAAATGTAACACCCCTATTCAAGAAAGGAGGGAGACAGAAAGCAGGAAACTATCGGCCAGGTAGCCTAACATCTGTCATTGGAAAAATGCTGGAATCCATTACGAATGAAGTAGTAGCAGTACATTTAGAAAATCATATACAATCAAATAGGTTTTATGAAAGGGAAATCATGTTTCACAAATTTACTAGAGTTCTTTGAGCAGGGTGGATAAAGAGGAACCAGTAGATGTAGTGTATTTGGATTTCCAGAAGGCATTCGATAAGGTGCCGCATAAAAGGTTACTGCACAAGATAAGAGCTCACGGTGTTGGGGCTAATATATTAGCATGGATAGAGGATTGGCTAACTAACAGAAAACAGAGAGTCGGGCTAAAAGGGTCATTTTCAGGTTGGCAAACTGTAACTAGTGGGGTGCCACAGGGATGAGTGCTGGGGCCTCAACTATTTACAATCTATATTAATGACTTGGATGAAGAGACTGAGTGTAATGTTGCCAAATTTGCTGATGATACAAAGCTAGGTGGGAAGCAAGTTGTGAGGGGGACACAAAGGGCTGGATTTTCTCAGCTGTGTCGGGATGGTGGCGGGAGAGCTGCCCTTGTCATTCTAGGTGGAAGAGGCCACGGGTTTGGGAGGTGCTGCCGAAGAAGCCTTGGCGAGTTGCTGCAGTGCATCTTGTAGATGGTACACACTGCAGCCACAGTGCGCCGGTGGTGGAGGGAGTGAATGTTTAAGGTGGTGGATGGGGTGCCAATCAAGCGGGCTGCTTTGTCCTGGATGGTGTCGAGCTTCTTGAGTGTTGTTGGAGCTGCACTCATCCAGGCAAGTGGAGAGTATTCCATCACACTCCTTACTTGTGCCTTGTAGATGATGGAAAGGATTTGGGCAGTCAACAGGTGAGACACTCGCCGCAGAATACTCAGCCTCTGACCTGCTCTTGTTGCCACAGTATTTATGTGGCTGGTCCAGTTCAGTTTCTGGTCAATGGTGACCCCCAGGATGTTGATGGTGGGGGATACAGCAATGGTAATGCCGTTGAATGTCAAGGGACGGTGGTTAGACTCTCGCTTGTTGGAGATCGTCATTCCCTGGCACTTCTGTGGCGCAAACGTCGTCCAGGTCTTGTTGCATATGGGAATGGACTGCTTCATTATCTGAGGAGTTGCGAATGGCACTGAACACTGTGCAGTCATCAGCGAACATCTCCATTTCTGACCTTATGATGGAGGGAAGGTCATTGATGAAGCAGCTGAAGATGGTTAGGCCTAGGAGACTGCCCTGAGGAACTCCTGCAGCGATGTCCTGGGACTGTGATGATTGACCTTCAACCACCACAACCATCTTCCTTTGTGCTAGGTATGACTCCAGTCAGTGGAGAGTTTCCCCCGCCCAATTCCCATTGACTTCAGTTTTACTAGGGCTCCTTGGTGCCACACTCGGTCAAATGCTGCCTTGATGTCTAGGGCAGTCACTCTCACCTCACCTCTGGAATTCAGCTCCTTTGTCTATGTTTGGACCAAGGATTTAATGAGGTCGGGAGCCAAGTGGTCTTGGTGGAGCCCAAACTGGGCATCAATGAGCAGGTTATTGATGACGCATCATCAGCTGGTTTCCTTAAAGGGACCACGGCCACATTGAGTTTGACAGTTGTTCTGTCAGTGTTTGACAGCATTGAGGTGCTGCAAACACTGACAAGCACTGCACAAAGGTGGATGCCTGCGCCCAGACTCTCCAATGACTCCCTCCATATGCTTATGGAGGGAGTCACAGCATGCAAGGAGGTTCTCTTCCCTTCCAGGGGCGGAAGAGACCTCCCCATGACACCAGCGCAGCTTCGTTGCACATTGCAAAGGAGGACAAATGCAGGGATCGTCAGGGGTCCCTGGCTGCAGTGGTGCCAACCTTTCAATGATCTCAGTGGATCACGAAACGTTACTGCAAAGCCACACTCAAACTCACTCTGCTGTGCCACTCAACACATCCCCATCACTCTGCCTTTCATACCCTTCTCCTGCACATCCTTACTCACACCAATGTACCTTGCACCTCCATCCAACCCTCTCTATCGACATTATCACTTTCTCATCTCACGAGCCACCCCTCACACTCACCCTCATCCTACTGCAAGCATACCAACTAACAACATACAAGGGTAGGCACTTGAGAGGTTTAGCCAATGTCCATGTGAAGTTTCTGGTAATGTGTTGTTATACAGTGAAATCTATATTGTCAACACTGCCCCTTATTAGACAGATCTGTGCGCACATTGAGAAGTGTCTTACTGAGTTCCAGTGAATGTTGAGACATAACTTCCCCCACCCTCCCCACCCCCCGTCCCACTAGTGATGAGTGTGCATGGAATGGCTTGGACATTAAAGGGATGCTTTATGGTGCTGGTGTGGGGTGGTGTCAACCTGGCCATCATGTGGCAGCCAGAGTTTACAGCGTCAAGTGAAGTAAATCTGGCCATGGTGATGCCATCGCTGGCCTCCCAGGCAGCAACGTTGTCACGGGCTGATGTCCTATGCAGCATCAGGTGATGGCAGCGAAGGTTAAGAACATAAGAAATAAGAGCAGGAGTAGGCCATACGGCCCCTCGAGCCTGCTCCACCATTCAATAAGATCATGGCTGATCATCGACTTCAACTCCACTTTCCCGCCCGGTCTCCATATCCCTTGATTCCCCTAGAGTCCAAAAATCTATCTATCTCAGCCTTGAATATACTCAAAGACTCAGCATTCACAGCCCTCTGGGGCAGAGAATTCCAAAGATTCACAACCCTCTGAGTGGAGAAATTCCTCCTCATCTCAGTCTTAAATGGCTGACCCCTTATCATGTGACTATACCCCCTAGTTCTAGACACTCCAGCCAGGGGAAATAACCTCTCAGCATCTACCCTGTCAATCCCCTTCAGAATCTTGTATGTTTCAATGAGATCACCTCTCATTCTTCTAAACTCCAGAGAGTATAGGCCCATTCTACACAATCTCTCATCATAGGACAGCCCTCTCATCCCAGGAATCAATCTAGTGAACCTTCGTTGCACCGCCTCCAAGGCAAGTATATCCTTCCTTAGATAAGGAGACCAAAACTGTGCACAGTACTCCAGGTGTGGTCTCACCAAGGCCCTGTACAATTGTAGCAAGACTTCCTTACTCTTATACTCCAACCCCCTTGCAATAAAGGCCAACATGCCATTTGCCTTCCTTGTTGCTTGCTGTACCTGCATGCTAGCTTTCTGTGTTTCTTGCACGAGGACACCCAAATCTCTCTGAACACCAACATTTGAAAGTTTCTCACCATTTAAAAATATTCTGTTTTTCTATTCTTCCTACCAAAGTGAATAACCTCACATTTCCCTACATTATACTCCATCTGCCACCTTACTGCCCACTCACTTAGTTTATCTATATCCCTTTGCAGACTCTAAGAGCTGGATTTTGTCAATAGGGAGCTTTTGGAGGCGGGACTCCCACTTGTCGGGTTTTAGTCCCGCCTCCATTGACTTGTGGCCAACCCACGCTATTTTCCCTTGATTGACCTTGTGAAGCCCGCCCAGCGGGCCGAGCAGGCCAATTAAGGGAAAGCCGGTTACAGGTGACATCAGCGAGTGACGTTTCATCTGTCGAGAGCTTTTGACAGATGAAATGTCATCGTTTGACTGCTCTGTGAAGCTGTCAAACACTGACAATCTGTCTTCTAAGTTGAGTCTTTACTCAAGACTCAATTAGAAAGCCTTCCTGAGCAGAAAGCAGAAGGCTGCAGCTTTTGACAGTTCAGCGGCCATTCTGCTTTCTGTGCCGGTGAGCTGAGGGACTCCCGAGACCTGAAGGGAGGAAGCCTGCAGGAAGAAGTAAAGGTAAGTAAAACTTATTAAAACACTTTACACTCACCTCACACACTTACCTCTGCACACATGCACCCATCAGTCACCTGCACACCAGACATCTCGGCCCCTCCGACCCCCGCAGTCCGACGGCCCGCCTCGCTGACCCTGGCGAGGTTTGGAGCCGTCGGGAAGCCCACACTTCAGGGCTCACAATAGGGATTCTCCAAAAAACTGCCTGTTAACTACCTGTTGGGCGCGGGTCGGGTACCCGCCTCCTGAGAAGATGGCACGGAGGCGGGTTGGGGGGCAGGATGGGTACCCGCCCCTAGATTCTGCCATTTTCCCGGCAGTCCCGCCTCCAAACCCGCCTCCCCAGGGCTGGCAAAATCGCCCCCTTTGTGTTCTTCTCACAGCTTACTGTCCCACCTAGCTTTGCATCATCAGCAAACTTGGATACATTACACTCGGTCCCTTCATCTAGGTCATTAATATAGATTATAAATAGCTGAGGCCCCAACACTGATCCTTGCGGCCCCCCACTAGTTACAGCCTGCCAACCTGAAAAAGATCCGTTTATCCCTACTCTCTGTTTTCTGTCCGTTAACCAAACCTCTATCCAAGCTACTATATTACCCCCAACCCCATGAGCCCGTATCTTGTGCAATAACCTTTTTATGTGGCACCTTATCGAATGCCTTTTGGAAATCCAAATATACTACATCCACTGGTTCCCCTTTATCTACCCTGCTAGTTACATCCTCAAAAAACTCTAATAAATTCTCTTTCATAAAACAGTGTTGACTCTGCCTAATCATGTTATGATTTTCTAAGTGACTTGATACCACTTCCTTAACAATGGATTCCAGCATTTTCCCGACGACTGATGTCAGGCTAACTGGCCTGTAGTTCCCTGTTTTCTCTCTCCCTCCTTTCTTGAATAGCGGTGTTACATTTGCGACCTTCCAATCTGCTGGGACCATTCCAGAATCTAGGGAATTTTCGAAGATCAAAACCAATGCATCCACCGTCTCTTTAGCCACCTCTTTTAGAACCCTAGGATGTAGACCGTCAGGTCCAGGGGATTTGTCGGCTTTTAGTCCCATTAGTTTCTCCAGTACTTTTACTCTACTTATATCAATTACGTTAAGTTCCTCACCCTCATTAGACCCTTGGTTCCCCACCATTTTTGGTATGCTTTTTGTGTCTTGTGAAGACAGATACAAAATATTTGTTTAACGTTTCTGCCATTTCCTTATTCCCCATAATAATTTCTCCTGTCTCAGCCTCTATGGGACCAACATTTACTTTTGCTACTCTTTTCCTTTTTACATACTTGTAGAAACTCTTACAATCTGCTTTTATATTTCTTGCTAGTTTTCTCTCATTCTATTTTTTCCCTTTTTACCAATTTTTTGGTCAACCTTTGCTGGTTTCTGAAACTCTCCCAATCCTCAGGCTTACTATTATTCTTTGCAACATTATAAGCTTCTTTTAATCTAATGCTATCCTTAACTGCTTTAGTCAGCCACGGTTGGATCACTTTTCCCGTGGAGTTTTTGTTTCACAATGGAATGTAGTTTTGTTGAGAATTATGAAATATTTCTTTAAATGCTAGCCGCTGCTTATCTACCACCATACCTTTTAATCTATTTTTCCAATCTACCTTAGCCAACTCGCCCCTCATACCTATGTAATTGGCTTTATTTAAGTTTAAGACTCTAGTTTCGGACTTAGGCAAGTCCCTCTCAAAATTAATGTGAAATTCTATCATATTATGATCACTCTGCCCCAGAGGATCCTTTACTGTGAGATTACTAATTAACCCTGTCTCATTACACAATACAAGACCTAAAATAGCCTGTTCCCTGGTTGGTTCCATGAAATATTGTTCTAGGAAACAGTCCCGAATGCATTCCATGAACTCGTCCTCCAGACTACCTTTGCCAATTTGATTTGTCCAGTCTATATGAAGATTAAAATCCCCCAAGATTATTGCATTACCTTTGTTGCAAGCTCCTATTATTTCTTGATTAATATTCTGTCCAACGGTTCAGCTACTGTTAGGGGGCCTGTATACTACTCCTACCAGTGTTTTCTGCCCCTTGTTATTCCTTATCTCCAGCCATACTGATTCTACTTCCTGATCTGCCGAGCTGAGATCCTTTCTCACTACTGTCCTTATGTCATCCTTTATTATCAGAGCTACTCCCCCTCCTTTTCCATTCTGCCTGTCTTTTCGAAACGTCAAGTGCCCTGGAACATTTAGTTCCCGACCTTGGTCACCTTGCAACCACGTCTCTGTAATGGCTATTAGATCAAACCCATTTATCTCTATTTGTGCCACTAGTTCATCTATCTTGTTACGAATGCTTCATGCATTCAGATAAAGAGCCTTTAATTTAAATTTTTTACCATTATTCCCTGCTTTGACCTTATTCTCTGCTGCACTGCTACCATTAAACTCTCTGTCCCTTCCTGTCACACTCTGCTTATTGGTGATGTTGGTGTGCCTGGTGATGTTGGTGTTGGGGCTGATCGTGGATGGATTCAGAGGACCAAAGGTCTGATTTTTTCAAGGGTACCGATGTTACTGCAATAGATGCCAGCTGCAGGTGAGATAAGAACATAAGAACATAAGAAATAGGAGCAGGAGTAGGCCAATCGGCCCCTCGAGCCTGCTCCGCCATTCAATAAGATCATGGCTGATCCGATCCTAACCGCCAATCTACTATCTATCATAGAACCATCTCCTGCATCTAACAGAATTGCACACACGAAATAGGAGCAGAATCCGGCTACACGGTCCCTGGGCCCGCTCCACTACCCACAGGGCCATGACCGATCCGAACCTAGACTCATGTCCAAATTCCTGCCCGCTCCCCGTAACCCTTAATGCCCTTTACTTCTAGGAAACTGTCTATTTCTGTTTTAAATTTATTTAATGATGTAGCGATCTGTCAGTGGTGAGAGAGGTTGTTCCAATGAGGTGGCACTGGACATACAGTTGCCTCTAAACACTTGCAAGCTAAAGAAATCTTTATATGTATTACAAGTGCAGTAACCAACAGTTTCTGCGCTCTGAAACTGACCATCTGCAACATGGCATCCGTTACACCACTTTTGCAGCTGTCAGCTCATCAGATACATCAGAGCAGACTCAACTCACGCCAGGGTGAGCTGGCGTGTTCCCCGAGCAGCAGGTAACCCATGGGGGAGCACGTAAAATTGGAAGGAAGCTTCAAAAAACCATTAAATTGGCTTTTAACAAGCCATTTAATGAGCTCAAATATCTCCCCCGGCACTTGGTCAGTTCTCCACTGACAGACCCGACACGGGAGACTCGCGTGGAGGCGGGTTGACAGTAGATTTCCTACACGCTGTCAATCTTTGCCGGATGTCCCGCCTCCAAACCCGCCCTCTGAGCACCGACAAAATTCTGACCAAAGAATCTGCAAAGGGATATCGATAGGTTAAGTGAATGGGCAAAAATTTGGCAGATGGAGTATAATGTGGGAAAATGTGAGGTTATCCATTTAGGTAGGAAGAATAAAAAAGCAAAATATTATTTAAATGGAGAGAGACTACAGAATGCTGCGGTATAGAGGGATCTGGGGGTCCTCGTACATGAAACACAAAAAGTTAGCATGCAGATACAGCAAGTAATTAGGAAGGCAAATGGAATGTTGGCCTTTATTGCAAGGGGGATGGAGTATAAAAGTAGGGAAGTCTTGCTACAACTGTACAGGGCGTTGGTGAGACCACACCTGGAGTACTGCGTACAGTTTTGGTCTCCTTATTTAAGGAAGGATATACTTGCATTGGAGGCAGTTCAGAGAAGGTTCACTAGGTTGATTCCTGAGTTGAAGGGGTTTTCTTATGAGGAAAGGTTGAGCAGGCTGGCCCTATACTCATTGGAGTTTCGAAGAATGAGAGGTGATCTTATTGAGACATATAAGATTCTGAGGGGGCTTGAAAGGGTAGATGCTGAGAGGATGTTTCCCCTCGTGGGGGAATCTAGAATTAGGGGGCATAGTTTCAGAATAAGGGGCTGCCCATTTAAACCGTAGATGAGGAAGAATTTGTTCTCTCAGAGGGTCGTGGATCTTTGGAATTCTCTACCCCAGAGAGCTGTGGAGGCTGAGTCTTTGAATATATTCAAGGCGGGGATAGACAGATTTTTGAAAAACAGAGAAGTCAAGGGTTCTGGGGAGCGGGCAGGAAAGTGGAGTTGAGGCCAAGATCAGATCAGCCCTGATCTTATTGAATGGCGGAGCAGGCTCGAGGGGCCAAATGGCCCACTCCTGCTCCTATTTCTTATGTTCTTATGTTCATTATCTGAGGAGTTGCAAATGGAACTGAACATTGGGCAATCATCAGCAAACATCCCCACTTCTGACCTTATGATGGATTCCTCTTGGGCGAAGCGTAAAACGGACAATAACGAGTCGGTCACACGCAGGCGGAGCGCAAAACGGGCGATAGCGAGTCGTTCCCCGTCACAGAAGGCGGACCACAAACCAGGCGATAGCGAGTCGGTCACCCGTCACACACAGGCACAGCACAAAACGGGCGGCCAATTCACCATCGCCTGTTCCGCACTACCGCCCAAGACGACCTTCAAAGACCAGCATATCTGCACCTGAGAAGGTCGGGTTGAGGAACAGTAGCACAAACCTCTGGCACCTTCAATGATTTATGCATTGTGAATGATTATGTACTTCGCCATTACCAGGAGAAACATTCAACCTGATGTGTTAAATTGCCTCTTTCTGAGCTGAGCCTGGGAATGGCTGGTGATGCATCAGTTTAGGAATATCTGAATGCTTTGCAGCAGTGTGGGGAGATTTCCTCTGTATCCGAGACTCTTTACAAACTGCTTTACCATTTTGCTATAGCAACTGCGAGAAGGATATTTCCTCCGCCACAAATCCACAAGGTTAAAAATATCATGGCCTAGGAATATGGTTGCATAGCGCCCATTGTTTGGGCGCTATGGGTGCCGAATTGAGTCCAAAATGGTGTCCGAGCAGCACGCGCACACTTTTGGTGCGGGCTGTGTTGGACGCCATCTTGGTGAGGGCAGGAGGGCGGCCGTTAGGAGCGTGTGCTGGAAGTATGGTAAGTAGGCAGATCGTGATGTCAGCGCTGCCATTTTCGTCGTCATCGCTGGAACTAACGCCCTGTGTTAATCTCGCACAGCTGAACATACGTTCAGCAGCAGGAAGGACCCTCCCCCACCAGCGCTATTTAAAGGGATCATCAACAACTTCCAGGTAACTTGCATTTTGATTTGTACTGGGTCTGTGTAAGTTTGATGAAGTGTTTGGAGCTTTCCAGAGTTGTTTCAAGTTGTTGAGGTGACAGGGAGTGGTGAGCAAGTGGAGAAGGCCTTGCTTCTGGCTTCGAGGGTTCTGGTCAGGCCACTTGCTCCCGGTCATGGGTTCTCTAGTTGTCATCCCCCTTGGCCTGCAGCATGACAGGGAGATGGAGCAGAGGCAGCAAAGAGGACAAGCTGCTTGCAGAGGGAGGAGGAGGAGGTGGAGGAGGGCTCTCAGCAGGCGGCCTTACCCACCTAGGGTCTTCCAAGAGCAATTCTCTTACCTCAACCTGAGCCAGGAGCAGTGTGTGAGGCGTCTGCGCTTTACGAAGGAGGTGCTCACAGAACTCTGCCACCTCTTGCAGCCAAACCTGTAGCCTCATTCCAGGACAAGGACAGCGCAGCCAGTGGCTGTGAAGGTGACCGTGGCCCTGAATTTCTTTGCGTCGGGATCCTTCCAGGCTGGAGCAGGCGACATCTGTAACATCTTCCAATTCGTTGTCCACTGCTGCATAAGAGAGGAGACAGATGCTCTTTATGCCAGGAGAGCCATGCTGCCACACAAAACATCATAGAGCAGACCATTGGGGTGCTGAAGCAACGGTTCCACGGCCTGGATCACTCTGGAGTAGCCCTGCAGTACTCACCAGAGCATGTGTCCTGATACGTGGTGGTCTGCTGTATCCTCCACAACCTGGCCATCATGAAGACACAGCCCTTGCCACCAGGGATTTGGCCACCAGCTCAGGAGGAGGAGGAGGAAGCGGAAGAGGAGGAAACCCAGACAGCTCCTTTCTGGCCGGTATATCCGGGATTGAATCATCCGCCTGCGGTACGAGTGAATGCAACCCCAATTCCCCATTCAAAATTAGTCCCACACCTATGCCATAAAAGGGAACCCAAAAAATCTTCTACCGGCATGTAAACAGTAAGCGGGTAGTAAGAGGCGGGGTGGGGCCTATTAGAGACAAAGAAGGTGATATATGTTTAGAGGCGCAGGGCAAGGCTAGAATACTCAATGAGTACTTTGTATCGGTGTTTACTAAGGAGGTGGATGCTGACAAAATATCAGTAGAAGTGGAAAAGTTAGAAGCAATGGAAGGGGTGAAAATTGATAGACAGGATGTACTAGAAAGGCTGGGTATGCTTAGAGTGGACAAGTTGCCTGGTCCAGATGGCTTGCATCCCAGGTTGCTAAGGGAATTGGGGGAGGAGATAGCGGAAGGGCTTGCCATAATTTTCCAATCTTCCCTAGATGCGGGGGAGGTGCCTGAGGATTGGAAAGTGGCAAATGTGACAGCATTGTTCAAGAAAGGGTGGAAGGACAATCCTAGTAACTACAGGCCGGTCAGTTTAACATCAGTGGTGGGTAAAGTTTTAGAAACAATAATCAAGGAAAAAATTAACGGGCATTTGGAGAGGTTTAAGCTAATTAAGTTTGCAACTGCCTGCAGTCCTCCGAACGAATGTGGGTTGATCGCACATTGCGATCCCTGTGCCCGTTTTCGGGCCTGATCCAATTTCTAGGCCTGTGAGTCTGAGCCTAGTATGATAAAATATCTGAGATAAGGAGACATTTCTTCACTCAGAGGGTTATGAATCTTTGCAATTCTCTGATGGAGAGTCATTGAATATATTTAAGACTGAGATCGATAGATTTTTGAATACTAAAGGAATCAAGGGATATGGGGATAGGGTGGGAAAATGGAGGTGAGGTAGAAGATCAGCCATAATTTTATTGAATGGCGGAGCAGGCGCGAGGGACCGCATGGCCTACTCCTGCTCCTATTTCTTATGTTCTTATGTTCAAAGATCAAAGGAAGAGGCTTATAATGCTGCCAAAAAGAGTAGTAAGCCTGAGGATTGGTATGATTTTAGAATTCTGCAAAGGAGGACCAAAAAATTGATAAAGAAAGGGAAAATAGAAAATTAGAGTAAACTAGCGAGAGACATAAAAACGGATTGTAAAAGCTTCTATAGTTATGTAAAAAGGAAAAGATTAGCGAAAGTAAATGTGGGTCCCTTACAGGCTGAGACAGGAGAAATTATAATGGGGAATAAGGAAACATAGAAACATAGAATCTAGGAGCAGGAGTAGGCCATTCGGCCCGTCGAGCCTGCTCCACCATTCAATACGATCATGGCTGATCATCCAAATCCAGTACCCTGTCCCTGCTTTAATCCCCACAGTACACCTATCCCACCCGACCCCCGTAACCCCACGTATTTAATTCCCCCTAACATATCCCATCCTATCCCCATAACCCCACATATTTAATCCCCCCCTAACACTAAGGGTCAATTTATCATAGCCAAATCAACCTAACCCACACATTTTTGGACTGTGGGAGGAAACCGGAGCACCCGGAGGAAACCCACGCAGACACGGGGAGAATGTGCAAACTCCACACAGACAGTCACCCGAGGTCAGATTCGAACCCGGGTCCCTGGCGCTGTGAGGCACCAGTGCTAACCACTATGCCACCGTGGAAATGGCAGAGAAATTAAACAAATACTTTCGGTGCGATCTTGCCAGCCCTGGGGAGGCGGGTATGGAGGCGGGACTGCTGGGAAAATGGCAGAATCTGGGGGCGGGTGCCCATCCCGCCCCCAACCCGCCTCCATACCATCTTCCCAGGAGGTGGGTAGTCGACCCACACCGGATCCCATCTCCTGGAGGTGGGAAGGGGATTACAGCCACTCAACTGCCTGTTAACAGGTAGTTAACAGGCAGTTAAGAGGATTATCCCCATTTTTCCAACAGAGGCGCGGGCTTCCCGATGTCGGGAAACTCCGCCAGGGTCACCGAGGCAAGCAGTGGGACTGCGGGGGTCGGAGGGGTGTGAAGGTAAGTGATGGGTGCAAGTGTGGAGAGGTAAGTGTGTGAGGTGAGTGGAAAGTGATAGAAAATGTTTACTTACCTTTGTTTCTTCCTGCAGGCTTCAACAGTTGGGGATGCGGAGAGTCTCGCATCTCACCGGCAGAGATGACAGATGGCTGCTGCATTCTCCGATGCAACAACCATCTAATTTCTGCTCACAAAAGAGGTTTGATGAGTCTTGAATACAAGGACTCATCAAACAACATAGAATGTCAGTGGTTGACAGCTTCACAGAGCTGTCAAACGATGACAATTCATTTGTCAAAAATTTTTGACAGATGAAACGTCATACGCTGACATTCTCTGTAACTGGCTTCCCCTTAATTGGCCTGCTAAGCCCGCTGGGCGGGCTTAACAAGGTCAATCAAGGGAAAATAGTGTGGGTTGACCAGATGTCAATGGAGGCGGGACTAAAACCCGACAAGCAGCAGTCCCGCCTCCAACGCGCCCCCATTGGCAAAATCGCCCCCTTTGTATCTGTTTTCACGGAAGAAGACGCAAAAACTTCCCGGAAGTAGTGGACAACCAAGGGTCTAGCGAGAATGAGGAACTGAAAGAAATTAGTATTCGTAAAGAAATAGTACTGGAGAAATTAATGGGACTGAAAGCCAAAAAATCCCCAGGACCTGATGGCCTACATCCTAGGGTTTTGAAAGAGTTGGCTATAGAGATAGATTCTAGAACGGTTCCCACGGATTGGAAGGTAACAAACGTAACCCCACTGTTTAAGAAAGGAGGGAGAGAGAAAACGAGGAACTACAGACCAGTTAGCCTGACATCAGTAGTAGGGAAAATGTTAGAATCTATTCAGGGCACTTAGAAAATAATAATAGGATTGGGCAGAGTCAACATGGATTTATGAAAGGGAAATCATGTTTGACGAATCTGTTAGAGTTTTGAGGTTGTAACTAGCAGAATAGATAAGGGGGAACCAGTGGATGTGGTGTACAGGAAACTCTCGTTTAAACGGCACCTAAATATCCGGAATTCTCTATTAACCGGCAAAATTCATACTCCGAAAACAACACCTCAATAACCGGAAATGTTGCCGAGTCCGATTGAGAGTCCGAGTCTCCTGCGGTGGTTAGTCAGTGGGGGTAGTTCTCCAAACTGCCACTACTCGGCTTCTTGGCGCTGTCGAAAGTCTCTTCCGATCCGAACACCTCAATAACCGGAAATGTTGCCGAGTCCGAGTCCATTTAACACAACATTCTGTAAGGGAGTACCCAATTATACTGCACATTTCTTGATTTTTTTATTTGTGTTTGTTAAAAATAGCCTTGGTAGATATACCTCTCCGTTATCCGGAATTTTTAATCAACTGGCACCATCCTGGTCCCGTCGGTGCCGGATACCAAAGAGTTTCCTGTATTTGGATTTTCAGAAGGCATTCGATAAGGTGCCACACAAGAGATTATTAAACAAAATTAGGGCTCATGGAATTGGGGGTAATATACTAGTATGGATTAAGGATTGGTTAATGGACAGAAAACAGAGAGTGGGAATAAACAGGTCATTTTTGGGTTGGCAGGCTGTAACTAGTGGGGTACCGCAAGGATCAGTGCTTGGGCCTCAGCTATTCACAATCTACATCAAAGATTTGGATGAGGGGACCAAATGTAATATATCCAAGTTTGCTGATGATACAAAGCTGGGTGGGAATGTAAGTTGTGAGGAGGATGCAAGGAGGCTTCAAGGGGATATAGACAGGCTAAGTGAGTGGGCAAGAACATGGCAAATGGAATATAATGTGGAGAAATGTGAAGTTATCCACTTTGGTAGGAAAACTAGAAAAGCAGAGTATTTTTTAAATGGTGAGAGATTGGAAATGTTGGTGTTCAGAGGGACCTGGGTGTCCTTATACACGAATCACTGAAAGTTAACATACAGGTACAGCAAGCAATTAGGAAAACAAATGGTATGTTGGCCTTTATTACAAGAGGATTTGAGTTTAAGAGTAAAGACGTCCTACTGCAATTATATAGGGCCCTATATATAGGAAGAATATACTTGCCATAGAGGGAGTGCAACGAAGGTTCACCAAACTGATTTCTGGGATGGGGGAATTGTCCTATGAGGACACATTGAGTAGACTAGGCCTATATTCTCTGGAGTTTAGAAGAATGAGAGGTGATTTCATTGAAACATACAAAATTCTTACAGGGCTTGACAGGGTAGATGCAGGGAGGATGTTTCCCCTGGCTGGGGAGTCTAGAACCAGGGGTCACAGTCTCAAAATAAGGGGTTGGTCATTTAGGACTGAGATGAGGAGAAATTTCTTCACTCAGAGGGTGGTGAATCTTTGGAATTCTCTACCTCAGAGGGCAGTGGAGGCTCAGTCATTGAGTATATTCAAGACAGAGATCAATAGATTTTTGAATATTAAGGGAATCAAGGGATATGGGGATAGTTCAGGAAAGTGGAGATGAGATAGAAGATCAGCCATGATCTTATTGAATGGCAGAGCAGGCTCGAGGGGCCAAATAGCCGACTCCTGCTCCTATTTCTTATGTTCTTATGTTCATCTCCACTATGATCGTACTGCTTGATTACATTGGACTTGTATTTATATAGAATCTTAACACACTTCAGTGTTTCAGATACAATGAATTACTTTTAAGTGCAGTGATTGCTGTGTAGGTGATCTTGGCAGCCAACGCTCACACAGCAAGATCCCATAAGCAGTTGACTGTGTTTTTGATGGTGTTGGTTGAGGGAGGAATGTTGCCCAGGACATCAAAGATTCCCTCCTCTTCTCCAACTAGTGTCATGGGACCTCTCACATCCCCCTGAAAGTGTAGACAGGCCTCAGTTTAACATCTCATCCAAAAAGACGGCACCTCCAACAATGCAGCACTTCCTTGCAGTGTCAGCCGGGGTGATGTGCTCAAGTCCTGGAGTGGGGCTTGACCCCCACAACCTCTGACTCAGAGAGGAGAGTGCTACTGACTGAGCCAAGCTGAGACTTAAATAAAAGCACAAACTTCTGGAAATACACATTGACATTTATACAGAACTCCTTCTTTAGGACTTGGACTAACTGCTTTCGTTTTCGATTTCCAGCAGTTCACTGCATTTCCTATATATCACTGGGTCAAACCTTCCTACTGATAACAGACACTTCCTGTTGAGGCCCGTTTTATGATTTCATCACCTCAGCTTAGGAAAATGACTGTCCTGCTCTGTGAGTTGCTGTACGTTTATTCTTTAGCTGTTGATGAGTCATTGGAAAATGGGAACAAGGACTGATCACAGCAAGAATTATCTCATACAAACATAGGTAAATGACAGACAGGGAAAAACCAGTCCATCAAACCAGTCCATCAAACCTGTCCCGTTCAGTCTTGTTGCAACTAATTATCGCAACTCCTAATGCTTCCCACCCACTGTCAGCCGTGTCATCTCCTGAGAGCGGCAAAAATACAAAACAGGACAAAAACCTGAGGCTAAACCAGGCAAAAGGAATTCTGGGACTTTCCTCTCCGACCCCCGAATGAGATCAGGAGACTACAGCGACCGGGACTTCTATTTTTCCATAATTAAAAAGAAGAATGTCTGTTATACTGCAAGGTCTCTGGGTACACTGGGCCTTCCAAACATTTACTTGAGCCAATCTCAGAAGTAGAAATGTTGAGACACACTTTAGTTGTCACACATCATTTGTCACACATCAGTTGTCATACATGCAAATTTCTACAATATACTTTTTTTAAATGCTGCCAATCATTTGCTGCTAGATTCTTCTGACATCTTCGGTTTACAAGCAGCTGCCTGTCTACAATTACCCTTTAACTTACCTCAGGATTTATTTGTCAGCCTCAGCTTCTAATTGGAATGTGCTTATTCACATCAATTGGACCTTGTAGCCATAAAAGGACAGGGAAAGTTATATACAAATATACCTTACCAGCAGAATAATACATCGGATGTAATATTGTATAATACTCCTCTCCTTATCAAGCAGCGGTTCATCTAACTTACCATGAACAACACCTCAGCAAATCACTAGTCAGAACAAAAAGCACTCGAGGTATATACACAGCACGAGAATCACACAACTTTTGCTTATTAAGGCCTCATTTGCAGCTTACATGGCTCAGTAACACTAGTGACAGAAAGAAAGACTTGCATTTATATAATGCCTTCCACAACCTCAGAACCTCCCGAAATGCTTCACAGCCAACCAAGTACTGTTGTAATATAGCTGTTGTAATTGCTGCATTCTGATTGGCTCCTCAACCATGCATTAGTTGTAATGCACCCGGCCGCTCAGAAAGAGCCCAAAGTTCGATCAGACTTGCACTAAAAACAAAGGCCACTGCGCCCCCCGCCCCCCCCCCCCCCCCCCCCCCACCACCACCCCGGGTGAGAGTCCATTCTGAGTCTAATCTTCAAAAATCTATTATTGAGTTCTAGAAGTCAAAGTTCAACAAAAGTGGCTGCAATTATTATCTTCTGTCTAGAGGGTGCTTTATCCATTTAAAGGGATACCATATTTATTCATGGGAATGGTAGCACAGTGGTTATGTTACGGGACTAGTAATCCAGTAGACCTGGACTAATGATCTGGTGACATGTGTTTAAGTCCCACCATGGCAGCTGGGGAATTTAAATTCAATTAAATAAATCGGGAATATAAAGCATGTAACTAATGGATTGTTGTAAAAACCCATCTGGTTCACTAATGTCCTTTAGAGAAGGAAATCTGTCACCCTTACCTGGTCTGGCCTATATATGACTCTGACATGGACCTAGCAAGTGACTCAGTTGTCAAGAAGGTGGCTCACCACCACCTTCTCAAGGACAGTTAGAAACAATAAATGCTGGCTTTCCCAGTGATGCCCACATCCTGTGAATGAATGCACTGGAGATACCTTTGGACAAAATAGCAATATTGGGAAGCTGTCCAATTGGAATCCTTTCTGTGGTGTCAGAGTGGGATGTCAACTATTGGACTATTGCCTGCTCTCAATTTACCCAAATGCAGCTTCCTGCTTCATTCCGTCTCTCCCCTATTCATATCACCCTTGTTCCTGCATTGTGGGCCTTGGCCCTTCCCCTGGGTTTTTCCATAAAAGTGAAATGCACTCACATATTAACTGTCATGGGATTACTAGCCCACAGAGAGAGGAGTTGGGTGTTCCTTGTGACAATGATTTAAAGGAAACCTCTTGTCACAGACATGCTCTGTTAGTTGTGGAAGTTTCAGTGTCTTGAGGATTTGAAGTTCACCCTCTGTTTTTATACTGCTGAAACCTTGCATCTTTTTCAGAGCTGAGTGTCACGGTTTCGTTTAGCGATGCATGGTGGATGATTTCTTTGTGTAGCACACAGCAAGTGATCAAACAGAGAACAGGACAGTCCTCAGTCCCACCTAATCCACCTCATGCTGTGCTAGCAGTTGTAACCAATGATGTGTTTGGAATCCCCTGAAGACTAAATGTTGCTGCCACCTGTTAAAAGAGCAGTGAGGGTGCCACTCATCTATCAACAGTGGAGTTAGAGATTCAGCACAGTTAACAGTGAGGTTGACCCACATAACTGTTAACTTGGATGAGCCACCAACATCACAAGTGGACACCAACATGAATCCAACTCCGTCTTCATGTGTTGGACCAAGTTATTCTTTGCAGTACTTTCAATGCAATAATTGAACTCTGTGCAGTAAAGGTTTGGGTGCAGAATCTCATGCCATACCCTATCACTCACCCTATCTAAGATGGAGTATTTTGTATAAATGCTCAAGAAGTGATATTATGAAGTTTATGTAAACTTTCAAGACTGAGGTTGATAGATTTTTGTTAAGTAAGGGCATCAAGGAATATGGAGCAAAGATGGGTAAATAGGGTTGAGGTACAGATCAGCTATGATCAAATAGCATGGTGGAATAGGCTCGAGGGGCTGAATGGCCTCCTCCTGTTCCTACATGAATGGGAATGAAAATCACATGTGCAGGGAATGTGAGTTGCTCAGAAAATCTCTTCTCATACGTGAGATAATTTCAGCAACCATATGGACTGTTAAAGGCTATTGATTCTAGAATGGGTAGACCAGGGGAGGGTTGAAGTCTGTGTTCTCTGTGAATGGGGAAGAGTGGGTTTAGTTCTGTCTGTTATTGGGCAAGGGGTCCCGAGTTCAAGGTTCATGTCTGTCTCGGGGAGGGTCTCGGAGTCTGGATCAATCCTCCTTCCTATGACTAGGGATGGTGCTGGGGGAGAAACAACCTTCCAGAATCCCACATCCAGCGGTCTCTGATTAAAGATTTAGGGGTAAAAATTGGGCGCTACCTTATTTAGCGCCCCAAAAAAGTTAGCGCCCCCGCGGCCGATTTTCCCAGGTAGCGCCCCGAGAGGGAGGAGGGGCACTACTGGAAGCACCCCGCGTCCCTCTTGGGGCGCTGCGAGCCAATATCGCGGGGCTACGTCGCTGCGGCACGTCGCGCCGCGGTACTGCAGGCCTTCCTCCCCTTATTAAAGGGGAGGGGCCTGGCGCAGTGCATCCCAGCGCCCAGCTGGGCCACCAAGGATCGGGAGTGCCGGTAAACGAGCCCAAAAAGTGCTGGGCTCACGGAGAGCAGCCGGCACCCCGCGGGGGGGGGGCTTCACGGGGGCCGGGGACAGCAGAGGGGGCAGGTGCTGGCAGGTGGCCAGCAACAAAACTGGCCGCCCACCACCTCCCCTTTAACTACCGCTGCCCCGGCCGCAGGTAGGGGCCCCTGACCCTGGCGGACATAGCGTCCGGCAGTAAGTTGGGGGGGGCGCCACCCAATATTACAGCTGGTGCGCTGCGCACGGCGATGACGTCATCGCCGGCAGTGCCGCCGCTAACCTCCTGCTGAATTTCGCAGGAGGCGTTCGCGGCGCCGCGCCCAGGTGCTAGTTGATTTGTGCCCCATTAGCGCCCTCTTAGGGCACTAACGGGAGGCGCAAATCAACCGAATTTAGCCTCCTTAACATCCAGCAGAACAGGCAGATGGTGCCTCGGTTAAATGCCTCATGTGAAAGAGGGCACCTCCGACTGTGCAGCACTCCCTCAGTACTGATCTGAAGTGTCAGCCTAGATTACGGGTTTAAGTCTCTGCAGTGGAGCTTGAACCCATGACCTTCTGACTCAGAGGTCAAACTGAACCAAGGCTGAAGCTGATTTTGGGGTCCGTGTTGAGTTTCAGTGGAGCTGGGATCTCAGTCCTGCCTGTGATTGATAGGGGTTGTGCACAAAGCTCATGTACTCCCAGCCTTTGCTTGCACTGATGTTGCTGTTCACACTGCAAGCCCGAAGGTGCCCTGGGGGCAAGCAGTTACCTACAGCTTTTGGCATTACAGCTCACAGCTTCGCCTGGTCACCTCATTATCATCAGAAGCATCGACACTTTTAGAGCCAGCATGTGCCAAGGACTCGCTGGCAGTAACAGGACTGAGTGTAAAAGGCTCTCAGCTTGTTTGATATAATAAGTCACGGTGCACTGATCACATTTACCTGACCAGTCTTGACCCTGTGCTGTGTAATAATGTGTTGCTCTCTCTTATGATTCTGAAGCTTAACACCACAGTTATTATCAGGACTAGAGACCCTTTCATTCGCTCTGTCTCTGACTGAAAACTAACTCGTACCTGGGAGTGAGTTACAGGCTGTAATCTAATTGAGGGGTTCGGGTGGTTTATATATCGAATAACTAATACCCGGGAGTGAGTTACAGGTTGTAAAGTTCTCTGGGATATCTTCCTGATCCTAAGGAGAGCTGTGTAAATGCGAGTTGTTGTGATCTTTGTGTACGGATGTGCACATGTATCTGTTTATTTGTGAGCACAGAGCTCTGTGTCTGCTCACATGCATGTTCTTGATTTTGTATGTGCTTGTGTGTCTGTGCATGCACGCGTGTCTGTGAGAGTGAGTGTGTGTTTGTATGTATGAGTGTGTGTGTGTATGAGTGTCTGTGTGTATGTGTGTGAGTATGCTGTGAGAGTGAGTGTGTGTCTGTGTGTATGAGTGTCTGTGTGTATGTGTGTATGTGTGTCTGTGTGTATGAGTGTCTGTGTGTATGAGTGTCTGTGTATGAGTGTATGAGTGTCTGTGTGTATGAGTGTCTGTGTGTATGAGTGTCTGTGTACATGAGTGTCTGTGTACATGAGTGTCTGTGTACATGAGTGTCTGTGTATGAGTGTCTGTGTATGAGTGTCTGTGTATGAGTGTCTGTGTATGAGTGTCTGTCTTTGAGTGTCTGTGTGTATTAGTGTGTGTGTATGAGTGTCTGTGTGTATGAGTGTCTGTGTGTATGAGTGTCTGTGTGTATGAGTGTCTGTGTGTATGAGTGTCTGTTTGTCTGTGTGTATGAGTGTCTGTGTGTCTGTGTGTATGTGTGTATGAGTGTCTGTGTGTATTAGTGTGTGTGTATGAGTGTCTGTGTGTATGAGTGTCTGTGTGTCTGTGTGTCTGTGTGTATGAGTGTCTGTGTGTCTGTGTGTATGTGTGTATGAGTGTCTGTGTGTCTGTGTGTATGAGTGTCTGTGTATGAGTGTCTGTGTGTCTGTGTATGAGTGTCTGTGTGTATGTGTGTCTGTGTGTATGAGTGTCTGTGTGTATGAGTGTCTGTGTGTATGTGTGTCTGTGTGTATGAGTGTCTGTGTGTATGTGTGTCTGTGTGTCTGTGTATGAGTGTCTGTATGTATGAGTGTCTGTGTGTATGAGTGTCTGTGTGTATGAGTGTATGTGTGTCTGTGTGTATGTGTGTCTGTGTGTATGAGTGTCTGTGTGTATGAGTGTATGAGTGTCTGTGTGTATGAGTGTCTGTGTGTATGAGTGTCTGTGTGTATGAGTGTCTGTGTGTATGAGTGTCTGTGTGTATGAGTGTCTGTGTGTATGAGTGTGTGTATGAGTGTCTGTGTGTATGTGTGTCTGTGTATGAGTGTCTGTGTGTATGTGTGTCTGTGTATGAGTGTCTGTGTGTATGAGTGTATGTGTGTCTGTGTGTCTGTGTGTATGAGTGTCTGTGTGTATGAGTGTCTGTGTGTATGAGTGTCTGTGTGTATGAGTGTCTGTGTGTATGTGTGTCTGAGTGTCTGTGTGTATGAGTGTCTGTGTGTCTGTATGTCTGTGTGTATGAGTGTCTGTGTGTATGAGTGTATGTGTGTCTGTGTGTATGAGTGTCTGTGTGTATGTGTGTCTGTGTGTATGAGTGTCTGGGTGTATGTATGTCTGTGTGTATGAGTGTCTGTGTGTATGTATGTCTGTGTGTATGAGTGGCTGTGTGTATGTGTGTCTGTGTGTATGAGTGTCTGTATGTCTGTGTGTATGAGTGTCTGAGTGTATGTGTGCATGAGTGTCTGTGTGTCTGTGTGTATGAGTGTCTGTGTGTCTGTGTATGAGTGTCTGTGTGGTGTGTATGAGTGTCTGTGTGTATGTGTGTCTGTGTGTCTGTGTGTATGAGTGTCTGTGTGTATGAGTGTCTGTGTGTATGTGTGTCTGTGTGTATGAGTGTCTGATTGTATATGTGTCTGTGTGCATGAGTGTCTGTGTGTATGTGTGTCTGTGTGTATGTGTGTCTGTGTGCATGAGTGTCTGTGTGTCTGTGTGTATGAGTGTCTGTGTGTATGTGTGTCTGTGTGTATGAGTGTCTGATTGTATATGTGTCTGTGTGTATGAGTGTCTGTGTGTATGAGTGTCTGTGTGCATGAGTGTCTGTGTGTCTGAGTGTCTGTGTGTCTGAGTGTGTGTATGAGTATCTGAGTGTCTGTGTGTCTGTGTGTATGTGTGTCTGTGTGTCTGAGTGTCTGTGTGTATGTATGTCTGTGTGTATGTGTGTATGAGTGTCTGTGTGCATGTGTGTCTGTGTGTATGAGTGTCTGTGTGTATGAGTGTCTGTGTGTATGTGTGTCTGTGTGTCTGTGTGTATGTGTGTATGTGTGTATGTGTGTCTGTGTGTATGTGTGTCTGTGTGTATGTGTGTATGAGTGTCTGTGTGTATGAGTGTCTGTGTGTATGAGTGTCTGTGTGTATGAGTGTCTGTGTGTATGTGTGTCTGTGTGTCTGAGTGTCTGTGTGTCTGTGTGTATGTGTGTCTGTGTGTATGTGTGTCTGTGTGTATGAGTGTCTGTGTGTATGAGTGTCTGTGTGTATGAGTGTCTGTGTGTATGAGTGTCTGTGTGTATGTGTGTGTGTATGAGTGTCTGTGTGTCTGTGTGTCTGAGTGTGTGTATGAGTGTCTGTGTGTATGAGTGTCTGTGTGTATGTGTGTGTGTATGAGTGTCTGTGTGTATGAGTATCTGAGTGTCTGTGTGTCTGAGTGTGTGTCTGAGTGTCTGTGTGTCTGAGTGTCTGTGTGTCTGAGTGTGTGTATGAGTATCTGAGTGTCTGTGTGTCTGAGTGTGTGTATGAGTGTCTGTGTGTATGTGTGTGAGTATGCCTGTAATTTATTGCCCAGTCTCTCACTAGTTGCGCGGTTAATTGAGTTTTGTGGTGCTGGTTGTATCCATTTTTGCATCGACTGGTCCAAGCAATTAACATCACCCCGGCCTCATCAATCGGACAGTGGGATAGAACTGCTGAAACTTTAAGGCGGCACGCAGGCTACATTTAAAATGAACACTGTCTAATTAACAAGGAAATGGCCTGACTGCAGTGGTTTGAGCTACTAATTGGGCGCGATCAAGTCAAATTTCTGCTGAACCAGACCTAGGGACGAGGTGCTTTTAATTGGGTGCTCTTGAGTTCGCTATCGGCAGTACTGACCAAACGATCCAGTCAGTCCAGCGCAGCAGACGGGAAGCGTCTTCAAGCTGAACGATTAGACTGTTAAGGGTGTAATGAAGGAGCTGTAACTGAGCTAATAGATTAGAGTTTTCAGGGCAGCTAATCTCAGGGAGCAGATGCTTGTCATCTGTCAGATTCGATCGCTGCTTTATGAAATAGTCTCCGATGTATCTCACCAGTGCGAAGCCATGAAGCTCCCAGATTCTATCGCTGGCCTGTGATGAACCGGCTGACCTCTGCCGAGGCAGCAGCTACAGCATTACAATTGGCCTCAGTGCCCCTGGGCTGGGTGGGGAGGGGGACAAAGATGTAAGGGTTCCCACTCTTGATTTCCATCCAAGGACTTCTCTGGGAAATGTACATGCAGGTATCAGGATTGGACTCTGCACTGTGTCCCATGCAGGAGAATAACCTTTTTAATAGATCTAGGCCGTTCAGGAGTGAAATCAGGAAGCAATTTTTCACACAAAGGGTAGTAGAAATTTGGAACTCTCTCTGCCCCAAAAGGCCGTGGGTGCTGGGGGACCATTGAAACGTTCAAGACTGAGATGGATAGAGTTTTTTTGGGTCAGGGTATCGAGAGATATAAAGCAAAGTCGGGTTAATCGAGTTGAGGTACAGATCAGACAAGATCTAATTAAAGGCCCGGATGAAATTTGTCAATTCCCTTTCGAATCATGAAAACTTCCATAGTCACCTCGAAGTCTCCCTTTAAAAAAAAACAAACCCGACCTCCTCAACCTTTCCCCAGATTCGTGGTGCCAAGAATTCTCTGGGTTAGCTTTTTTTTAGGCAGAGGGACAGAAATCAGAAGATGATTTATAGAATGCTGAAATGAATGCCGCAAGGCCTGAGATTGGAAACACTCCTCTGTCAGCTCATTGCCTGCTTCAAAGCTTCATCACAGAATCGGTTTCTTCCCTGACACTGTTGAGAGTATTATCTGGAGAAGGAGTGGTGAAGTGAGCGCTTGCATTGCTACAGGTCTGCAGTGACTTGGAGATATGGATGGGAGCGATTGCTAATTAAAGGACAGAGACATCGTAAGTGAGGATGATGGACAGTGGGAAGAGGAAATATTGAGCAGAGGTCTGGAAGTGTCTCTGTCGCTCTTTCCTGCACCCATGAATCTTGTGCATTAAAACAATAGTGTAAAATGAATATTGGCAGCCACGTTTCTATACATCACAACAGTGACTAGACTTCAAAAGTACTTCATTGATTGTAAAGCGCTTTGGGGGGTGTCCTGAGGTCGTGAAAAGTGTTGTATAAATGCAAGTTCTTTATTTCTAACCTATCAGCACTGGGGACGATGATATAGCGGACAGTCTAGTAGATCTCCATTGTCATTGCTCAGAGGCAGTCTGGGGCCTGAAGTGCAGTCTATGATGTTCATAATAGTCCTGACTATGATCATGATTCACCCATCACTGTAATACAGGCAATATAATCTGCAACAATATTCTATTCCTATTGACACTGAAAGATACTGGCCTCATGGATAGGATGTTTCTACTATTTACCAACCACTTTACAAAACGTGTTTAAGATGCAAGGAAGTTTGTTTTATTTCTTCTTCCCTCCCTCAAAACCTCTTATCCCCAGTTATTTTCATTTCTGCTTTGCGGTCGGATTTGTGGTTCTTGTTGAGGCAGCTCTACCAGTGATCTTTCTTTTCATTATTGACGCTTTCTCTTAGCCACTTGTGCCTCACAGTTGTTTATTCCGCCTGGTTGTGAATTAAAGTTGTGAGAAGCAGGATGAAAATGATGCATTTCTGTCTCTCTCACACACAATATCTAGCTGGTTGTCATGGGATCTTGCTTAACCTGGTGCTCTCTGGGTATTGTAGTTCCACAGGAGCAGGTGGACTACTATAACTCCCATGGTGCATATTTCTCTCTCACACTGAATTTTCCCACAACAGCTGTAAATCAGGATTTCGAACATCGAATAACCAAATTTGTGGATGAGCTTTGTGATTTTTTTTTCCAGAATTGCGTAATTTATTTTAATGAGTTTGTTATGCTATTTCTGGCGGTAAACACTCACTGTAGTGCAGGAGGAAATGGTGACTGAGAACATTGGGAAAACATTATTTGAAGGATTTGATTGGTTTGCAAGGAGACACAGAGGTTAGCGGAGTGGGCAGACAGTTTAATACACACAAATGTGTGAGTAGCACATTTTAGAGATGAAAGAGAGTGAAAGGAAGGATACCCCGAATGGTGAGATTCTCAGCAGAGTGGAGAGACAGAGCGGTCTGACGGCAGAGAATTTTAAAGGTGGGAGTCCAGGTAAAGAAGGTCACCAAAGGCAGACGGGATTCCAGGTTTTATAGAGAGGGACATTGAATATAACAGCAAGGAAGTGATGTTGAATTTGTACAAACCATTGGCTAGGCCACAGCTGAAGTATTGCAAGCGGTTCTGGGCAGCATGTTATAAGATGGGCATTACAGCCTTGAAAAGGATACAGTGAAGATTAACTAGAATATAACAGGAATGAGAAGGTTAATGAATGGAAATTGACTCCTAAAATTGGGGTCTGACAACTTTAAAAGGTGTGATGTGTTGGGAGATGTGCCAGATGAAAGACTTTTAATTATTGATCATTGTATCAGGGTAGGGTTCACAGACATTGTGGCCACGTTTCTGAATTTGCTCACTCATTGGCATGTTATATATATTGCTGTACAAAAATAGATTCTACAATGATAGCACTGTTTGTCTTCCTGTAGCAGAATGTCTTTATCGGAACTAAGATGGGAGTATGTCAATTTTGCTGGGAGTCCCTGGGAGTGTGTCAATATTTTCTGGGGATTCCCCGGGAGTGTGCTAATATTGGCTGGGTGTCCCTGGGAGTGTGTCAATATTTGCTAGGGATCCTTGGGAGCAATGTCCCCTCTAAAAATTTCGTTGTTGTACACGGCCAGTTTTTTCAATGCGCGGTACCTTCAAGATTGCTGCACGCGCGCAGCTTAGAGGGAATATTGCTTGGGAGTGTGTCAATATTTATCGGGGTGTCCCTGGGAGTGTGAATATTTGCTGGGGATTCCCTGGGAGCAATGTTCCCTTTAATTTTTTTTGGCTGCGCGGCCCATTCAAAATACCGCAAATGCGCAGTTTTTCCTGTTTAAAAGCTGGTGAGCCGGATGCGCGGGAGCTGCAGAGCTCTGCACGGCCGCATAGCTTAAAGGGAACATTGCCAACATTGCCTGGGAGTGTAAATATTTACGATTGATTCCCTGGGAGTGTGTCAATTTTTGCTGGGGGTCCCTGGGAGTGTCAGTATTTACAGGGGGTCCCTGGGAGTGTCAGTATTTACACTCATATCCACGCCGGTCAGTTGTTTGAGGGCCAGCCAGTGATTATTGTCCCTGTAGGTGGGGGGAGTGGTTTCCTTTGGGGTCAAGATAGCTTCAAAGTTTGCATGGCTGGTGATGGAAGATTGGAAGTGAATCACCCCTCCAAGAAATACCCGGCAGGTCCGCAGTACTCCAGAGCACCGATGATTGGACAGTCAGCCTAATTCATAATGTGGCCTGGGGAGAAAGGCGTGTCATTGTGGCTGGGCACCCTCCCATTGGAGTAGAGTTTGGAGCAGTATAACAATCAGGCACTCCAAAAAGTGTGAGAATGCTTTAAGACCTTCTGGATCTGAGATGCTGTGTAAGTACAAAGATTTACCTCACTTCTAGGAGAAGCTGATTGTGAGGGTCACTGTTCAAGGAATTATTTGGCGGCAAGTTACGGAGGAGCCAGCCTTTTGGGACTAATTGATATTCATTCAGAATTTCCATTGTTTGAGAACAATGATTGAATGCAATGATGGCTCTCCGATTGTACACATGGAAACATCAGGGAATTGAAAATCAGATACTTAATCTTGGAGATGGACATCTTAATTATTTCTTTCTTTCATTGCTGGGATTAAGGGAGATTTCCAAATCAGCTGGCTTGTTTTAGCAAAACAAGAATCTCTGAGAATTCAATTTATTTCCCTACTGATGTTAATCCAGCTCCCTCACACTGTCCTTCATTCACCCATCCCCCAGCGCCCTGTATTACTCTACTGATGTTAATCCAGCTCCCTCACACTGTCACTCAGTATCCCCTCTCCCCCAGCGCTCTGTGTTACTGACTGTATCTCTACTGATGTTAATCCAGCTCCCTCACACTGTCACTCAGTATCCTCTCTCCCCCAGCACCTGTGTTACTGACTGTATCTCTACTGATGTTAATCCAGCTCCCTCACACTGTCACTCAGTATCCTCTCCCCCAGCGCCCTGTGTTACTGACTGTATCTCTACTGATGTTAATCCAACTCCCTCACACTGTCACTCAGTATCCTCTCTCCCCCAGCACCTGTGTTACTGACTGTATCTCTACTGATGTTAATCCAGCTCCCTCACACTGTCACTCAGTATCCCCTCTCCCCCAGCACCTGTGTTACTGACTGTATCTCTACTCTGTTACTGACTGTATCTCTACTGATGTTAATCCAACTCTCTCACAGTGTCACTCAGTATCCTCTCCCCCAGCGCCCTGTGTTACTGACTGTATCTCTACTGATGTTAATCCAGCTCCCTCACACTGTCACTCAGTAACCCCTCTCCCCCAGCGCCCTGTGTTACTGACTGTATCTCTACTGATGTTAATCCAGTTCCCTCACACTGTCACTCAGTAACCCCTCTCCCCCAGCGCCCTGTGTTACTGACTGTATCTCTACTGATGTTAATCCAGCTCCCTCACACTGTCACTCAGTAACCCGTCTCCCCCAGCACCCTGTGTTACTGACTGTATCTCTACTGATGTTAATCCAGCTCCCTCACACTGTCACTCAGTATCCCCTCTCCCCCAGCACCCTGTGTTACTGACTGTATCTCTATTGATGTTAATCCAGCTCCCTCACACTGTCCTTCAATCACCCATCCCCCAGCGCCCTGTATTACTCTACTGATGTTAATCCAGCTCCCTCACACTGTTGGTCTCAGACTTTCCTCTTACCTTCTCATACTTCGGATTGCTATATTTTTACGTAGGGGGCAGGGATTTGCAGATCGAGTAAAAGGATGTTAACGAGGGGAATTTGATTCTTTGCTATATCTTATTTTGACAAGAGTACAGTATCCCAATCACACAGCATTCATCTGTCTCCGGCTGGAGTACTTCTAACTCTCTACAAGCGAGGCGTTGGGGGCAGCTTGCTGCTTTTGTGCAGTGCACTCGTACCAAGATGAGCTTTTAGTAGCCATGGTAACCGAGAGCCACACCTTAAAAGGAGTCGTGAGGCAGAAGCGCAGCCGAGCTCCGATGTTGTTAGTTTGAGAGCCTGACTGGAATGTTTAACCCATAGTCAGTCTATGCAGTGCAACCTTTAAATCATAGTCTCCATCGTAGTACTCCAACACTGAGGTGCGATGGTCCAGCTGCCTGGAAAGAGAGACCTGCATTTATATAACGCCTTTCACAATCTCAGGGCATCCCAAAACGCTTCACGGCCAACAAAGTACTTTTTTGAAGTGCAGTCACTGTTGTAATGTAAGAAACGCGGTAGCCAATTAGCATGAACAGCATTGAGGTAATGACCAGATAATCTGTTTTAATCTGCCATCATCACCCACCTCCATAAAAAACCCACCCTTGACCCCTCTGTCCTTGCAAACTACCACCCAATCTCCAAACTCCCTTTCCTCTCCAAAGTCCTTGAACGTGTTGTCGCCTCCCAAATCCGTGATCACCTTTCCCCGCAATGAGTGGGGAGGTGGAGTTGGAGGTAGAAGTGCAGCCATGATCTTATTAAATGGTGGAGCAGGCTCAAACGGCCGAATGGCCTACTCCTGCTCCTATTTCTTATTTTCTTATGTAACTCCATGCTTGAACCTCTCCAATCAGGTTTCCGCACCTGCCACAGCATTGAAACGGCCCTTATTAAAGTCACAAATAAAATCCTATGTGACTGTGACCATGGTAAACTATCCCTGCACATCTTTCTCAAACTGTCTGCCACCTTTGACATGGTTGACCACACCATCCTACTCCAACGCCTCTCCTCCGTTGTCCAACTGGGTGGGATTGCCCTCTCCTGGTTCTATTCTTACCTATCCAGTCGGAGCCAGAGAATCACCTCCAGTGGCTTCTCTTTCCGCTCCCGCACTTTTATCTCTGGAATTCACCAAGGATCTATCCTTGGCCCCTCCTATTTCTCATCTACATGCTGCCCCTTAGCAACATCATCCGAAAACACATCAGGTTCCACGTAGCCAATTCTGGCCTCTTGCGCATCCCTGATTTTCATTGTTCATCCATTGGCAGCCATGCCTTCAGCTGGCTAGGCCCTAAGCTCTGGAATTCCCTCTCTAAACTTCTCCGCCTCTCTACCTCTCTCCCCTTTAAGATGTGCTTTAAAACCTACCTCTTTGACCAAGCTTTTGGTCACCTCTCCTAATTTCTCCTTATGTGGCTCGGTGTCAAATTTTGTTTGCTAACGCTCCTGTGAAGCTCCATGGAACATTTTACTACATTAAAGGCGCTATATAAATGCACGTTGATGTTGTTGGTTAAAGGATAAATATTGGGGAGAATTCCCCTGCTCTCCTTTGAATAGTGCCAGGGTATCTTTTATGTCCACCTGAGAGGGAAGACAGGACCTCGGTTTAACGTCTCTTCCAAAAGATGGCACTTCTGACAGTGCGGCACTCCCTCAGTTCTGCACTGGAGTATCAGCCTAGATTTTGTGCTCAAATCTCTGGAGAGTGGCTTGAACCCTTGACCTTCTGACTCGGAGGTAACAGAGCTACCTGACTCCCAGATGTTGCCTCCTTGACTTTTTTTATTCATTCTTTGTGGGCGTCGCTGGCAAGGCTGGCATTTATTGCTCATTTTTAGTTGCCCGTGAGATGGTGGTGGTTGGCCTTCTTTGTCAACTGCTGCAGTCCATGTGTTGAACAATGGTCTAACATTCTGGAGATTCACCACTGTGCATCAAGACTCCCTTCCTCGTACCTCAACCAAAGGCCCATTCTTCCAGCATGTGGCAGATTTGTCAACCGGGGAGGGAAGTGAGTGTCACAGCCAAGTTGGTCCTGTCCTCACCCGATGGCCATACACATGGACACTTTCTGATCAGGAACGCAAATCCTAGCCAACATTTGATCTTCCTTAGCTCGGGGCAGTGCGGTGGGGTGAGCACTGAGGTCAACAATAGCACCCCAACTGAGATTAGGCTCATTGAGGTCTTTTCATTTGAGGGATGAAGCTCTAGAAATAAGGCTGGTTTTATCTTTTATAGTAATTTGAGTCATGACATGTGGTACGTGCAGCGTGCTTGGGAAGGACCAGGTGACTTTGGACCTATGGTTCCCAATGCTCTCCACCACTGAGGGTTTTCCTCTCCTCATGTCTGAGTCTGTTGTAGACTAAATTGATAGAGATCGATTGCCATCATTAGTCAACAACACCATTATCATGGTATCATGTGATTACCCGAATGGTAGAAGGTGAGCTAGCTGGACTTTGGTCAGGCCAGCTACAGGCTAATGACAGCAGTTTCCTGCGCTGTTTCTGTGCAGTAATTCATCAGAAATCAGAGTTAAACAAACTTGATCTCCAATAACGAGTGCAACTCCCCTCTCACCAGAAAACACAAGCCAAACCATCCTGCTGAGACGGTCATCTCAGGGAAGCTCACTTTTGTATTCAAGTCACATAGGGGGAAAAATTGGGTTGCTTTGTGCTTCCCATTAGCACCCTAAGAGTAGCACCCCGCTTCCCTCTTGGGGCGCAACCACTCAATTTCCGGCGCCCCAAGAGGAAAGCGGGGCGCTACTGGAAGCGCCGCGCCTCCCTCTTGGGGCGCTGCAAGTCAATATTGCGGCGCTACGTGCCGCGGTATTGCAGGCCTTCCTCCCCTTCTTAAAGGGGAGGGGCCTTGCGCAGTGCGACCCGGGGCCCAGCTCGGCCCCCAGGGATCGGGTGTGCCGACAAAAGAGCCCGGCACTCAAGAGAAGTGCCGGGCTCCTGGCGCGCAACCGGCACTCCGTGGGGGGGGGGGGGGGGCGTTCAGGAGGCCGGGGACGGGAGCGCAGGCAGGTGCTGGCAGGCGGGCGGCGCTAATTTTTCCAGGGCGCTAAAAGTAGCGTCCCCGGTTTGGGGCGCTACTCTATTTTTAGCCCATAGTCTTTAACAGAACCTGAGGAGGTTTAAAGGTCACTGAATGGATGTTACATTTCCTTATAAAACTTAACAGAATACAGAAAAAAGTGGGCAATTAAAATTAATTTGTTTTACATGGTCTGTAATGGATTTTTGTCTGCCTGGTAAAAGAAAAGGTAATTTCATTGATACAGCACCTTATGACATCTTCCGGAAACATCTGGAAGCGTTTCATATACTGTGAGTTTAGATATCAGCTGTGGCTCTGTGGTAGCACTCTCGCCTCGGAGTCAGAAGGTCATGGGTTCACAATCCCACTCCAGAGACTTGAGCACGTTTCAGTGCAGTGCTGAGGGAGTGCTGCACTGTCGGAGGTGCCATCTTTCTGATGAAATGTTAAACCAAAGCCCCATCTGCCCCCTCAGGTGGACGTAAAAGATCAAATGGCTCTATCTGAAGAAGAGCAGGAGAGTTCTCCCTGGTGTCCTGGCCAATATTTATCCCTCAACCAACACCTAAAACAAATTATCTGGTCATTATCGCATTGCTGTTTGTGGGATTTTGCTGTGTGTAAGTTGGCTGCCGGGTTTCTGACATTACAACAGTGACTACACTGCAAGAGTACTTTTGAATGGTTATACCTATCAGGAAAGGATGAATAGCCTGGGTCTCTTTTCTCTTGAAAAGAGAAGAGAAGGCTGAGGGGTGTCTTTAAAATTATGAAAGGTTGTGATAGATTAGACAGAGAGAGAGTGGGGGTAATTTTAACCTAAAAAAAGGGTAGGTTTGGGTCAGGTAGGAGGTTAAAGTGTTAAAAATCAGAATCCCGACCTCAACCCGCCACTTCTGGTTTTAGCAGAGGCGGGACGGGAGGCAGGATGGGGCGGGCAGCCACCCTGCTGCCAGGAGGTGGGCTGTCTATTTAAATATGATAATGAGACTGGAAGCCTCTTCTTTAACCTCCATTTTGTGTTTAACTATAGCTGGTTGGGTTTTGCACACCTCAGCAAGGCGAGGACTGCAGGATCCAGGAGGTAAGTGCCTTTACAGCTATCTCCTGGATCCAGGGTCCCTGCCTTACCAACCCCCTGTGATCGGAGACCCCTCCACGAGACCTCCGATGACACCCCAGGCCTCCGATCAGCTCCCCTTGCCCCCCCCCCCCCGCCACACCGCCCCGCCAGGCCTCCGGTCACCCTCCACTCCCCGTGCTGTTTCTCCAGCCCCCAATCATCTTCGGAACCCCCCGAGCTTCTCCCGGCCCCCGATCACCTTCGGACCGTCTCCCCCTCACCCCGAGCTTCTCCCGGCCCCCGATCATCTTCGGACCGCCCCCCTGAGCTTCTCCCGGCCCCTGATCATCTTCGGACCCCCTCCCCCCCGAGCTTCTCCCGGCCCCGATCATCTTCGGACCCCCTCCCCCCCGAACTTCTCCCGGCCCCCGATCATCTTCAGACCCCCTCCCCCCCGAGCTTCTCCCGGCCCCCGATCATCTTCGGACCGCCCCCCTGAGCTTCTCCCGGCCCCTGATCATCTTCGGACCCCCTCCCCCCCCGAGCTTCTCCCGGCCCCGATCATCTTCGGACCCCCTCCCCCCCGAGCTTCTCCCAGCCCCCGATCATCTTCAGACCCCCTCCCCCCCGAGCTTCTCCCGGCCCCCGATCATCTTCGGACCCCCTCCCCCCCGAGCTTCTCCCGGCCCCCGATCACCTTCGGACTCTCTCCCCCCAACCCCCCCCCCGAGCTTCTCCCGGCCCCCGATCATCTTCGGACCCCCTCCCCCCCGAGCTTCTCCCGGCCCCCGATCATCTTCGGACCCCCTCCCCCCCGAGCTTCTCCCGGCCCCCGATCACCTTCGGACTCTCTCCCCCCACCCCCCCCCCCCCCGAGCTTCTCCCGGCCCCCGATCATCTTCGGACCCCCTCCCCCGCCCGAGCTTCTCCCGGCCCCCGATCATCTTCGGACCCCCTCCCCCCCGAGCTTCTCCCGGCCCCTGATCATCTTCGGACCCCCCCCGAGCTTCTCCCGGCCCCCGATCATCTTCGGACCCCCTCCCCCCCGCCCCCCGAGCTTCTCCCGGCCCCCGATCATCTACGGACCCCCTCCCCCCCCCCCCCGAGCTTCTCCCGGCCCCTGATCATCTTCGGACCCCCCCCGAGCTTCTCCCGGCCCCGATCATCTTCAGACCCCCTCCCCCCCGAGCTTCTCCCGGCCCCGATCATCTTCAGACCCCCTCCCCCCCGAGCTTCTCCCGGCCCCGATCATCTTCAGACTCCTCCCCCCCGCTCCCCCCGGGCTTCTCCTGGTCCTGAATCCCTCGATCTTCTCCTGGCACGACCCCCCCCAACACCCTCCCACTCAATGCTCTTCCGGCCCCGATCATCCTCAAGCTCCCGACGTGCCCCCCCGCAATCCCTCCCTCCCTACACTGTGTGGCCTAGTGCCGCAGGCCTACCCGCCCGGAGCCAGCCAGCCTCTAAATCTGGCTGGCTGCGGGTGGGAAACAGAGGCTTCCCATTTAAATCAGGCCCTGCCATTAAAGTCGGCAGGGCTTGCGGGAAACTTGTTCTCCCGGGTTTCCTGACAGCCTCGGAGCCCGCCCGCCCCCAACCTGCCTTCCCCATTAAAATTCAGCCCAGTGTTTCCACTTGTGGGGATGAGCAAACCTAGAGGCCATCAATATCAGATCGTCACCAAGAAATCAAATCGGGAATTCAGAAGAAACTTTTTTCCCAGAGAGTGGTGAGAATGTGGAACTCGCTACCACAGGGAGTTGTTGAGGAGAATAGTATTGATGCATTTAAGGGGAAGCTAGACAAACATATCAGGGAGAAGGGAATAGAGCGTTATGCTGATAGAGTTATATGAGGAAGGATGGGAGGAGGCTCGAGTGGAGCATAAACACTGGCATTTAAAAAAAAAATTGTTTATAGGATGTGGGCGTCACTGGCAAGGCCAGCATTTATTTTCCATCCCTAATTGCCCTGGAGAAGGTGGTGGTGAGCCGCCTTCTTGAACCGCTGCAGTTCGTGTGGTGAAGGTGCTCCCACAGTGCTGTTAGGTAGGGAGTTCCAGGATTTTGACCCAGCGACGATGAAGAATCGGCGATATACTTCCAAGTCAGGATGGTGTGTGACTTGGAGGGGAACTTGGAGGTGGTGGTGTTCCCATGCGCCTGCTGCCCTTGTCCTTCTAGGTGGAAGAGGTTGCGGGTTTGGGAGGTGCTGCTGAAGAAGTCTTGGTGACTTGCTACAGTGCATCTTGTAGATGGTACACATTGCAGCCACGGTATGCCGGTGGTGGAGGGAGTGAATGTTTAAGGTGGTGGATGGGGTGCCAATCAAGCGGGCTGCTTTGTCCTGAATGGTGTCGAGCTTCTTGAGTGTTGTTGGAGCTGCACTCATCCAGGCAAGTGGAGAGTACTTGTGCCTTGTAGATGGTGGAAAGGCTTTGGGGAGTCAGGAGGTGAGACACTCGCCGCAGAATACCCAGCCTCTGACAGTATTTATGTGGATGGTCCAGTTAAGTTTCTGGTCAATGGTGGCCCCCAGGATGTTGATGGTGGGGGATTCGGCAATGGTAATGTCGTTGAATGTCAAGGGGCGATGGTTAGACTCTCGCTTGTTGGAGATAGTCATTGCCTGGCAATTCTGTGGCGCGAATGTTACCTACCACTTATCAGCCTAAGCCTGAACATCGTCCGGGTCTTGTTGCATGCTGGCATGGACTGCTTCATTATCTGAGGAGTTGTGAATGGCACTGAACACTGTACAGTCATCAGCGAACATCCCCATTTCTGACCTTATGTTGGAGGGAAGGTCATTGATGAAGCAGCTGAAGATGGTTGGGCCTAGAACACTGCCCTGAGGAACTTCTGCAGCGATGTCCTGGGGCTGTGATGATTGACCTTCAACCACCGCAACCATCTTCCTTTGTGCTAGGTATGACTCCAGCCAGTGGAGAGTTTTCCCCCCGATTCCCATTGACTTCTGTTTTACTAGGGCTCCTTGATGCCACACTCGGTCAAATACTGCCTTGATGTCTAGGGCAGTCACTCTCACCTCACCTCTGGAATTCAGCTCCTTTGTCCATGTTTGGACCAAGGCTGTAATGAGGTCAGGAGCCGAGTGGTCTTGGCGGAACCCAAACTGGGCATCAGTGAGCAGGTTATTGGTGAGTAAGTGCCGCTTGGTAGCACTGTCGATGACACCTTCCATCACTTTGCTGATGATGGAGAGTAGACTGATGGGGCCAGATTGGATTTGTTCTGCTTTTTGTGGACAGGACATATCTGGGCAGTTTTCCACATTGTCGGATAGATGCCAGTGTTGTAGCTGTACTGGAACAGCTTGGCTAGAGGCGTGACTAGTTCTGGAGCACAAGTCTTCAGCACGACAGTCGGGATGTTGTCGGGGCCCATAGCCTTTGATGTATCCAGTGGGCTCAGCCGTTTCTTGATATCATGTGGAGTGAATCGAATTGGCTGAAGACTGGCTTTTGTGATGAGGTCCTCAGGAATAGGCTGATATGGATCATCCACTCGGCACTTCTGGCTGAAGATGGTTGCAAACGCTTCAGCCTTGTCTTGGCATGGACTAGTTGGGCCGAATGGCCTGTTTCTGTGTTGTATTTTCTATGTCTTTCTATGTACTTCATTGGGCGTAATGTGCTTTGGATCGGACTCCTCTCCCCCCCTTGCCCCGGGGTCGGGGATCAGAACCCCCCCCCCGGGGGGTTGCGGCCTCTTCTCCAACGTTCCCCGCCCGACTGGATCCCAGCCAATGTAGGTCAGCGAGCACAGGGGTGATGAGTGAACGGGGCTTGTTGCAAGTTAAGATACGGGCAGCAGAGTTTTGGATGAGCTCAAGCTTACAGAGGGTGCAAGGTGGGAGGTCGGCCAGGAGCGCGTTGGAATAGTTGAGTCTAGAGGTAACAAAAGTATGGATCAGGGTTTCAGCAGCAGATGGGCTGCGGGAGGGGCAGAGACGGGCGATGTTATGGAGGTGGAAACAACAACAACCAGCAGTCAGTGAGCAATGGGCACTGCACGTGGTGTAGCTTGCGGTTAGATGGCGCGGCACACCCTGGGCTGGTATGAAGGTGTTATTCAAGGAGATGTCGGCAGAGCTCCTGGGAAGTAGTTTCTGTGACATTCTGACCAACGATGCTTCTGCTTCTCTTATTATTGAAATGTTCCCTCCCTGGTCTGATCCCGAAGCACCGGAAAAATACTTTCAATATAAGGACCAAAATAGACTTCCATTCTTTATCCTTTTGTCCCTCCAGCAGCTCGAACTGTTGATGACAATGGGGTTGAGGGATATGGTGAGAAGGGGATTGATCGAAGGAAAGTGGGTGGGTTTGTTAGGCCTAAAGGCCTCTTCCTGTTGCTGACAGGTCTTCTGTTACAGTTTATATAAAGAATCCAGAACAAGGGGGCATGATCTTAAAATTAGAGCTAGGCCATTCAGGAGTGAAATCAGGAAGCACTTTTTCACACAAAGGGTAGTGGAAATCTGGAATTCTATTCCCCCCAAAAGGCTGTGGAGGCTGGGGGTCAATTGGAGCTTTGACGACTGGGATTGACAGATTTTTGTTAGGTGAGGGTATCTAGGGATATGGAGCTAAGGCGGGTAGATGGAGTTGAGGTACAGATCAGCCATGCTCTAATTGAATGGCGGAACAGGCTCAAGGGGCTGAATGGTCTCGTCCTGTTCCTATGACATTGAATCCTGTTCTGGGCCAGAGTTGATTTTATTCTCCAATGACACTGCTGGGTGATTTGTGTTGTGCTCGACTTTGAAAGATTCTGGGTGATCTCTTGAGTATTTTCACACTGTACACTCAGAGCTGCAAACTGGATCAGGAGATTCACACCAATTTACTGCCCTGCAGAATTGTGCACACATTAGTCAAGCTCCCTGTTATTTCAACAAAGAATCTCTAAGTCGACCCAGGTCCCAGATGTGTCTTATTTTGACTGAATGCTGAGCTCCCAACCAGAGCCCTAGACCATTCAGGAGTGGAATCACGAAACACTATTTCACAAGGTCATGGAAATCTGGAGCTCTCTCCCTCAAAAGGCTGTGGATGCTGGGGGACAATTGAATTTTACAAGACTGAGATTGATAGATTTTTGTTAGGTAAGGATATCAAGGAATATGGAGCAAAGGAGGGTAAATGGAGTTGAGGTACAGGCCAGCCGTGATCTAATTGAATGGCGGAACAGACTCAAGGGGCTGAATGGCCTATTCGCGTTCTTATGTTCCTATATAGGTTTCTCTAGCCTCTCCTTATGAATAAAACATCTCAACCCTGGTCTCATCTCAGCAAATCTCTGCATCCTCACCATGTCCTTGATATCCTTCTAAAGCACCCAAAACTAGACACAATATCCTAACTGTGGCCTAATCAATGATTTGTACAGAGCCTCTTTGCTTTTGTACCCTATACCCTTTAGGTTTTTTGTAAAACTTAGGATCTCACATACTTCTTTTAACCACTTTATCGATTTGGCCTTCCACTTTTAAAGATTTGTGTACCTGAACACCTAATTCTCTCTGCTTCTCTACCCCTTTTAAAGTTTTACCATTTAGTGTACATTTCCTCTCCTTATTCATCCTCCCAATATGTTTCACCTCACATTTCTCCTCATTAAATTTCATCTGACATCTCTCTGCCCAATTTATTAGCCTGTCTCTGTGATCCTGAAGTCACTCAGAGTCCTCTCCACAGTTAACCACACTCCCTCTTTTTCTTTTTTTGATAATGTGCCCCCTATACTCAAGTCCAGATCATTTATTTATATCTATATTGAGCATTGCAATGGTCCCAGCACTCACCCCTGGACCACACTGTTGTTTACATCCCTTCAGTCTGAAATATATCGTTAATCACTATTCCCTGTATTCCTTTCTTTAATCAACTTCCTATCCATGTGGCTACACTCCCATTAATACCATGTGCCTTCATCTTATCAAAAGCCTCCAATGTGGCAACTTATCAAAGGCCTTTCTTAAGGCAAAAGGGAGATGGTGGCAAAACAGGAAGTGGTGACAGATCGGGGGGAGAAATTGGAATGCGTTAATTGGCCTCCTAAAGGTCGGAAACCGGGTCCTAGATGCGCATGCACACTTCTGATGGACAGTGCGGCAGACGCCATCTTGGTACAGTAGTTTGCGCATGCACGCCCAATAAGAACATAAGAATTAGGAGCAGGAGTAGGTCATACGGCCCCTCGAGCCTGCTCCACCATTCAATAAGATCATGGCTGATCTTCGACCTTAACTCTACTTTCCCACCCGATCCCCATATCCCTTGATTCCCCTCGAGTCCAAAAATCTATCGAGCTCAGCCTTGAATATACTCAATGATTCAGCATCCACAGCCCTTTGTGGTAGAGAATTCCAAAGATTCACAACCCTCTGAGTGAAGAAATTCCTCCTCATCTCAGACTTAAATGGCTGACCCCTTATCCTGAGACTATGTCCCCTAGTTCTAGACTCTCCGGCCAGGGGAAACAACCTCTCAGCATCTACCCTGTCAATCCCCTTCAGAATCTTATATATTTCAATGATATCATCTCTCATTCTTCTAAACTCCAAAGAGTATAGGCCCAATCTACTCAATCTCTCCTCATAGGACAACCCTCTTATCCCAGGAATCAATCTAGTGAACCTTCGTTGCACTGCCTCGAAGGCATGTATATCCTTCCTTAGATTAGGGGACCAAAACTGTGCACAGTATTCCAGGTGTGGTCTCACCAAGGCCCTGTACAATTGTAGCAAGACTTCCTTACTCTTGTACTCCAACCGCCTTGCAATAAAGGCCAACATACCATTTGCCTTCCTAATTGCTTGAAGTACCTGCATGCTAGTTTTCTGTGTTTCCTGTACGAGGACACCTAAATCTCTCTGAACACCAACATTTAATAGTTTCTCACTATTTAAAATATTCTGTTTTTCTTCCTACCAAAGTGAATAACCTCACATTTCCCCACATTATTATCCATCTGCCACCTTATTGTCCATTCACTTAACCTGTCTATATCCCTTTGCAGGCTCTTTGTGTCCTCCTCACAGCTTACTTTCCCACCTAGCTTTGTATCATCAGCAAACTTGGATACATTACACTCAGTCCCTTCATCTAAGTCATTAATATAGATTGTAAATAGCTGAGGCTCAAGCACCGATCCTTGTGGCCCTGCACTCGTTACAGCCTGCCAACCGGAAAATGACCCGTTTATTCCTACTCTCTGTTTTCTGTCCGTTAACCAATCCTCTAACCATGCTAATATATTACCCCCAACCTCATGAGCCCTTATCTTGTGTAATAACCTTTTATGTGGCACCTTATTGAATGCCTTTTGGTAATCCAAATATACTACATCTACTGGTTCCCCTTTATCTACCCTGCTAGTTGCATCCTCAAAAAACTCTTAATAAATTTGTTAAACACAATTTCCCTTTCATAAAACCATGTTGACTCTGCCTAATCATATTATGATTTTCTAAGTGCCCTGTTACCACTTTCTTAATAATGGATTCTAGCATTTTCCCGATGACTGACATTAGGCTAACTGGCCTGTAGTTCCCTTTTTTTCTCTCTCCCTCCTTTCTTGAATAGCGGTGTTACATTTGCTACCTTCCAATCCACTGAGACCATTCTAGAATCTAGGGAATTTTGGAAGATCACAACCAATGCATCCACGATCTCTGCAGCCACCTCTTTTAGAACCCTATGATGTAGGCCATCCAGTCCAGGGGATTTGTCAGCTTTTAGTCCCATTAGTTTCTCAAGTATTTTTTCTCTACTGATCTTAATTACTTTAAGTTCCTCCCTTTTATTAGCCCCTTGGTTCCCTACTATTTTTGGTATGCTAATAACCATTGGCAACATGTAGAGAAGGTAGATTATGATGTAAATCAGTGTGCAACGCTGATTTGATGCCACGCTGCCATTTTGGAACTCCACCCTCCAGCCTACGCCCTGTCTTAACCTCCCACAGCTGAACACACATTCAACGGCATGAAGGACTCTTCACCAGTGCTACCTAAAGGGATTATGAACTACTTATAGGTTAGTTGCTGGATTATTTCTTCTAGCTTCTGGTACAATTGTCTGCATTTTTGGAGCTTTCCTTTACTTGCATAAAGTTTCAATAGTTTACAGCGAGTTGTCTGGCTGGTGCTGAAGTACTTTTCTGTTGATTTAAAAGCTTGTGTTGAAACAAGTTGCTTCCAGATATGGATGGCCTGGTAGGCTTTCCTCGTGGAATTGAGCATGACTGGGAGAATGAAGAGAGGCCACGCAGAGCAGGACAAGCTGCTAGAAGAGGAAGGAGAAGGAGGGGGGGAAGAAGGGCTCTCAGCAGGAGGCCATAACCTCCCAGGGTCTTTAGGGAGCAATTCTCTTACCTAAACCTCAGCGAGAACCAATGCATGAGACATCTTTGCTTCATTAAAGAGGTTGTGACTGAAATCTGCCAACTGTTGTAGCCACAACTGCTACCTCAAAGCAGGGCAAGGATCGCATTGCCTGTGGCTGTCAAGATGACTGTGGCTCTTAACTTTTATGCATCTGGCTCCTTCCAGGTTGCTGCTGGAGATATACGCAACATCTCACAGTTTGCAGTACACTGCTGCATAAGGGATGTCATAGAGGCTCTCTATACATAGAGACACAGCTTCATCTCATTCCCTCTTGCCAGAGACAAGCAGGAGGAGTGAGCATGAGGGTTTGCATGGATTGCAGGCTTCCCCGTGGTGCAGGGTGCCTTTGGCTGCACGCACATTGCCTTGCATGCACCTTATGCCAACTCGGCCATTTTCCTGAACCAAAAGGGATTCCACTCCCTCAATGTGCAGCTGGTGTGCGACCACAGGCAGCGCATCATGCAGGTGAATGCCCAGTATCCTAGCAGTAGTCACAATGCTTTCATTCTGTGGCAATCCTCTGTGCCAGCTGCATTTGACACACCACAGCAAATCAAAAGGCGGCTACTGGGCGACAAGGGTTATCCACACGTGACATGGCTCATGACTCCGGTCCGGAACCCATGCACATGTGCACAGCAGGCATACAATGTGAGCCACGCTGCCACAAGGAACATTATAGAGCACACCATCAGCGTCCTCAAGCAACGCTTCCACTGCCTGGATGCTCTGGAGGAGCCCTGCAGACTCAGCTGAACGGGTCTCAAGATTTGTGGTAGTCTGCTGCACACTGCACATCCTGGCCATTATGAGGGAACAGCCCTTGCCACCACCTATCAGACGAGAAGCTGAGGAGCACGAGGAAGAGGAGGAGGAGGAAGTGGAGGATGTGCAAGTGGAAGTGTAGGAACAAGAAGAGGAAGGGAGGATACAACGTAGACAGCCCCTTTCTGCTCAGGCTCTATGGGATCGGGGATCAGATGCCCCCCCCGGGATTCGTTCTTCCCCACCCCCACCCCCGGGGTTGGGGATCGGACCGCTCCCAGGGTCGGGGCATGTGCCTACCTGGGGTTGCGGCCTCTTCTCCAGCGTTCCCTGCCCGACTGGAAGCCAGCCTGTCAATCAGGCTGACTTCCGGGCGGGGAACCTGTGCGTGACATCATATGCACACTGTGGAGTTAAAGCTCCACAGTGTGCGGGGAAACCCTTAATATCTGGGTTGCGTGAGGTTTAAAAGATAAATCCTGAATGTCTGCAGCACCTGAAAAATTACCATTTGATGAACAGAATCCATGTCACGTCTTACTGATGTCCTTACTTATAACCTGCTCCCACCCAGAAATTTATCTAGTTCTTTATAAACAGTTAATCTATACACCATTAATCGCGTTTGCTGGGACACTGCTCTGAATCTGAAATAGTCTGTGGGCAAAAACACAATACTTCTCCTTGTGGCCTTGGCTTAAGATTCGTCTCCTTTCATTCTCAAAGCCTCTAGTTGTGTAATCACAGTTTAAGTTGAAATAATTTCCCTCCAGCTACTGGTAGGGTTAGATGAAGTAAGGTGGGAGGAGGCTGGTATGGAGTATAAATACCAGCATGGACCAGTTGGGCCGAATGGCCTGTTTCTGTGCTGTACATTCTATGTAAATATTTGTTTAATTTTAAAGGGTAAAGCACCGTGGGAGTCCACTATTTTCACCAGGGCGTCTGAATATGTATCCGAACATTTTTATATTCCCAGTGCGATTCCACAATGGCAATTCTCTCACCTCTCCGTATACGCCTGAGCAAGGAAGCCAACAAACAGCTTTAGTAAAATCTGACGATCCAAAAACACACAACCAACAACTCAAAAAGAGCCCTGAATATAGAGAGCTATGACCAGGGGCCGTGGTGAGCCCTGAATATAGAGAGCTATGACCAGGGGCCATGGTGAGAGAATAGATTCAACCCCACTTTACTGCTGATTTTGGATGACACAGCACAATTCATCCCACTTTCCATGGAAACTAAAACCCAAAGGCCACACCCATAATACGCTAAGACAAATAGTTACACTGAGAGTGCAGTGGGACATGAGCTTGTTGTAACTCAAACTACCCAATATTCCTTCTCTTCCACTGCAGGGAGAAACTGAGGGGTGCAATGAGTGGCTGATTTAGAAACATAGGAAGGGGACATGAGCACTGAAGCAGTGAAGTATATTTCTGGGGGGAGGGTGGGGTGGAGGGTGGGTGTGGTCTACACCCCACGCCAGACACTTTGATTTTTGACACTTTGGGGTAATTTTAACCTAAGTCGGCGGGCGGGCAGGAAACCCACAGGATCGGGTGGAACTCCAGTTTGCCACCCTGGCCAATATCATTTTCCACTGACTTCAATGGAGAGTAAAACTAGATGGGGTGTAAAACCAGTGTTGCTCCCGTTCTCGTCAGTTTCGCGACAAGCTAGTTAGGTTAAAATTGCCCCTGATTTTTTTGGTGCATTTTCTGGCATTCTGGAGTCTTACTGTAATTTTACCTTTGAAGCTAAAAGTAAATTATTCTGGAAGGGGTCCAGATAATGAAACTATTGAAATAAAGTGTTTGGTCCAAGTTGGCATTGATTCTTGTATTCTCAGCAGTTGATACACTGGGGCTGTAACACAGCAGCTTCGTGGTCTGATTGGCACTGAGCCAGGTAGGACACTCACACACCAAAACCCAACGCTTCCTAAAGCCCATTTCAACAGATTCACTGCTATTAATTCATGTTGATTAAACCATCAAGCTACAAGAAGAACATAGCTGAACTGGCAATTCTTCACACAAAGGGTAGTGGATATCTGGAAATCTCTCCCCTCAAAAGGCTGTAGATGCTAAGACTATAGGGGGTAAAAATTCAGTTGGTTGCGCCTCCCGTTAGCGCCTTAAGAGGGCGCTAATGGGGCGCAAAGCCGCTAACGCCCGGGCGCAGCGATGTTTGCGCCGCTCGAGAACTTAACTTGAGATTGTGCAGCGGCGCTAAAACTTACCGCTGCGACCACCTGCGCGCGCAGATTGTGACATCATTCCATGGTGCAACGCCCTTGTGGCGCCCCGGAGCGGAAATTGAGTGGCGCCCCCTGCCTTACCGCCTGGCGCTTCCAACGACCGGAAGACTGGAACGCTATCAATCGCTGTGGGGCTGGGGGGGGCGCTATTTAAAGGGGGCCTCTTCCTGTCTTTTTCTGTGGTCGACATTTATGCACCACTCGTTCTGAGAGAGAGAGAGAGATTCGGAGAGAGAGAGAGACTTCTACATTGACTCAACGCTTTGTGAGGTAGTTTTGCCTATTGATCCTAACTTTGCTGCTACTTTAGTTGCTGTCCCTCATTACTTTGTTTGCAAAGAGAATATGGGGGCTGCACTGATTGGGGGCGTCGTCCTGCTCCAGCTGAATCGGAGGATACAGAGACGCAGAGAGAGAGTGGCAATGATGGCCAGACGGAGGAGGGCCATCAGGCGTCTGTACAGGAGAGCTTACCCTCCCAGGGTATATCGTGAACAGCTCTCCTACATCCATATGTCCGAGGAGCTGTGTTTGCGAAGGCTGCGATTCAGCAAGGAGGTGGTCACTGAGCTCTGCCACCTGCTGCAGCCAGATCTGCAGCCTCAACTGAGGTCCAGGACGTCTCTGTCGGTGGCAGTGAAGGTCACAGTGGCTTTGAACTTTTACGCCACTGGCTCATTCCAAGCTGCTGCTGGGGACCTCGCCAATATCTCCCAGTGCGCGGTGCATTGCTGCATCCGGCAGGTCACAAATGCCCTCTTCAGAAGGAGACGAGAGTTCATCTCTTTCCCTATGACCCCAGACAAGCAGCGTGACCGCGCTCTGGGCTTTGCGAGGGTAGCGGGCTTCCCCATGGTGCAGGGCGCCATTGACTGCACGCATGTGGCTTTGCGTGCTCCGCGTGAGAATGCCGAGGAATTCAGGAACAGAAAGGGGTTCCATTCCTTGAATGTCCAGTTGGTCTGTGACCACAGACAGCTGATACTCGCTGTCAATGCCCAGTATCCTGGCAGCTGCCACGATGCTTTTATCCTGCGCCAGACTACTGTGGCAGAACTTTTCGAGGCACCGCATCAGCCAGTTGGTTGGCGTCTCGGGGACAAGGGGTATGCATTGAGCACCTGGCTGATGACACCGCTCCGTATGCCCAACACCCCTGCTGAGCTGCGGTACAATGAAAGCCATCAAGCAACCAGGAACATTATTGAGCGCACAATCGGCGTGCTGAAACAACGGTTCCGCTGTCTGGACCATTCCGGAGGAGCCCTGCAGTACTCGCCTGAGCGAGTATCGAACTTCGTAGTCGTGTGCTGCATGTTGCATAACATGGCAATCCTCAGGACCCAGCCAATGCCACCAGGCCTTGGAGCACCACCAGAGGAGGAGGAGGAAGAGGAGGAAGAGGACGAGGACGATGATCATCAGCAGCACCAAGGCAGGAGGGCGGCCCACAATGGTCAAACTGCAAGGGCCGTCCGTCAACGGCTAATAGCAAGCCGCTTCTAGGGCCCCTGCCATTGCTACCAACATTAATCAACCCAGCACGCAACCCCTAAGCCGGCCAAGGCACCAATAATTCCAACCACCAACCATGTATATTTTGAATACAGAAACTTATTTATTTTACAAACTCTGTGTGTGTCAATTCCTCATGACAAACTCATAGAAATAAACACAAAAAAACAGTCAATAACATAACTGGTTCTCACAACCTGGAGATAATGTCCAAAACACTAAACAAAAGTTGGACCATGAACCTCGGCCTTTAATAAAAAAATGACCAGCATTTTGTCACACCTCCTACTTTTTGCCCTTCGAGGGTGATCTCCTTCCCTTGCGCACTTCCCCCCTTCTAACCCTACTGCTCCTCCGTAATGGGACCTCAGTGGCTGCAGCAAGGCTGGTGGAAGGCTGCTGCTCGTCAGACCCTGACACTGCAGATGCCCCTGAAGGACGGCCTCGACCACTTCTGGGCCTGGAGGGCCCGGCTGCAGACTGCACCAACTCTGCATGGGCGGCAGCAGTCTGTCCTACAGGCGGTGGCAAGTGCAGTGGAGAAGTGACCGTGTTGGCAGCAGGAATGCTGTCATCGTGAGAGAGGACAGCAACTCCCTGCTCGCCCGACACACTGGCACTCCCACGGGGCAGCACTTCAGCATCCGGAGCAATCTGCCGGAGAACAGATTGCTGGCCTGCTGCGGCGCGGTGACAGCCCCGGGGACATGTGCACGAACCATCGAGGTTGGCAGCAGTCTGTGCTCGCATGGCCTCAATCTGAGTCTGTATGAGAGCAGTCAGAGATGGGATCACGGCAGCCACTGACTGAATTGCAGCACTAAGCGTTAGTGTGGCATCCGCCTGTGCTACAGCGAAGTGCTCCACACTCCTTGCCAGTGACTCAATGCATTCGGGCACCCTTCCCACTGCACCCATGAGCTCAGTGTGCATGCCCACCGCCTGGGTGTTCATTTCTGCAATCAGCCGCTCCTCCTCTGCGTCCATTGCAGTAGGAGTGTCTGGCATACTCTCCCTCTGGGGAGAAGGCCCCCGTTCTTCCCTACCCCCCCCATGGCGTTGCTGCAGCCCGCTGGGTCCTGGAGCTTCACCCTCATCAGCCCCTTCCCCCCTGCTCCCCTCCGGGGAAGGCGTGTTCCCAGTGTGGGCATGGGCTTCCTCGGGAGAGGGTGGCACTGATGCTCTGGCTTCCTCTTCCTCCTCAGCTGCAGCATCACTCCCAGTGGCAGCTTCAGGGCCCGTCTCCTCAGCTGGTGAATCACCATCTGAAAGCAGGGAGGTACAAGAGTGGCTTTAGCGTGAGGACAGGGTGGCAGTAAGGGAGGAATAAGTGCAGCGAGTTAGCAAGTTGGATTGAAAGTGTCAAAGGCTGGTGTTGTGAGGGACAAGTGGAAGGACAGAGGACAAAAAGGTGATGACCTTACCATTGCTGTCCAGAACGGGGTCGGCGTCTCCAGTGGCGACGGGACCGATCACCCGGCTTGCCACAATCCTGTGGACGCGCTCCTCAAGATCGCTGAGGGGTTGCAGCTGAGGCCGCCCTCCACCTGTCCGTTGCTGCTGTCTCCTATTATGAGCCAGCTTAGCCTGCAAGAAAAAGGACAGCATCTGAGTAAATATACAGCCATGGTCTTGCCTGATGTGCCTCCCATAGGTGAATAGCCCTTACTGTATGCAGCCATGGTCTTGCCTGATGTGCCTCCCATAGGTGAATAGCCCTTACTGTATGCAAAGTGTGGAATGTGTGTGTGTGTTTGATGAAAGGGCCATAGGTGTTGGATGAGTGTTGTGCATTGGGGTTTTAAGACCCTCTGGCCATAGAGTGAGGTTGAGATGGAGGGATGGAGAGGTATTGAGAAAAAGCCACTCACCCTGACGACCCGAGTGAGGTCGTTGAACTTTTTGCGGCATTGAGTATGGGTCCTGGGCACCATGCTCCTGGAGGAGACGCTCTGAGCCACCTCCCTCCACACTCTTCTGAACTCGCGTGGCAAAGGCCTCCTGCCACTCTCAGGGAAGAGCATACATCGTCTGCGCTCCACCGCGCCAACCAGAGCATCCAAGGCCCGCTCGGTGAAGCGATGAGCGCGTTCTCTCACCTTCTCCATGCTTGGCAGCAAAATGGATTCACAGGTCTCTCCAGGCTGAGATTCAAGGCTGCAATGAGCAGGGTGTGGCTGGGGAGCAAGTGGCCCCCCCCGCTTTAAGAAGTGGCCGGCGCCAGTGTGTCTGTGTTCCCTCGCTAACTGGCAGCAGCTGCGCTGCGCTCGCGCGCTGAGTTAGCACCTCACTCCTTGGCCTTTGCGCCTTAAGACAGGTGTGCAGCGCCTGCTTTAGCGCTCCACTCACCTCCCGGGGCGGTAAAAGTGAAGTTTCCAGTCAGTGCCGATAATTAGCGCCAGGCGCTAATATTTGCGTCCAGACGATATTTGCGCCCCAAATGGGGCGCGACCTAATTTCTACCCCCAGGAGTTTTCAAGATTGAGATTGATAGATTTTTGTTCGGTAAGTGTATTGGGGATATGGAGCAAAGGTGGGTAAATGGAGTTGAGGTACAGGTCAGCCATGATCTAAGTGAATGGTGAGACAGGCTCGAGGGGCTGAATGGCTTCCTCCCGTTCAGATGTTCCAGAAAGAATGGGATTCAGAATAAGGACACCAATGCTTGTATATTCTTTAGCAGGGACTTTAAAACGTCTCTGATTGATGTGGTTCCTCACTGGGGACAGAGGTCAATCACTGGGGACAGAGGTCAATCACTGGGGACAGAGGTCAATCACTGGGGATAGAAGTCACACACTGGGGACAGAGGTCAATCACTGGGGACAGAGGTCAATCACTGGGGACAGAGGTCAATCACTGGGGATAGAAGTCACACACTGGGGACAGAGGTCAATCACTGGGGACAGAGGTCAATCACTGGGGACAGAGGTCAATCACTGGGGACAGAGGTCAATCACTGGGGATAGAAGTCACACACTGGGGACAGAGGTCAATCACTGGGGACAGAGGTCAATCACTGGGGACAGAGGTCAATCACTGGGGACAGAGGTCAATCACTGGGGACAGAGGTCAATCACTGGTGACAGAGGTCAATCACTGGTGACAGAGGTCAATCACTGGGGACAGAGGTCAATCACTGGGGATAGAAGTCACACACTGGGGGCAGAGGTCAATCACTGGTCCACACCATGTAGTGCATTTACCCACTGTAGGTAGCAGTGACCCTCTGCTGGACATTGCTGATGTGGCAATGAGTGTCAATGGACTATTTGACCATGAGGGTCCATCACAGCCGGGCAGGAGCCTGTTGAAGTATCATTGTATAGTGGTCAACGGCAGCTCAGAATCCAGTCGTTCAAAGCTGGTGATTTGGATCTTAAGCCGCTTAGAAACTGGATCGCGCAGCGCCTATTTCTCAGGCAAAACACGGGTGCTGAAGGGTCAAATATATCGTGCGGAGTGAGAGCATTCATTTTGCGCCAGGTATGCGCCGCATGCCATATTAGTAGGGCACCCAGAATGCCCGCCTGGAACAGCTGTTAGGCACCCAATTTGCATAGACAATGAGTCTAACACAGATTTCAGGCCCCTTTGCCATATTGCATCAGGACGAACCACAGCCGTGCACACTCGGTCAGTTTCCTCAGACGAACAGCATCTGAACCAATGGTGTGTAAAGGGACCATTGGAGATGGTCACCACAAGGTTACCTGAATGTGGAGCAGGAGGGTTTCTGCCGGGTCCACGTTGAAACTGCTGGTGCCCCCTCCACCCCCCATCCCAGACTCACCATGGGGCCAGTGCCAGCGTCCCCGTTGGCCGAGTTTATGTCCTCTTCGGGATGGGCGCACTGCTACTGCAACCACCTCCCCCCCCCCCAACAGGCCGATCATGTCTCGATGTCATGATTACCCATAACCCCTCTTCAGCCTCAGTGCGGTGGTTGGTGGCTGAGGTCAGGCACAAACCAATTTCTAGGGGGTCGAATGAATGAGCTGGCGAGCAGCATGCCAACTCAGTCTCACCCCCACCAATCACTGGAGGGCTGATGCCCCTCTCCCCACCCCTCACTGATATATCGGCGGCCGCTCCATTATTCTCCAGGTACCACAGGTACGCGAGCTGTTCCCATTGACTACCAGTCAGGTGAAGGACTCGGCTGAAAGCCAGCAGAGACGGAGACTATGCGGAGGGATTATATAGCTCAAGGAGTGCTATCAGAAATCAGCCGGACAGGGTTTCCCTGCAGAGAATTCCTTGGTGAAAGAGCAGTCCCCTTGTTTTGATTCCCTCGTTTGTGCGAGCCCTGCCCTGAATCAAGAACAACAACTTGCATTGATATACAAAAGCAAAATACTGCGGATGCTGGAAATCTGAAATAAAAACAGAAAATGCTGGAAGTACTCAGCAGGTCAGGCAGCATCTGTGGAGAGAGAAACAGAGTTAACGTTTGAGGTCGATGATCTTTTGTCAGAACTGGAAGAAGTTAGAGATATAATAGGTTTTAAGCAAGTGTAGGGCCAGGGAGAGGGGGGAGGGGAGGAAAGAACAAAAGGGAAGGTCTGTGATAGGGTGGAAAGCAGGAGAGATTAAATGACAAAAGCAAATGATGGTACAAAGCAAAAGGAGATGGTAATGGGACAAGTAAAGAAACAAAAGATGAGTCTAGAAGAGATGTAAATGGGAATGGCTGAATCATCAACAGCTGCCATCTGAAAAAATAGGAGCAGAGGTTATGCTCTGAAATTGTTGAACTCGATGTTGAGTCCAGAAGGCTGTAAAGTGCCTACTTGAAAGGGGGTTTGCATTTATATAATGCCTTTAACATAGTGAAACGTTCCAAGGCACTTCACAGGAGCATTATCAAATAGAATTTAACACCGAGTCACATAGGAATCAGAATTCTTTTAATCCCCCCCCCCCCAATTATAGGAAGATGTGACACTACTGGCAATGTGACACTACTGAAAACCACTCTTTTTGAAGGGCATGGGCTAAGAATTCATTGAGGAGAGACGCAGCTGACACCCATCAACGGGAACCATGATTCTCCGAGCTGGAGGAGTTCATGGAGAAACCCATTAGTGCTTTTATCGTGGGCGCTAACTGCCTTCCACTTAAAACAGTAAAAGGCACTGCCGCAGAAGCTGGGTATTTACAGAGCAGATGTTCTCAGTTCGATGCAGCTGTACAGTGTCACTATCTTCATCTGTGGCCCTTTGAATTGGGACTGTGAGCAGTCAATTCCTGTTAAGTCAGCATCTTATGGCTTTCAGACCTAATTTTGTTTCTAACTGCAGAATCTATTCTGCTTGGTCCCTGTTTCCATCCTGCTTTTCACCCACCTGACTATGTGTGTGTGTGTGGTTGTTTTATATATAATTCTAAGTGCTGACTTTCTGCCCCAATATTTCCTCCTGACTCCTGTCAAGTCCCATTCCCAGGGGAGGTCAGGAGCACTTCAGTACCTCAGCCAAGTAGTTGTTCCTCGTGGGTGGGTCTAGACTGGTGAGTGTTGGCAAGGTATTTGAATGTGGGGGAGAGGGGTCCTCATAGCCTGTCATCCTCATCTGACGTCCACACACAGGCATATGACCCCTAAATACCAATTCAATTACACTCACACTTAACATGCAGCCATGTCCAGTCCTCCCCTACCAGATCACAGCAGGAGGAAGGTAGGATCTTGGGTAAGTGTGTTCAATTCTGGGCACCACACCACAGGAAGGATTTGAAGGCTTTGTAAAGGTGACAGAAGAGATTTACTAGAATGGTTCCAGGGATGAGGGATTACAGTTGCGTGGATAGACTGGAGAAGCTGAGGTTGTTCTCCTTCGTGCAGAGAAGGCTAAGAGGAGATTTGATAGAGACTGTTTCCAGTGGCTGAAGGGTTGATAACCAGAGGGCACATCTTTAAGGCGATTGGCAAAAAGAACCAGAGGCAACATGAGGAAAAACTTTTTTACACAACGAGCGGTCAGGATTTGGAATGCACTGCCTGATAGGGTAATGGATACGGATTCAATAGTAGCCTTCAAAAGGGAATTGGATAAATACTTGAAGGAGAAAAATTGTCAGGATATGGGGAAAGAGCGGGGGAGTGAGACTAACTGGATTGCTCTTCAAAAGAGCCGGTGCAGACTCGATGGTCCAAATGGCCGCCTTCTGTGCTATACTATTCTATGATTCAATGTTTCTGTGGTTTGGTGCCTCATGGGCCCTGACCACCTTTGAAGAGGAATTTATAACAGAGGTTCCTTAATTGGCTGTGGGTCTTAGTTTTTTCCCCTCTCCCAGGAGGTGGGGAGAAGGAAGGGTGAGGATACAGAGTCCAGTAAGAAATGGGGTGAGTATGTATGGGCCTGATGGCCCCTTCTCGTCCTGAGTACAGATCATAACAATCCCACCCCCAACCAAATATCTATCCTGATCCTTTTTAAAGGAGTTGGTCATTTCAACCACTGGTGCTTTTGCTGGCATACTGTGCATTAAGATATTTATGTGCAGTCCAATATTAGCACAAGGGAGCTGATTGAATAGCACAATCCCTGATCCGTGTTAAGTACAGTAATCTGATCTCTGCTGGGATGGGGTAGAAACACTAGTTACCCTCAATACTCATGGGTTAAAAAGGATCAGCCAGGGTTCCTGCTCCTGAATCCTCTCCAGTGACTCCACATGGAGAGTCTGCTTGTATGGCAATTGGTTGAGGACAGTATTGGGTTTGCCGGTTATGCCTCTTGCAGTCGAGTAGCTCGATAATACTCACATGAGAACTGTAGCGAAGTAACAGACGCTGATTGGTGACTATGGAACCGTATCTCATTAGGAATGAGATCGAGGGCTGAGATCAACTACCTCAGTATGGACCAGGGGTGGAGCCATGCAAGGTCTGTAGGACTTGGTTAACTCACTGCTTTGTGGGGTAAAACATGGTTCATTAGAATTAATGCACTTCAATTTGGGAAATATTGGAGGTCATGGACTCAACCATAAGTTCAGAGACATGCCTGAGAGGGCATGTTTTGGAACCCCGGATGTGATGTCTACTTTTGTCAGACAAACACTGCTTTCACCTCGGGAAGAAGCCACGAGGGATTGAAATCCAAGTGGCCATTCTATAAATAGCCAATCCTTCGAAAGATTGAGTGGGGAACGCGAGAGAGAGATTGAGTGGGAAATGTCATATTGGTGATGGTTATATTGTAGAGCTCTGTAACTTCTGGACACTGTGAAGGATGATAGTTCTTATATCGACATGAAGCACTTTCTCAGTCTTTGACAGAAGTGAGTGAGATGACAATACTCTGCTGCGTTGGAACCCAAAGCTGACAGCTGACAAAGGGCACCCACTTAAGGGTGTGTTACTGAGACCTCTTGTTTCATGACATGAGCTGTGCTTGTATAGCAACCTATTAGGTTTCCTGACTGGGATTCTTGGTCATATCAGTAAGGGATGTACAATTTTTGTTTAAAATTGAGGCATCTAGTTGAAGGCCTAAGGCCAATAGTGGAGGACATTAACAAGGTTGTAAAGGGTAGGCGAGAAGACTAGAATAATGGTTTGACAACACCAAGCTTGGGTTTTAAAAGGCTGCAGATTGTAATTTGGAGGGGAACGCTGAGGAAGGGACACACTGAGGGAGGGGAATGCTGAGGGAGGGGAGACTGAGGGAGGGGAGACTGAGGGAGGGGAATGCTGAGGGAGGGGAGACTGAGGGAGGGGAATGCTGAGGGAGGGGAGACTGAGGGAGGGGAATGCTGAGGGAGGGGAGACTGAGGGAGGGGAATGCTGAGGGAGGGGAGACTGAGGGAGGGGAACACTGAGGGAGGGGAACGCTGAGGGAGGGGAACACTGAGGGAGGGGAACGCTGAGGGAGGGGAACGCTGAGGGAGGGGAACGCTGAGGGAGGGGAACGCTGAGGGAGGGGAATGCTGAGGGAGGGGAACGCTGAGGGAGGAGAGACTGAGGGAGGGGAACACTGAGGGAGGGGAACGCTGAGGGAGGGGAACGCTGAGGGAGGGGAACGCTGAGGGAGGAGAGACTGAGGGAGGAGAGACTGAGGGAGGAGAGACTGAGGGAGGGGAACGCTGAGGGAGGGGAACACTGAGGGAGGGGAACGCTGAGGGAGGAGAGACTGAGGGAGGGGAACACTGAGGGAGGGGAATGCTGAGGGAGGGGAACGCTGAGGGAGGAGAGACTGAGGGAGGGGAACACTGAGGGAGGGGAATGCTGAGGGAGGGGAACGCTGAGGGAGGGGAACGCTGAGGGAGGGGAATGCTGAGGGAGGGGAACGCTGAGGGAGGAGAGACTGAGGGAGGGGAACACTGAGGGAGGGGAACGCTGAGGGAGGGGAACGCTGAGGGAGGGGAACGCTGAGGGAGGAGAGACTGAGGGAGGAGAGACTGAGGGAGGAGAGACTGAGGGAGGGGAACGCTGAGGGAGGGGAACACTGAGGGAGGGGAATGCTGAGGTAGGGGAACGCTGAGGGAGGAGAGACTGAGGGAGGGGAACACTGAGGGAGGGGAATGCTGAGGGAGGGGAACGCTGAGGGAGGGGAACGCTGAGGGAGGGGAATGCTGAGGGAGGGGAATGCTGAGGGAGGAGAGACTGAGGGAGGGGAACACTGAGGGAGGGGAACGCTGAGGGAGGGGAACGCTGAGGGAGGAGAGACTGAGGGAGGAGAGACTGAGGGAGGAGAGACTGAGGGAGGGGAACGCTGAGGGAGGGGAACACTGAGGGAGGGGAATGCTGAGGGAGGGGAACGCTGAGGGAGGAGAGACTGAGGGAGGGGAACACTGAGGGAGGGGAACGCTGAGGGAGGGGAACACTGAGGGAGGGGAACGCTGAGTGAGGGGAACGCTGAGGGAGGGGAACGCTGAGGGAGGAGAGACTGAGGGAGGAGCGACTGAGGGAGGAGAGACTGAGGGAGGAGAGACTGAGGGAGGGGAACACTGAGGGAGGGGAATGCTGAGGGAGGAGAGACTGAGGGAGGAGAGACTGAGGGAGGGGAACACTGAGGGAGGGGAATGCTGAGGGAGGAGAGACTGAGGGAGGGGAACGCTGAGGGAGGGGAATGCTGAGGGAGGAGAGACTGAGGGAGGGGAACGCTGAGGGAGGGGAAGAGATCCATAGTTTTGAGGTCCTGGGTGAGAAAAAGTTGGAGCAGGAAATGGTGCGATGAGTATTGAACTCAACACAGTGAGGATGCAGGGAGGAGGGAGAGTGTGTAGGATGGGGGATTTGGAGCTGTGGAAGAGAGGAAAGTTCACTGACCATAGCGCATTGATTTAAATGCCACAGCAAAGACTATTTATAGGCATAGAAATTGGATCACACCCTGTTCCACTGTCCCACTTAACACACACTATAACCCCTTGATCTCTCTACTGATCACACCCTGTCCCATTTAAAAGTGAGAAGTCGCACAACACCAGGTTATAGTCCAACAGCTTTATTTGAAATCACAAGCTTTTGGAGCGCTGCTCCTTCGTCAGGTGAAGGAGCAGCCTCTCCGAAAGCTTGTTGTTTCAAATAAAGCTGTTGGACTATAACCTGGTGTTGTGCGACTTCTCACTTTTGTCCACCCCAGTCCAACACCGGCATCTCCGCATCATGTCCCATTTAACACACACTATAACAATAACAACAACTTGTATTTATATAGCACCTTTAACGTAGTAAAACATCTCAAGGAACTTCACAGGAGTATTATCAAACAAAATTTGATACCTAGCCACATAAGGAGAGATTAGGACAGACTTGGTGAAAGAGGGAGGTTTTAAAGAGCGTGTTAAAGGAGGAGAGAAAGCGAGAGAGGCGGAGGTTTCGGGAGGAATTCCAGCGCTTAGGGCCGAGGCAGCTGAAGGCACGGCCACCAATGGCGATCTCGGGGGTGGGGGGCGGGGGGTGGGGGGTGGGGGGCGGGGTTGTAGAGCTGGACGAGGTTTAGGGAGGGAATTCCAGCGCTTAGGCCCAGGCAGCTGAAGGCACGGCCACCAATGGCGGTCTCGGGGGTGGGGGGCGGGGGGTGGGGGGTGGGGGGCGGGGTTGTAGAGCTGGACGAGATTTAGGAGGGAATTCCAGCGCTTAGGGCCGAGGCAGCTGAAGGCACAGCCACCAATGGCGATCTCGGGGGTGGGGGGTGGGGGGCAGGGTTGTAGAGCTGGACGAGATTTAGGGGGGAATTCCAGCGCTTAGGCCGAGGCAGCTGAAGGCACGGCCACCAATGGCGATCTCGGGGGTGGGGGGTGGGGGGCGGGGTTGTAGAGCTGGACGAGATTTAGGGAGGGAATTCCAGCGCTTAGGGCCCAGGCAGCTGAAGGCACAGCCACCAATGGCGATCTCGGGGGTGGGGGGTGGGGGGCGGGGTTGTAGAGCTGGACGAGATTACAGAGATAGGGAGGGGCGAGACCATGGAGTGATTTGGAAACAAGGTTGAGAATTTTAAAATTGAGGCGTTGCTTAACCGGGAGCCAATGTAGGTCAGCGAGCACAGGGGAGATGGATAAGTGGGACTTGGTGCGAGTTAGGACATGGGCAGCAGAGTTTTGGATGACCTCAGGTTTATGGAGGGCAGAACTGGGGAGGCTGGCCAGCAGTGCGTTGGAATAGTCAAGTCTAGAGGTAACAAAGGCATGGATGAGGGTTTCAGCAGCAGATGAGATGAGGCAGGGGCGGAGACGGGTGATGTTATGGAAGTGGAAATAACACCTCAATCTCTCTCGTGATCACACCTTGTCCCATTTGCCTCTTCCGGATGTTTGCTCCCATGCCATCTTCTGTTTGGGACTGTGATTAATGTTTCCGGAGTATTGGACGCTTTGAGACTCTATGTACATTGAGCATGTTCATGCAATGCATTCATTCCATTGGGGAATCCCAGTAGCTGTAAATCATCCATTTTGTGGCCAGAGTTGCAAGTCTCTTGCCCAAACCCATTGATCAGTCTCTCCGCAATGTCTACAGTCTCTGATGGTACAGTTGTTTAGATCTTTGGATGGACCTGAGGATTGGAAAGTGGCAAATGTGACACCATTGTTCAAGAAAGGGTGTAAGGACAATCCTAGTAACTACAGGCCAGTCAGTTTAACATCAGTGGTGGGTAAAGTTTTAGAAACAATAATCAAGGAAAAAATTAATGGGCACTTGGAGAGGTTTAAGCTAATTAAGGAGAGCCAACACAGGTTTGTAAAAGGATGATCATGTTTGACTAATCTAATTGAATTTTTTGATGAAGTAACAGAGAGGATTGATGAAGGGAATGCAATGGATGTTGTCTACACGGATTTTAGGAAGGCATTTGACAAAGTACCACATAGAAGGCTGGTTAACAAAAATGAGGCTCATGGAATAGGGGGGTCAGTGGCAGCTTGGATAAGGAATTGGCTTAAGGACAGAAAACAGCGAGTTGTGGTAAATGGCTGTTTTTCAGACTGGAGGATGGTAGACAGTGGTGTTTCCCAAGGGTCAGTGCTGGGGCCACTGCTTTTTTTGATATATATAAATGACCTGGATATTGGAATACAGAGTAGAATTTCTAAATTTGCCGATGACACCAAACTTGGGGGGGTGGCAAACAGTGAGGATGATACCAATCGACTGCAACAGGACATAGAAAGGCTAGCAGAATGGGCAGACAAGTGGCAGATGGAATTTAATACAGAGAAGTGTGAGGTGATGCATTTTGGCAGAAGGAACAGGGAGAGGCAATATACACTTAATGGCACAGTTTTAAAGAGTGTGCAGGGACAGAGGGACCTGGGAGTTAATGTGCATAGGTCCCTGAAGGTGGCGGGACATATTGAGAGAGTGGTTAGCAAAGCATATGGGATCTTGAGTTTCATAAATAGAGGTATTGAGTACAAAAGTAGAGAAGTTATGCTGAATCTTTATAAAGCGCTGGTTAGGCCACAACTGGAGTATTGCGTCCAGTTCTGGTCACCACACTTTAGCAGAGCTCCGAAAGCTCGTAATTTCAAATAAAACTGTTGGACTATAACCTGGTGTTGTGCGACTTCTCATTTTTGTCCACCCCAGTCCAACACCGGCATCTCCGCATCATGAACACTTTAGAAAGGATGTGAAGGCCCTTGAGAGGGTGCAGAGGAGATTTACCAGAAACATAGGCCCCCACTTGTGAGTCAGTACCTTTACATAGAAACATAGAATCTAGGAGCAGGAGTAGGCCATTCGGCCCGTCGAGCCTGCACCACCATTCAATACGATCATGGCTGATCATTCAAATCCAGTACCCTGTCCCTGCTTTAATCCCCACAGTACACATATCCCACCCGACCCCCGTAACCCCACGTATTTAATTCCCCCTAACATATCCCATCCTATCCCCATAACCTCACATATTTAATCCCCCCCTAACACTAAGGGTCAATTTATCATAGCCAAATCAACCTAACCCGCACATTTTAGGAGGGAGAATGGAGGAATGGGGATGAGGGAAGAGGAGGAAACACATGACACTTGAGCAGCTTTTCGAATTTCAATTCTTTCAATTAGATATGTTCAGAATGTGAGCCACAAATAGCTAGAAAGAAAGACTTGCATTTCTATATCAACCTCAGTACATCCCAAAGCGCTTTACAGCCAATGAAGTACATTGGAAGTGTAGTCACTTTTGTAATATAGGGAAACGTGGCACCCAATTTGCGCACAGCAAGCTCCCACAAACAGCAATGTCATAATGATCAGATAATCCATTTATTACTGATGTTGGTTGAGGGATAAATATTGGCCAGGACACCAGGGAGAACTCCCCTGCTTTTCTTCAAAGTAGTGCCATGGGATCTCTTAGATTCACCTGAGAGAGCAGACTGTTTAACATCTCATCCGAAAGATGGCACCTCCGACAGTGCAGCACTCCCTCAGTGCTGTCAGTAATTTTTTGAAAGGAGGAGTTTGAGATACTATCAGTGGATGATAGCAAGTGGTTCAGGAGAAGAGGTTTGCTGCTTCCAGTTAATTTCCAGGGGCTTTGGGACGAGCCACATTGCACCTTTATGTGTGATGTGGGCGTCGCTGGCAAGGCCGGCATTTAATGCTCATTCCTAGTTGTCCTGAGAAGGTGGTGGTGGGCCTTCTCCTTGAACCTCTGCAGTCCGTTTGGTGAAGGTGCTCCCACAATGCTATTCTTTGTTGCAGTTTGATACAACTGAGTGGTTTGCTAGGCCACTTTAGAGATCAGTTATGAGTCAACCACATTGGTGTAGGACTGGAGCCACATATAGGCCCAGACTGGGTAAGGACGGCAGATTTTCTTCCCTAAAGGACATAAGTGAACCAGTTTACAACAATCCAACAGTTTCATGGTCACTTTTACCGCTACCAGCTCTTTATTTCCAGATTTATTTTTAAACTGAATTCAAATTCTCAAACTACTCTGGATTCCTATTTAAAAGCCGGTGAGCTGGCTGCGTGGGAGCTGCAGAGTGGCCGTGCAGCTTAAAGGGGACGTTGGTGTTTATGTGTACGTGCTTAAGTCATACCTCCATGCGTGTGCAGATGTGTGCGTGTGTGTGACTGAGTGTATATTATATCTGCGTCTCTCTGTGTATTTGTGTGTGCCTGTGGTTGAATATCTGTGCAGTGCGTGCATGTGTCTGTCTGCATGTACTAGTTGTTAAAGGGAACCTTGTTATCCTGAATATCAGACAAAAATCCCTGACTCTGCCTCAATCAAATGACCCACTCGACTGTATATAAATCTGATAGGTCCTGGTAACCTTTTACAACAACCCAACTATTTAAGAATATTGCCATTAGACTGAAGCATCAATGCAAACAGCAAACTCCTCGGAGATTTCCCTCTGGAAAGACTGCAGCCAAAACACAGGTCATTGCCTTTTCTGTCATGCTACAGTTGCCCGTGGTTTAAATAATCCAAATCTGTGGCCTTTACCCCCTTTGCTGGCACCTCTGGTTCTATGTGAGACCGTCCATGAGTCTCCAATCCTAAACATGGAGCAAGCTCCCTGATGGATAAATGTCTGGTGTGGTACTGAGTCCCTGATCATGACATCACTCTGGATGAAGTCCATTTGATACCATCCCTATGTCTCCCCATTGCAGCTTTAACATCCCCTGAACTCGCAGACGTCTCATGTGAAAGGACGACACCTCTGACAGTGCAGCACTCCCTCACTGAACTGTTGGCTTAGATTAAGCACTCAAATCTTTTGGACTTGACCCTACATCCTCTTGACGCAGGGGTCAGAGTGTTACCGACTGAGCCAAGCTAACTCCTTATCTATGCTGAGTGGATTGGTCTTTGTTGGAGTACGACTAGAGTCACTACAATTAGCCTCAGTGCCTCTGACATAGGGTGGGTGTGGGGGGGAAATCAGCCACGGTTCCTGCATCTGATCACTATCCAGTAACTCCTGCTCTGTGAGTGAGTGAGTGAGTGTGTGTGCGCGTGAGTGCGTGCGTGAGTGAGTGCGAGTGAGTGAGCGTGTGAGTGAGTGAGTGCGAGTGAGTGAGTGAGCGTGTGAGTGAGTGAGTGAGTGCGAATGAGTGAGTGCGTGAGTGCGAGTGAGTGAGTGAGCGTGTGAGTGAGTGCGTGAGTGCGAGTGAGTGAGTGAGTGAGCGTGTGAGTGAGTGAGTGCGAGTGAGTGAGCGTGTGAGTGAGTGCGAGTGAGTGAGTGAGCGTGTGAGTGAGTGCGAGTGAGTGAGTGAGCGTGTGAGTGAGTGCGAGTGCGTGCGTGAATGTGTCTGTCTGATGTGATGTGATCTTCACTGTCTAATACTCCCCGTCAAGGCTCACTGTTAAGAACGGCCCCTGGGTTGAGGTACTGGGGTTGGGCAGTGACTGTTTCCCATGGAGTCGTTCTCCAGCGGGATTCAGAACCTTCAGGAGAGGGGAAGAGAACTGGTAGGAAAAAAAATATAAACACAGTGAAAATCGAAAATCCTGTGATCTTGCTTCAGCACGGGTCTGTGGCAAAGCAGGGAGAGCTCCTCATGCAGTCATTTCTGTCTTCATTCGAGCTTTCTTCCCGTAGGTTTCACCCCCTTCTCCTCCCCTGCCCAGAATCCACCAGGGACACTTCTAGCAGACTTCACACACTTAATACTTCAATGGAAAATCACTTGAGCTTCCCTATCTGCTCATCTGCCTTTTTAATGAGTGTGTTGGGGAAACCATTTCTCTCTCTCTCTCGACATCGATAAAAAGCATTCATGCTGTATTCTATGCTTAATCTTTTCCAATTGAGTAATTAGACGCTTTGGAATACAAATATGGGCAAGAAAATCAATGTTTGACAAAGTGCTTTTGTGATAATCACAGAGATTTTTTATGTATTGCTCATTGAGGGAAGGGGTTGCAGTTTGTGATGGGAAGGATTTCACATAAAATTGGGCTAGAAAATCATCCGGGCCTGTTTTCTGGGCCCAGACTTGCTGCTGTACAGGCATCACGTACCCCAACAGAGAGGCCCAAAATTGGGCCTCAGGTCTGCACACGTACCTTGCGCATTGCAAATGCAGGTAGTGACTGAGGGTAAGTCCCGGGGTGGGGGGGTTAGAGCAGGATACAGAGCGCGATTGTAATAGCTGTGGAGTTGGGAACTCCTGGCTTCACAGGAAGGTTTTTTTTAATAACTTAAATAAGAACATAAGAAATAGGAGCAGGAGTAGGCCAATTGGCCCCTCGAGCCTGCTCCGCCATTCAATAAGATCATGGCTGATCTGATCCTAACCGCCAATCTACTATCACAGAACCATCTCCTGAACCTAACAGAATTGGACACACGAAATAGGAGCAGGATCAGGCTACACGGCCACTGGGCCCGCTACGCTACCCACAGGGCCATGACCGATCCGAACTTGGACTCATGTCCAAATTCCTGCCCGCTACCCGTAACCCTTAATTCCCTTTACTTCTAGGAAACTGTCTATTTCTGTTTTAAATTTATGTAATGATGTAGCTTCTACAGCTTTTTGGGGCAGCATATTCCATGGACCTACCACCCTCTGAGTGAAGTAGTTCCTTCTCATCTCAGTTTTGAAAGAGCAGCCCCTTATTCTAAGACTATGCCCCCTAGTTCTAGTTTCACCCATCATCGGGAACATCTTCCCCGCATCCACCCGATCCAACCCCTTCACAATCTTATATGTTTCAATAAGATCGCCTCTCATTCTTCTGAACTCCAATGAGTAGAGTCCCAATCTACCCAACCTCTCCTCATATGTCCATCCCCTCATCCCTGGGATTAACCAAGTGAACCTTCTTTGTACTGACTCGAGAGCAAGTATGTCTTTTCTTAAGTATGGACACCAAAACTGTATGCAGTATTCCAGGTGCGGTCTCACCAATACCTTGTACAACTGAAGCAATACCTCCCTATTTTTATATTCTATCCCCTTAGCAATGAAAGCCAACATTCCATTGGCCTTCTTAATCACTTGCTGCACCTGCATACTAACCTTTTGAGTTTCGTGCACCAGGACCCCCAGATCCCTTTGTACTTCAGTACTTTCCAGTTTCTTGCCATTTAGAAAATAACTTGCTCTACTATTTTTCCTGCCAAAGTGCATAACCTCACACTTTCCAGTATTGTATTCCATCTGCCAAATCTCTGCCCACTTACTTAGCCTGTCTATGTCCCCTTGCAGATTTTTTATGTCCTCACTCACTACTTTCCCTCCCATCTTAGTATCATCTGCAAACTTTGATATGTTACACTCGGTCCCCTCCTCCAAATCGTTAATATAGATTGTAAAGAGTTGGGGACCCAGCACTGACCCCTGCGGAACACCACTAGTTACTGATTGCCAGTGTGAGAATTAACCATTTATCCCAACTCTCTGCCTTCTGTTAGATAGCCAATCCTCTATCCATGCCACAATATTACCCCCAATCCCGTGATTTTTTATCTTAAGCAATAATCTTTTGTGTGGCACCTTGTCAAATGCCTTATGTAAGTCTAAATACACCACATCCACTGGTTCCCCTTTATCCACCCTGTATGTTACTTCCTCAAAGAACTCCAGCAAATTTGTCAAACATGACTTCCCCTTCATAAAACCATGCTGACTTTGTCCTATTAAATTATGATTATCCAAATGTCCCGTTACTGTCTCCTTAATAATGGACTCCAAAATTTTACCTACCACAGATGTTAGGCTAACCGGTCTATAGTTTCCAGCCTTCTGTCTACTGCCCTTTTTAAATAAGGGTGTTACATTAGCAGTTTTCCAGTCTGCCGGGATCTTTGCTGAGTCCAGGGAGTTTTGGAAAATTATTACCAATGCATCCACAATCCCTACTGCCACTTCCCTCAAGACCCTAGGATGTAAGCCATCAGGTCCAGGTGATTTATCCGCCTTGAGTCCCATTATTTTACCGAGTACCACTTCCTTAGTGATTTTGATCGTGTTTAGCTCCTCCCCCCTATAGCCCCCTGTTTGTCCAGTGTTGGGATATTCTTAGTGTCCTCTACTGTAAAGACTGATACAAAATATTCATTCAGTGTATTTGTCATCTCCATATTTCCCACCATTAATTTCCCGGTCTCATCCTCTAAGGGACCAACATTTACTTTAGCCACCCTTTTTCTTTTTATATAACTATAAAAACTCTTACTATCTGTTTTTATATTTTTTGCTAATTTACTTTCATAATCTATCTTCCCTTTCTTAATCAATCTTTTCGTTATTTTTTGCTGTCTTTTAAAGTTTTCCCAATCCTCTATCCTCCCACTAGATTTGACTACCTTATAAGACCTTGTTTTTAGACGAATACTATCCTTAATTTCTTTACTTAGCCACGGATGACTGTCTTTTCTTTTACACCCTTTTCTTCTCAATGGAATATATATTTTTTGGAAGTTGTAAAATAACTCCTTAAATGTACACCACTGATCATGTATCGTCTTACCCTTTAATCTATTTTCCCAATCCACTCTACTCAATTCGGCTCGCATACCTTCATAGTCTCCTTTATTCAAGCTTAGCACGCTTGTTTGAGATCCAACCTTCTCACCCTCTAATTGAATATGGAATTCAACCATGTTATAACAAAAAAAACCTTGCCTGTCGTTGGCGGCTGTATGGGCCGCTGAAGAATGCTGAGCAGGGTTGACCCAAAGCCTGCTCCGCTTGTCGCACACTAATTTTACAGAGGAGTGCTTCAACAGGTGTAGGCCTCCAATTAACAAGTGCATGCTAACGCACGGCTCAGGCGGCCGCAAACCCGCTTAAACCAATATGGCAGCGCTCATAACACGGGGTGCCACTGGTGTCAGGTTACAGTGCCACCTGGTGTCGGGCTGCGCTGCCATCTGGTGTCAGGGTACGGTGCCACCAGGTGTCGGGGTACAGTGCCACCAGGTGTCGGGGTACAGTGCCACCAGGTGACGGGGTACGGTGCCACCTGGTGTCGGGGTACGGTGCCACCAGGTGTCGGGGTACGGTGCCACCAGGTGTCGGGGTACAGTGCCACCAGGTGTTGGGGTACGGTGCCACCAGGTGTCGGGGTACGGTGCCACCAGGTGTCGGGGTACGGTGCCACCTGGTGTCGGGGTACGGTGCCACCAGGTGTCGGGGTACGGTGCCACCAGGTGTCGGGGTACGGTGCCACCAGGTGTCGGGGTATGGTGCCACCTGGTGTCGGGGTACGGTGCCACCTGGTGTCAGGTTACAGTGCCACCTGGTGTCGGGGTATGGTGCCACCTGGTGTCGGGGTACGGTGCCACCTGGTGTCAGGGTACGGTGCCACCTGGTGTCGGGGTAAGGTGCCACCTGGTGTCAGGTTACAGTGCCACCTGGTGTCGGGGTACGGTGCCACCTGGTGTCAGGTTACAGTGCCACCTGGTGTCGGGGTACGGTGCCACCTGGTGTCAGGTTACAGTGCCACCTGGTGTCGGGGTACGGTGCCACCTGGTGTCGGGGTACGGTGCCACCTGGTGTCGGGGTACGGTGCCACCAGGTGTCGGGGTACGGTGCCACCAGATGTCGAGGTACGGTGCCACCAGGTGTCGGGGTACGGTGCCACCAGGTGTCGGGGTACGGTGCCACCAGGTGTCGGGGTACGGTGCCACCTGGTGTCGGGGTACGGTGCCACCTGGTGTCGGGGTACGGTGCCACCAGGTGTCGGGGTACGGTGCCACCAGGTGTCGGGGTACGCTGCCACCTGGTGTCGGGGTACGCTGCACCTCAGCTACACCATCCAAGGAGAAGGAAGAGACAGGCTTGTACTAACACAACACCTTGTCACCAATGTTCCTGCTAAGCTGCGTGGCCACAGTATGGAGGTCCCGCGCAGGCCGCTTACTGACTTTTAAATGGAAGAAACCGTGCATGAGCGAAAATTTGATTGGGCTGTGCAGCCACTTAAAGGGACCATGGATGAACGATATGTCAGAAGGAACATTGCTTGTCACATCTCTCAAAAACATTTCCGAGCTCTTCACAACCAGTGAATTGCTTTGAGGTGCAGTCACTGTTGTTATGTAGGTGAGTACAGCAGCAATTTTACACATGCAAGATACCGTGAAGTGAATGCATATGTATACAGGAACAGTAACAGTAACTTGAGACATGTCATGTGGTAAGTGTAGCATTCTTGGGAGGAACAGCTGACTTTGGGCCTATGGTTCCCAAAGCTCTTCACCACTGGGGGTTTTCTTCGCCTCATGTCTGGGTTTGTTGTACATTCATTCATAGAGATTGATTGCTATGATACATCAACAACTCCATTTTTGTTGTATCATGCGACTACCAGGATGGTAAAAGGCGAACTAGATGGACCGTGGTCTTTTTTCGTCCAGCAGTTCCTATGTTCCTATGAATGACCAGTCAATCTGTTTTTGTTTGGTGGTGTTGGTTGAGGGAAGAATGTTGGCCAGGACACTGGGAGAACTCCCTGCTCTACTTCCAACAGTGCCATGGGATCTTTAACATTCACTGAAACACTGGAACAAACAGACGAGTCCTTGGTTTAATGTCCCATCTGAAAGATGGCATCTCCTACAATGCAGCACATAGGAACAGGAGTCGGCCATTCAGCCCCTCGAGTCTGTTCCTCCATTCAATTAGACTATGGTTGATCTGTACTCCAGATAAAGAGTAAAGCTCCCTCTACACTTTCCCATCAAACACTCCCAGGGCAGGTACAGCATGGGTTAGATACAGAGTAAAGCTCCCTCTACACTGTCCCATCAAACACTCCCAGGGCAGGTACAGCACGGGTTAGACACAGAGTAAAGCTCCCTCTACACTGTCCCATCAAACACTCCCAGGGCAGGTACAGCATGGGTTAGATACAGAGTAAAGCTCCCTCCACACTGCCCTATCAAACACTCCCAGGGCAGGTACTACACGGGTTAGACACAGAGTAAAGCTCCCTCTACACTGTCCCATCAAACACTCCCAGGGCAGGTACAGCATGGGTTAGATACAGAGTAAAGCTCCCTCCACACTGCCCTATCAAACACTCCTAGGGCAGGTACAGCATGGGTTAGGTACAGAGTAAAGCTCCCTCTACACTGTCCCATCAAACACTCCCAGGGTAGGTACAGCACGGGTTAGGTACAGAGTAAAGCTCCCTCTACACTGTCCCATCAAACACTCCCAGGGCAGGTACAGCATGGGTAAGATACAGAAGTAAAGCTCCCTCCGCACTGCCTTATCAAACACTCCCAGGGCAGGTACAGCATTGGTTAGGTACAGAGTAAAGCTCCCTCTACACTGTCCCATCAAACACTCCCAGGGCAGGTACTGCACGGGTTAGACACAGAGTAAAGCTCCCTCTACACTGTCCCATCAAACACTCCCAGGGCAGGTACAGCACGGGTTAGGTACAGAGTAAAGCTCCCTCTACACTGTCCCATCAAACACTTCCAGGGCAGGTACAGCATGGGTTAGATACAGAGTAAAGCTCCCTCCACACTGCCCTTTCAAACACTCCTAGGGCAGGTAGAGCATGGGTTAGGTAAAGAGTAAAGCTCCCTCTACACTGTCCCATCAAACACTCCCAGGGCAGGTACAGCACGGGTTAGATACAGAGTAAAGCTCCCTCTACACTGTTCCATCAAACACTCCCAGGGCAGGTACAGCACGGGGTTAGATACAGAGTAAAGCTCCCTCTACACTGTTCCATCAAACACTCCCAGGGCAGGTACAGCATGGGTTAGATACAGAGTAAAGCTCCCTCTACACTGTCCTATCAAACACTCCCAGCGGAGGTACAGCACGGGTTAGATACAGAGTAAAGCTCCCTCTCCACTGTCCCATCAAACACTCCTAGGGCAGGTACAGCATGGGTTAGGACAAAGGAGGAGCCATCGTCATACAGAACAGAACGGACTATTGTAAAGAAGCATACCGACAACTGGACAACCAGGAACACTACAGACAGCTACCCGCAGATCCGACCAAAGAACACACCCGCCAACTCAATAGACTGATCAAGACCTTCGATCCAGACCTTCAAAACATCCTACGCGCTCTCATCCCACGTACTCCCCGCGTGGGAGACTTCTACTGCCTCCCAAAGATACACAAAGCCAACACACCCGGACGTCCTATCGTATCAGGCAATGGAACCCTGTGTGAGAACCTCTCTGGATACGTCGAGGGCATTCTGAAACCCATCGTACAGGGAACCCCCAGCTTCTGTCGCGACACTACAGACTTCTTACAGAAACTCAGCACCCACGGACCAGTTGAACCAGGAACACTCCTTGCCACGATGGACGTATCGGCACTCTACACCAGTATCCCCCACGATGACGGCATCGCTGCAACAGCCTCAGTACTCAACATCAACAACAGCCAATCTCCAGACGCCATCCTACAACTCATCCGCTTCATCCTTGACCACAATGTCTTCACCTTCGACAACCATTTTTTTACCCAAACACACGGAACAGCCATGGGGACCAAATTCGCACCCCAATACGCCAACATCTTCATGCACAAGTTCGAGCAAGACTTCTTCGCTGCACAGGACCTCCAGCCAACGCTGTACACCAGATACATCGACGACATTTTCTTCCTTTGGACCCATGGCGAAGGATCACTGAAAAGACTACACGATAACATAAACAAGTTCCATCCCACCATCAAACTCACCATGGACTACTCCTCAGAATCGGTCTCATTCCTGGACACACGAATCTCCATCAAAGACGGACACCTCAGCACTTCACTCTACCGCAAGCCCACGGACAACCTCACGATGCTCCACTTCTCCAGCTTCCACCCTAACCATGTTAAAGAAGCCATCCCCTATGGACAAGCCCTGCGAATACACAGGATCTGCTCAGACGAGGAGGAACGCGATGGACACCTACGGACGCTGAAAAACGCCCTCGTAAGAACGGGATATGACGCTCGACTCATCGATCGACAGTTCCGACGGGCCACAGCGAAAAATCGCATAGACCTCCTCAGAAGGCAAACACGGGACACAACCAACAGGGTACCCTACGTCGTCCAGTACTTCCCCGGAGCGGAGAAACTACGACATGTTCTTCGCAGCCTTCAACATGTCATCGATGACGACAAACACCTCGCTAAGGCCATCCCCACGCCTCCACTACTTGCCTTCAAACAGCCGCCTAACCTCAGAAGTACCATCGTTCGCAGCAAATTACCCAGCTTTCAGGATAACAGCGACCACGACACCACACAACCCTGCCATGGCAAACTCTGCAAGACATGCCAGATCATCAACACAGATACCACCATCACACGTGAGGACACTACCCACCAGGTACATGGTACATACTCATGTGACTCGGCCAACGTTGTCTACCTCATACGTTGCAGGAAAGAATGCACCGCGGCATGGTACATCGGCGAGACCATGCAGACACTGAGACAACGTATGAACGAGCACCGCGCAACAATCGCCAGGCAGGATTGTTACCTCCCAGTCGGGGAACACTTCAGCAGTCAAGGACATTCAGCCTCGGATCTGCGGGTAAGCGTTCTCCAAGGCAACCTTAGAAACACACGACAACGCAAAATCATCGAGCAGAAACTGATAGCCAAGTTCTGCACTCATGAAGACGGTCTCAATCGGGATCTTGGGTTTATGTCACGATACATGACGTGATCCGGACTCGAGTCGTCGTTAGCTTGTTCACAGATGTGATTCCCAGTAAAAAAGTAAAAATTTTCCCAGTAAAAAAGTAAAATTTTTTTTTAAAGCTTTTCGTTTTACATACAGACGGCAGCTTTTGACACGTTAGAACCCCTGCGACTTCACCTCATTGTCTCAGTTGTATCTTGCTATGTCTTTTGATGTGGTACCTTCCTGGCTGACTTAATTAACTTTATCACACCTCGGCAGATAGTCAGGATGATTTAATTTATTGGTCTGCAATTGTAAAGTACACATGCTTTTTTTTCCATCTATATATGCTCTGACGATTCTGTATCCAATTTACTTCACCTGAGGAAGGAGCGATAGTTCCGAAAGCTTGTGATTTCAAATAAAACTGTTGGACTATAACCTGGTGTTGTGCGACCTCTCAATTTTGTCCACCCCAGTCCAACACCGGCATCTCCGCATCATGACCATCAAACACTCCCAGGGCAGGTGCAGCGTGGGTTAGATACAGAGTAAAGCTCCCTCTCCACTGCCCCATCAAACACTCCCAGGGCAGGTACAGCACGGGTTAGATACAGAGTAAAGCTCCCTCTACACTGTCCCATCAAATACTCCCAGGGCAGGTACAGCACGGGTTAGATACAGAGTAAAGCTCCCTCTACACTGTCCCATCAAACACTCCCAGGGCAGGTACAGCACGGGTTAGATACAGAGTAAAGCTGCCTCTCCACTGTCCCATCAAACACTCGAGTCGTCGTTAGCTTGATCACAGATGTGATTCCCAGTAAAAAAGTAAAAATTTTCCCAGTAAAAAAGTAAAAAAATGTTAAAGCTTTTCGTTTTACATACAGACGGCAGCTTTTGACACGTTAGAACCCCTGCGACTACACCTCATTGTCTCAGTTGTATCTTGCTATGTCTTTGATGTGGTACCTTCCTGGCTGACTTAATTAACTTTATCACACCTCGGCAGATAGTCAGGATGATTTAACTTATTGGTCTGCAATTGTAAAGTACACATGCTTTTTTTTCCATCTATATATGCTTTGGAGATTCTGTATCTAATTTACTTCACCTGAGGAAGGAGCAAATCGATAGCTCCGAAAGCTTGTGATTTCAAATAAAACTGTTGGACTATAACCTGGTGTTGTGCGACCTCTCAATTTTGTCCATCAAACACTCCCAGGGCAGGTACAGCACGGGGTTAGATACAGAGTAAAGCTCCCTCTACACTGTCCCATCAAACACTCCCAGGGCAGGTACAGCACGGGTTAGATACAGAGTAAAGCTCCCTCTCCACTCTCCCATCAAACACTCCCAGGGCAGGTACAGCACGGGGTTAGATACAGAGTAAAGCTCCCTCTACACTGTCCCCATCAAACACTCCTTTTCATTCCCTTTTCTCCATTGACTCCCTTTCTGTCTCAATCAGTAAATGAATAATGAAAATCTCCAGAACAATAATTTTGTTATCTCTGCTCTGTAATCTGACTGTATATTTCCTCTTCAATTTCCTTCTCACAATTTGGAGGTTTATAATACACCGTTAATAATGAAACAAGCCCTTTTTGATCTTAGAGCTCCAACCATACTGACTCTGTCCATATCCCTTCCTGGTCTCTATCAACCCTCTCTACAACATCTATTCCCTCGTTTACCACTCCACCTCCTTTCTTAAGTTATCTATCCCTCCTACATATATTATATCCCTATCTGTTTATTTTCCATTCAAGCATGGCTCATAACCGGGAGCGCGGGGTCGGAGGTCGGCGCTGCAGTGTTGGAATCCTGTCTCCGACTCGCACTCCCTTTGAGCGTGGCTCCTGACCGGGAGCGCGGGGTCGGAGGTCGGCGCTGCAGTGTTGGAATCCTGTCTCCGACTCGCACTCCCATTGAGCGTGGCTCCTGACCGGGAGCGCGGGGTCGGAGGTCGGCGCTGCAGTGTTGGAATCCAGTCTCCGATTTGCGCTCCCTTTGAGCGTGGCTCCTGACCGGGAGCGCGGGGTCGCAGACGTTACCCTGTGCTGGATTTTGCAGCATCGCAGCTCCCTCTGTTGGATATTGAGTGTGTGTAACAGCCAGAGGAGTGAGGCGAGCTGGTGCCGATTAGGGAACTGGAATTCTGTGAGATTTGATCCTCGGCCAGGCAGGCCTATTGGTTGTGACTAACCTCTTGTCATTAGCTCCATTTTATGTTTAAATGTCTCTGAGAGCTTCTGGTGCATGAGTAACTGGTATTTAATGATTCTTACTCACCAACATACATCTATTTATAGTGCCTGTTGCAGAGCTGTACAATCCATGATCTGGGATCACGTACTCAGGATTTGCTCTGGATTGAAATAGCTGCCACAGGAACACAACGGGAAATTACCTCAAATTCCTATCTTGTCCTGTGCAATTGGCAATATGAATTGTAACTATAGCACATGCTGAACATCTAAACTCATACCAAGTCCTGTTCACCCATCACCCCTGTGCGCGTTGACCTACATTGGCTCCCAGTTGAGCAACGCCTCGATTTTAAAACTGCTTGTTTTCATATTCCTCTATGGCCTTGTCCCTCCTGATCTCTGTAACCTCCTCCAGCCCTACAACCCTCTGAAATATCTGTGCTCCTCCAATTCTGGTTTCTTGCGCATCCCTGATTTCCTTCACCCCACCATTGGGGGCTGTGCCTTCAGCTGCCTAGGTCCTAAGCTCTGAAATTCTTCCCCTAAACCTCGCCGCCTCGCTGCCTCTGTTTCCTCCTTTAAGATGTTTTTTGAAACCTACCTTTTTGACCAAGCTTTTGGTGATCTGTCCTAATATCTCCTTATGTGGCTTGGTGTCAAATTTTGCTTGATAATACTCCTATGAAGCACCTTGGGACATTTTAATACATTAAAGGTGCTATATAAATGCAAGTTGTTGTTGTATGTAGCTTAGATCCTTAAATTGAATGTAGCTAAGGGAACATGTTGAATTAGGAGTGTCTTCACAAACCGTACACCACTTAATGTTGGATGGTCCAGTGTGGGGGAGTCTGGGACTGGGGACATGACCTTAACATCGGAGCCAGGCCATTCAGGAGAGAAGTTAGGAAACACTCCTTCACGCAAAGGGTGGTAGAAGTGTGGAACTCAGTGGAAAGTGTGGAAAGCAGTAGATATTAGCTCAATTAATACATTTTAAATCTGAGATTGATAGATGTTTGCTTGCCAAGGGAATTAAAGGATATGGAGCCAAGGCGGGTGGATAGAGTTAGAAACATAGAAACATAGAAACATAGAAAATAGGTACAGGAGTAGACCATTCGGTCCTTCGAGCCTGCACCGCCATTCAATGCGTTCATGGCTGAACATGCTACCTCAGTACCCCATTCCTGCTTTCTCGCCATACCCCTTGATCCCCTTAGTTGTGAGTGTTATATCTAACTCCCTTTTGAATATATTTAGCGAACTGGCCTCAACAACCTTCTGTGGAAGAGAATTCCATAGATTCACCACTCTCTGGGTGAAGAAGTTCCTCCTCAGCTCAGTCCTAAATGGCTTCCCCTTAATCCTTAGACTGTGACCCCTGGTTCTAGTTTTCCCTACCATTGGGAACATTCTGCCCGCATCTAATTTGTCTAAACCAGTCAGGATTTTAAATGTCTCTATAAGATCCCCCCTCATTCTTCTGAACTCCAGAGGATACAAGTTCAGTTGACCCAATCTTTCTTGATATGTCAGTCCGGCCATCCCAGGAATCAATCTAGTGAACCTTCGCTGCACTCCCTCAATAGCAAGAATGTCCTTCCTTAAGTTAGGAGACCAAAACTGCGCACAATACTCCAGGTGTGGCCTCACCAAGGCCCTGTACAACTGTAGCATCACCTCCCTACTCCTGTACTCAAATCCCCTTGCTATGAAGGCCATCATTCCGTTTGCTTTCTTGACTGCCTGCTGCACTTGCATTCCCACCTTCAGTGACTGATGTACCATGACGCCCAGGTCTCGTTGCACGTCCCCTTTCCCTAATCTGCCACCATTCAGGTAATAGTCCGCCTCTCTATTTTTACCACCAAAGTGGATAACCTCACATTTATCCACATTGTACTTCATCTGCCATACATTTGCCCATTCACCCAACCTGTCCAAGTCACTCTGTAGCCTCCTAGCATCCTCCTCATTGTTCACACTGCCTCCCAATTTAGTGTCATCCGCAAATTTGGAGATATTACATTTAATCCCTTCGTCCAAATCATTAATATATAATGTAAACAGCTGGGGTCCCAGCACCGAACCCTGCGGTACCCCGCTGGTCACTGCCTGCCATTCTGAAAAGTACCCATTTACTCCTACTCTTTGTTTCCTGTGTGCCAACCAGTTCTCAATCCACGTCAACACATTACCCCCAATCCCATGTGCTTTAACTTTGCTCACCAATCTCTTGTGTGGGACCTTGTCGAAGGCCTTCTGAAAGTCCAAATACACCACATCTACTGGTTCCCCCCTGTCCACCCTATTGGAAACATCCTCAAAAAATTCCAGAAGATTTGTCAAGCATGATTTCCCTTTCACAAATCCATGCTGACTTGGACCTATCATGTCGCCACTTTCCAAATGGTCTGTTATGACATCTTTAATAATTGCTTCCATCATTTTACCCACGACCGATGTCAGGCTGACCGGTCTATAATTCCCTGCTTTCTCCCTCCCTCCTTTTTTAAAAAGAGGGGTTACATTGGCCACCCTCCACTCCATCGGAACTGATCCAGAGTCTAAGGAATGTTGGAAAATGATCGTCAATGCATCCACTATTTCCAAGGCCACCTCCTTAAGTACTCTGGGATGCAGACCATCAGGCCCCGGGGATTTTTCAGCCTTCAGTCCCATCAATTTCCCCAATACCTTTTCCCGACTAATAAGGATTTCCCTGAGCTCCTCCCTCTTACCAGATCCTCTGACCCCTTTTATTTCCGGCAGGTTGTGTGTGTCCTCCACAGTAAACACCGAACCAAAGTACTTGTTCAATTGATCTGCCATTTCCTTGTTCCCCATTACGACTTCCCCTGTTTCCGACTGCAGGGGACCTACGTTTGTTTTTACTAACCTCTTTCTTTTTACATATTTATAGAAGCTTTTGCAGTCCATTTTAATGTTCTCTGCAAGCTTCCTTTCATATTTTATTTTCCCTGCCCTAATCAAACCCTTCGTCCTCCTCTGCTGAGTTTTGAAGTTCTCCCAGTCCCCGGGTTTGCTGCTACTTCTGGCCAATTTGTATGCAACTTCCTTGGTTTTAATACTATCCCTGATTTCCCTTGTTAGCCATGGTTGAGCCACCTTCCCTTTTTTATTTTTATGCCAGACCGGGATGTACAATTGTTGTAGTTCATCCATGCGATCTCTAAATGTCTGCCATTGCCCTTCCACTGATAGCCCCTTAAATATCGCTTGCCAATTTAACCTCGCCAATTCACGCCTCATACCCTCAAAGTTGCCCTTATTTAAGTTCTGGACCATGGTCTCTGACTTAACTGTTTCCTTCTCCATCCTAATGTAGAACTCCACCATACTATGGTCACTCTTCCCCAGGGGGCCTCGTACCACAAGATTGCTGATTAGTCCCTCCTCATTACACAACACCCAGTCCAGGATGGCCTCCCCTCGAGTTGGTTCCTCAACATATTGGTTTAGGAAACCATCCCTTAAACACTCCAGGAAATCCTCCTCCACCGTATTGCTTCCAGTTTGAGTAGCCCAATCTATATGCATATTAAAGTCACCCATGATAACTGCCGTGCCTTTTTTGCACGCACCTCTGATTTCCTGTTTCATACCCTCCCCCACCTCGCTACTGCTGTTTGGAGGTCTGTACACAACTCCCACTAACGTTTTCTGCCCTTTGGTGTTCTGCAGCTCAACCCATATTGATTCCACATCCTCCAAGCTGATGTCCTTCCTAGCTATTGCATTAATCTCCTCTTTAACCAGCAATGCTACCCCACCCCCTTTTCCTTTTATTCTATCCTTTCTGAATGTTGAATACCCCTGGATGTTCAGTTCCCAGCCTTGATTGTTCTGGAGCCACGTCTCTGTAATCCCAATCACATCGTATCCATTAACATCTATTTGCACAGTCAATTCATCCACCTTATTACGGATACTCCTTGCATTAAGACACAGAGCCTTTAGGCTTGTTTTATTAACATCCTTTGTCCTTTTAGACTTATGATTTAGTATGGCCCTTTGTGTTTCTTGCCTTTGTTTACTCGGCCTTCCCCTATTGTTTCTCACCCTTCTAACATTTGTTTCTGACTGCATATTACTTCCCCCTGTTTCGCTACATAGGTTCCCATTCCCCTGCCATATTAGTTTAAATCCTCCCGAACTGCTTTAGCAAATATTGCCCCGAGGACATCGGTTCCAGTCCTGCCCAAGTGCAGACCGTCCCTTTTGTACAGGTCCCACTTCCCCCAGAACTGGTTCCAATGCCTCAGGAATTTGAATCCCTCCCTCCTGCACCACTGCTCAAGCCACGTATTCAATCTCACTATCCTGTTCTCTCTATTCTGATTAGCACGTGGCCCTGGTAGCAATCCAGAGATTACTACCTTAGAGGTCCTACTTTTTAATTTAGCTCCTAGCTCCCTAAATTCTGCTTGTAGGACCTCTTCCCGCTTTTTACCTATATCGTTGGTACCTACATGCACCACGACAGCTGGCTGTTCACCCTCCCTCTTCAGAATGTTCTGCAGCCGCTCCGAGACATCCTTGACCCTTGCACCAGGGAGGCAACATACCATCCTGGAATCTCGGTTGCGGCCACAGAAACTCCTGTCTATTCCCCTTACAATTGAGTCCCCTATCACTATAGCCCTACCACTCTTTTTCCCGCCCTGCTGTGCAGCAGAGCCAGCCATGGTGCCATGAACCTGGCTGCTGGTGCCTTCCCCTGGTAGGCCATCTCCCCCAACAGTATCCAAAGCGGCATACCTGGGTACAGATTAGCGGGTACAGATTAGCCACGATCTAATTGAATGGCAGAACAGCCTCCAACTGCCCTACCCAGTTAAATAGCTTTTTCCCCAATCTGCAATATTTTTATAACTAATAAACAAAAGTGTTCAAAGAAAATGAAAAAAAACACCCAATTTCTGGAATGCCCCTATGATTTTTCTCCTGGGTTGCTTGCAGCAGTGTTCAGGAGATTAATCTTTACTAAAGATCAGGGGACTTCCCTGGGGTCCTGGCTAATTTTCTACCTCAGCCAACATTACTGAAAAAACAGATTATCCGGTCGTTTATCTCACTGATGTTTGAGGGAGCTTGCTGTGCGGAGATTGGCTGCCGCATTTCCCTACATTACTACAGCGACTACACTTCAAAAGTACTTCATTGGCTTTAAAGTGCTTTTGAGATTGTGTTGAGGTTGTGAAATACACTTTATTTTAAGGCAAGGGTTTCTGTTTCCCCTTCTCTGTACTGCTTCAGACATGAGAGAGAACATCATCTGCAAGAACTGCTGACCCAACAACATTCAAATCCTGCTTTCTGTGGAATAAATTGATTCTGAGGAATAGATCCCTGGAGTAACTTGCTTCTTAATGAGATACACAGCACAGATCTGGGTACTGCTGCACTGTGCAGCTAGTTTCCATTTGGCCCTCTTGCTCTCTCTTATGCAATGCAAGTTGTACAAACAGGCTTGAGTGGGTCTGGAGAGGCAATGTCTTCAGGAAGTCAGTAAACTCTTCTACAACCTGAAGATTGCGATCAGTATTACGTTTGAGCAGCGTGGCTGAACTATGGGAGCGCATGCTGCACCTTACTGTTACTGACTTCACTGTGCAGCACTTGACTTGGGGGCTGGGAATGCTACACTTTTGTGTCAGTATATTTCGCTGTGTGCTACTCCCAGTCCTTTATATGTAAGGATGAGGAGATTGGGAACAAGAAGGGATGCCAGGTGAAACCTTTCTCCCAAAGGGGAATCGAGCTGCTCATCCCCTAATCTTTCCATTCCACTATCACAGGCTGATCCTTCACTCCCTCCCCAAATCACTTCATCTCACTTCCTGTTTCCCTTTGAAAATGCCTTAAAAACTTCCACTCAATTGTCCTTTTGTTTCTCTTTCCACCCCGCAGCCCCCGCCCCCCCACCCCACCGCTTCCCCTCAACCCGGCCTGCGTCCTGTTCACCAGCCTCCTCTTCTTCTTTGTAAATGGTTCTCAGGTATCCATCTACATGAGGAGCAGTGTATAAAGGTGAGGTGTTGTTGATTTGAGGAATAAGGACATGGAAACGGACAATGGGGTCAAAGGACAATTAGATTTTTATTCTGGAGAGCGATGGGATTCAGGGATATGGGGAGAAGGTGGGTAGGTGGGGTTGAGGGATCTGGGGAGAAGGATCTGGGGAGAAGATGGGTAGGTGGGGTTGAGGGATCTGGGGAGAAGATGGGTAGGTGGGGTTGAGGGATCTGGGGAGAAGATGGGTAGGTGGGGTTGAGGGATCTGGGGAGAAGATGGGTAGGTGGGGTTGAGGGATCTGGGGAGAAGATGGGTAGGTGGGGTTGAGGGATCTGGGGAGAAGGATCTGGGGAGAAGATGGGTAGGTGGGGTTGAGGGATCTGGGGAGAAGGATCTGGGGAGAAGATGGGTAGGTGGGGTTGAGGGATCTGGGGAGAAGATGGGTAGGTGGGGTTGAGGGATCTGGGGAGAAGATGGGTAGGTGGGGTTCAGGGATCTGGTGAGGAAGTGAATAGGTGGTGATGGATGTGGTGAAGAAGTTAGTGCTGAGGGTTATGTTGAGGGTGAGTAGTTGGGGTTCAGGAACCTGTGAGATGGTGGGTCGATACTGTAGTTGTGTAGCTTGAGGCTGAAATATGTCACGGCAGTGAACAATTATTTTTTATTAGGGCTTTACTCAGCATAACCAATTTTGCCATGAATTCTCAAGGCACCATTAATTCACAGCATCTCCCTCCTTCAACAGTGGAAAATAAGGAGATTTCTGGAGCTATTTTGCGAGGGCCTTCCAGACTCAGAGCTTCGCTGAGGGTGAGCAAGAATAATTGAGGTTATGGTGTTGCAGCCCAACTCCACTGCCATGCTCACCACTATAGAGACTCTGTGCTGGCAGCCGGTCTTCATACAATTACCCCTCAAAGAGTAATGAGGACTCACACCCGAGCAAAGCAACTGTGTACAGGATGAGAAGCTTGCAGCGGAAGAAAGGACTTTAATTTGTATAGTACCTTTCATGTCCTCAGGATGCTTATAAGCGTTTCACAGCCAATCAATTACTTTTGAAGTGTAGTCACTGTTGTACTGTAAGCAAATGTGGCAGCCAATTACAGCAATATCCCACTAAAAGCAATTAGATGAATGACCAGTTAATCTGTTTTTTTTGGTGGTTTTGGTTAAGAGATAAATGTTGGCAAGAAATTGGGGGAACTCCCCTGCTCATCTCCAAAGAATGCCATGGATTCTATTACATCCAACATGAGAGGGCAGTTTAGCATCTCATCCAAAAAAATGGCACCTCCGACACTGCAGCACACCCTCAGTAAGGCCTAGACTGGAGAGAAGAAGTGAGCTGAAGTGATTTGGGGAGGGAGTGCAGGGAGGCCGAGGCTGAAGGATCAGCCTGTGATGGTTGCCCAAGGGACGAAAACCCACAACCTTCTGATAAAGAGGAGAGAGAGAGAGTGCTACAAACTGAGTCAAGGCAGACACAGAGCAGGCAGAGCACTTGTACTGTACAGCCGAAGGTGGAATGATTACCAAGTGGAAAAAGGCTACATGCAAGGACAAAGCCTGGACTGGGTAGACCAGTGACAATGGACATACAGATGCAGAGGCCCAAGCATGTTGCCGAGGTGTTCTGGTATTGGTAGCAGAGTGATGCTGATGATTAATTGACGATGCTCAATGTAGCTGATGAAAGTGAGCTCTAAATATAACTAAATTTTGGACACATATCCAGCCCAAAACCTCATTGAAAATTTTAGAAACAGATTAATTTAAAAGTTGATGCTGCATTCCAACGAACAGCACTGGCAGTGTGGAGAGTAGTCTTTATTCATTGCTTTCATTTTGTTTATCAGTCCCAGAGCACGTCAACAATATCCAGCAGCTCAACTTTAATCAATAATTAGCACTGGGCCTATGTCGGGCTGCTGATTGGCCAATGGGCGGGTACAATTTGTATCAATTTCCAGCAGTAGCAACTCCCAGAGCCGATCAATCGCAGTGAACCACGATCCGATCAATCGCGGTGAACCACGATCCGATCAATCGCAGTGAACCACGATCCGATCAATCGCGGTGAACCACGAGCCGATCAATCGCAGTGAACCACGATCCGATCAATCGCGGTGAACCACGAGCCGATCAATCGCAGTGAACCACGATCCGATCAATCGCGGTGAACCACGATCCGATCAATCGCAGTGAAACACAAGCCGATCAATCGCATGAAACACGAGCCGATCAATCGCAGTGAAACACAAGCCGATCAATCGCATGAAACACGAGCCGATCAATCGCATGAAACACGAGCCAATCTGATCAATCGCATGAAACACGAGCCGATCAATCGCATGAAACACGAGCCAATCTGATCAATCGCAGTGAAACACGAGCCGATCAATCGCATGAAACACAAGCCGATCCGATCAATCGCAGTGAAACACAAGCCGATCCGATCAATCGCAGTGAAACACAAGCCGATCCGATCAATCGCAGTGAAACACAAGCCGATCCGATCAATCGCAGTGAAACATGAGCCGATCCGATCAATCGCAGTGAAACACGAGCTGATCAATCGCATGAAATACGAGCCGATCAATCGCAGTGAAACACGAGCCGATCAATCGCATGAAACACAAGCCGATCAATCACATGAAACACGAGCCGATCAATCGCAGTGAAACACGAGCCGATCAATCGCATGAAACACAAGCCGATCAATCGCATGAAACACGAGCCAATCAATCGCAGTGAAACACGAGCCGATGAATCGCATGAAACACAAGCCGATCAATCGCATGAAACACGAGCCAATCAATCGCAGTGAAACACGAGCCGATGAATCGCATGAAACACGAGCTGATCAATCGCTGTGAAACACGAGCCGATGAATCGCATGAAACACAAGCCAATCAATCGAAGTGAAACATGAGCCGATCAATCGCTGTGAAACACGAGCCAATCCGATCAATCGCAGTGAAACACGAGCCAATCCGATCAATCGCAGTGAAACACGAGCTGATCCGATCAATCGCAGTGAAACACAAGCCGATCCGATCAATCACAGTGAAACACGAGCCAATCAACTGCAGTGAAACACGAGCATGATCTGATCAATCGCAGTGAAACACGAGCTGATCCAATCAATCACAGTGAACCACGAGCTGATTAATCGCAGTGAACCATGAGCCAATCAATCTAAGTGAAATACGAGCCAATCAATCGTAGTGAACCACGAGCCGATCCATCGCAGTGAACAACGAGCCGATCAATCGCAGTGAAACACAAGCCGATCCGAGCAATCGCAGTGAACCATGAGCCGATCAATCGCAGTGAAACACAAGCCGATCCGAGCAATCGCAGTGAAACACAAGCCGAGCCGATCAATCGCAGTGAACCATGAGCCGATCAATCACAGTGAATCACGAGCCGATCAATCGAAGTGAAACACGAGCCGATCAATCAAAGTGAAACACGAGAAAATCCGATCAATAGCGGTGAAACACAAGCCGATCAATCGGTGTGAAACACGAGCCAATCCGATCAATCGCAGTGAACCATGAGCCGATCAATCGCAGTGAAACACGAGACGATCAATCGCATGAAACACGAGCCGATCAATCGAAGCAAAACCCGAGCCAATCTGATCAATTGCAGTGAAACACAAGCCGATCAATCGCTATGAAACACAAGCCGATCCGATCAATCGCAGTGAAACACAAGCAGAGCCAATCAATCGCAGTGAAACACGAGACGATCAATCGCAGTGAAACACGAGCCGATCAATCGCATGAAACACAAGCCGATCAATCACATGAAACACGAGCCGATCAATCGCAGTGAAACACGAGCCGATCAATCGCATGAAACACAAGCCGATCAATCGCATGAAACACGAGCCAATCAATCGCAGTGAAACACGAGCCGATGAATCGCATGAAACACAAGCCGATCAATCGCATGAAACACGAGCCAATCAATCGCAGTGAAACACGAGCCGATGAATCGCATGAAACACGAGCTGATCAATCGCTGTGAAACACGAGCCGATGAATCGCATGAAACACAAGCCAATCAATCGAAGTGAAACATGAGCCGATCAATCGCTGTGAAACACGAGCCAATCCGATCAATCGCAGTGAAACACGAGCCAATCCGATCAATCGCAGTGAAACACGAGCTGATCCGATCAATCGCAGTGAAACACAAGCCGATCCGATCAATCACAGTGAAACACGAGCCAATCAACTGCAGTGAAACACGAGCATGATCTGATCAATCGCAGTGAAACACGAGCTGATCCAATCAATCACAGTGAACCACGAGCTGATTAATCGCAGTGAACCATGAGCCAATCAATCTAAGTGAAATACGAGCCAATCAATCGTAGTGAACCACGAGCCGATCCATCGCAGTGAACAACGAGCCGATCAATCGCAGTGAAACACAAGCCGATCCGAGCAATCGCAGTGAACCATGAGCCGATCAATCGCAGTGAAACACAAGCCGATCCGAGCAATCGCAGTGAAACACAAGCCGAGCCGATCAATCGCAGTGAACCATGAGCCGATCAATCACAGTGAATCACGAGCCGATCAATCGAAGTGAAACACGAGCCGATCAATCAAAGTGAAACACGAGAAAATCCGATCAATAGCGGTGAAACACAAGCCGATCAATCGGTGTGAAACACGAGCCAATCCGATCAATCGCAGTGAACCATGAGCCGATCAATCGCAGTGAAACACGAGACGATCAATCGCATGAAACACGAGCCGATCAATCGAAGCAAAACCCGAGCCAATCTGATCAATTGCAGTGAAACACAAGCCGATCAATCGCTATGAAACACAAGCCGATCCGATCAATCGCAGTGAAACACAAGCAGAGCCAATCAATCGCAGTGAAACACGAGACGATCAATCGCAGTGAAACACGAGCCGATCAATTGCAGTGAAACACAAGCCGAGCCGATCAATCACAGTGAAACACGAGCCGATCAATTGCAGTGAAACACAAGCCGAGCCGATCAATCACAGTGAAACACGAGCCGATCAATTGCAGTGAAACACAAGCTGAGCCGATCAATCGCAGTGAAACACGAGCCGATCAATTGCAGTGAAACACAAGCCGAGCCAATCAATCGCAGTGAAACACGAGCCGATCAACTGCAGTGAAACACAAGCCGAGCCGATCAATCACAGTGAAACACGAGCCGATCAACTGCAGTGAAACACAAGCCGAGCCGATCAATCACAGTGAAACACGAGCCGATCAATTGCAGTGAAACACAAGCCGAGCCGATCAATCACAGTGAAACACGAGCCGATCAATTGCAGTGAAACACAAGCCGAGCCGATCAATCGCAGTGAAACACGAGCCGATCAATTGCAGTGAAACACAAGCCGAGCCAATCAATCACAGTGAAACACGAGCCGATCAACTGCAGTGAAACACAAGCCGAGCCGATCAATCACAGTGAAACACGAGCCGATCAATTGCAGTGAAACACAAGCCGAGCCGATCAATCACAGTGTAACACGAGCCGAGCTGATCAATCGCATGAAACACGAGCTGATCAATTGCAGTGAAACACAAGCCGATCAATTGCAGTGAAACACGAGCCGAGCCGATCAATCACAGTGAAACACGAGCCGATCAATTGCAGTGAAACACAAGCCGAGCCGATCAATCACAGTGAAACACGAGCCGAGCCGATCAATCGCATGAAACACGAGCTGATCAATTGCAGTGAAACACAAGCCGATCAATTGCAGTGAAACACAAGCCGAGCCGATCAATCACAGTGAAACACGAGCCGATCAATTGCAGTGAAACACAAGCCGAGCCGATCAATCACAGTGAAACACGAGCTGAGCCGATCAATCGCATGAAACACGAGCTGATCAATTGCAGTGAAACACAAGCCGATTAATTGCAGTGAAACACAAGCCAAGCCAATCAATCACAGTGAAACACGAGCCGATCAATCACAGTGAAACACAAGCCGAGCTGATCAATCACAGTGAAACACGAGCCGATCAATTGCAGTGAAACACAAGCCGAGCCGATCAATCACAGTGAAACACGAGCCGAGCCGATCAATCGCATGAAACACGAGCTGATCAATTGCAGTGAAACACAAGCCGATCAATTGCAGTGAAACACGAGCCGATCCGCTCAATCACAGTGAAACACGAGCTGATCAATCGAAGTGAAACACGAGCCGATCAATCAAAGTGAAACACGAGCCGATCAATCAAAGTGAAACCCGAGAAAATCCAATCAATAGCAGTGAAACATAAGCCGATCAATCGCTGTAAAACACGAGCCGATCAATCGCTATGAAACACAAGCCGATCAATTGCTGTGAAACACAAGCCAATCCGATCAATTGCAGTGAAACACAAGCTGATCTGATCAATTGCAGTGAAACACGAGCTAATCAATTGCAGTGAAACACGAGCCAATCCGATCAATCGCAGTGAAACACGAGCCGATCCGATCAATCGCAGTGAAACACGAGCCGATCCGATCAATCGCAGTGAAACACAAGCTGAGCCGATCAATCGCAGTGAAACACAAGCCGAGCCGATCAATCACAGTGAAACACGAGCCGATCAATCGCAGTGAAAAACGAGCCGATCAATCACAGTGAAACAGGAGCTGATCAATCGCATGAAACACGAGCCGATCAATCGCATGAAACATGAGCCGATAAATCGCATGAAACACGAGCCGATTAATCGCATGAAACACGAGCCGATCAATCGCATGAAACACGAGCCGATCAATCGCAGTGAAACAGGAGCCGATCAATTGCAGTGAAACATGAGGCAATCCGATCAATCGCATTGAAATACGAGCCGATCCGATCAATCGCCGTGAAACTCAAGCCGATCCGATCAATCGCAGTGAAACACAAGCCGTTCAATCGCAGTGAAACACAAGCCGATCCGATCAATCGCAGATTATGAAAGTAAATTAGCAAAAAATATAAAAACAGATAGTAAGAGTTTTTATAGTTATATAAAAAGAAAAAGGGTGGCTAAAGTAAATGTTGGTCCCTTAGAGGATGAGACCGGGAAATTAATGGTGGGAAATATGGAGATGACAAATACACTGAATGAATATTTTGTATCAGTCTTTACAGTAGAGGACACTAAGAATATCCCAACACTGGACAAACAGGGGGCTATAGGGGGGGAGGAGCTAAACACGATCAAAATCACTAAGGAAGTGGTACTCGGTAAAATAATGGGACTCAAGGCGGATAAATCACCTGGACCTGATGGCTTACATCCTAGGGTCTTGAGGGAAGTGGCGGTAGGGATTGTGGATGCATTGGTAATAATTTTCCAAAACTCCCTGGACTCAGCAAAGATCCCGGCAGACTGGAAAACTGCTAATGTAACACCCTTATTTAAAAAGGGCAGTAGACAGAAGGCTGGAAACTATAGACCGGTTAGCCTAACATCTGTGGTAGGTAAAATTTTGGAGTCCATTATTAAGGAGACAGTAACGGGACATTTGGATAATCATAATTTAATAGGACAAAGTCAGCATGGTTTTATGAAGAGGAAGTCATGTTTGACAAATTTGCTGGAGTTCTTTGAGGAAGTAACACACAGGGTGGATAAAGGGGAACCAGTGGATGTGGTGTATTTAGACTTCCAAAAGGCATTTGACAAGGTGCCACACAAAAGATTATTGCTTAATGATGGGCATTGTAGTGAGCCTATCACATTTTTCTCCAAGTACCAAGCATTGCCATGCAAACTAGGTCAATGTGCATCGAACGGCAGGGCAAAAGCAGTGAGATGAGAAATGTCAAAACTGAACCATGCCATATTGGTGATGAACCAGAAGGGTGGAGTTGGACCGAGATAGACCTGTTCTCGATGTTCATTTCTAACACTGATTTTCGGAGTCCTGTTAAATAATCATGACCATTGTGTAAACAACAGAAATCATCAGATCTGAAGCAATCCTTCAATATCCAACGTGAGTGTGTGCTTACCTTTTAACTGGTGTTTATTGTCGCTATTGATCCTATCCTAGCTAGTTGGACATCGGGCCCAGTAAATTGCTAGCAACTGAAAGAAGAAGAAAAATTGTGTACACTGTACATCTAGTACAACACAGGAGAACCTGTCAAAATATTTACCCTCTTAGGAAATGATTGACCTTAACGCATTTGATTTTTTTCAAAATGAAATGTTTATCTTGCAGTCTCCACCCCTGCCATTCCAGCATAGCTCGTTGAATTTAAAACAGAAATAGCAGAAAGCATTATACACTATCCTGAGGAGCCTTTAGTTTCAACGCTCAATGTGATATTGGACTGAAGAAGATAAGAAAGCATAGAATGAGACAAGGCCATTTGGCCCACCGAATCCACTCCTGCAACAACCCCTGTACACTGCACCTTATCATTGACTCTACCCATCCATTTAATCTCCTTCCACAGCCCATGTACACTCTGCCCTACTGTAATGTACCTGCCCTGGGAGTGTTTGGTGGAACAGTGTAGAGGGAGCTTTACTCTGCATCTAACTCGTGCTGTACCTGCCCTGGGAGTGTTTGATGGGACAGTGTAGAGGGAGCTTTACTCTGTATCGAACCTGTGCTGTACCTGCCCCTGTGTACAGAGTGCGGGTTGTTGAAAACTGTAACTAATAACGATACCAGTTAAAGTCTAAGCTATACACGGTGATAGGGTTGCTAACACTGCCACAGTGGGATTTTTTTTTGTATAGACTGTTTAAAAGCATGTTGCAGTTGTTAGTGCTGAGCATACAGTCTGGAAACAATTCCAACTGCTGATCGTTCATATTGATTTCTGTGAAATACGAGCTGTGTTTGTATCTGCATTTGTGTGTACAGACATCAAACTTTATCTGTGTCTGTGAGAGACCTCAGCATCTGGTAAACTCAGTTACAGACTGACTAATGGAGGCTAAATATAATGCGATCACAACTCACACAGACCTCCTGGTCAGGAGCCACCCTTCACACGGTGGCTGGTGCACGCACTGGGCTACAGGAAACCTTTGACTAGCCCAGCAAGACATCTCCAAATCATCATGCTCTTTACAAGCAAATGATGGAGTTTGGAGCAAGAAGGGCAGGCAGGGGGCACATTTCACCCAAAGGGGGATCAAGTTCGGGAATAAGTTCCCTGGAAAGACATTGAAGCGGAGAATGTAAATGGGGTCAAGATAGCAATGGATGTGTTTCTGAAGAAAGATGGGGGTTAGGGGATATGGTGAAAAGGTGGGTAGGTGGGGTTGAGGGATATGGAGAGAAGGTGAGTAGGTGGGGTTGAGGGATATGGGGAGAAGGTGAGTAGGTGGGGTTGAGGAATATGGGGAGAAGGTGAGTAGGTGGGGTTGAGTTATCAAAAAGGGACAGGCTTGTTAGGTCTTGATGGCCTTTTGCTGTCCCTTGATTCTTACACTGTTGTAGCTTCTGCTCACATCTAATGGCGAGATGTGTCCTTGTTACTGCTGTCTCTGGCTGTGTCCTGATATGTGGCCCATCTTAGAAATTGAAAGCAAGCAGAAAATGAGAAGGCTCAGTTGCTTAAACAAGAAAGAAATGAGAGGAAAAGACGTAAGTTGGCTGTTGGGTAGTGTGTGATGAGAGAAGTCGAGGTGCAGGTCCTATATTAACAAGGCTCCATACGTAGTAGAGATTAGAAGGATCTTTCCACACACGTGGAGTAAATGTAGTGCCATTTCCACCTTCATTACAGAGAGCTGGGTGAATTTCCTGTGTGTTGTGGACTTAAAAGATTCCATGGCACTATTTCGAAGAAGAGCAGGCAAGTTCCCCCCCAACCCCGGTGTCCTGGCCAATATTTATCCCTCAATCAACATCACAAAAACAGATTATCTGGTCATTATCACACTGTTGCTTGTGGGAGCTTGCTGTGCGCAAATTGACTGCTGCGTTTCCTACATTACAACAGTGACTACACTTCAAAAGTACTTGATTGGCTGTAAAGCGCTTTGGGACATCCTGAGGTCGTGAAAGGCACTATATAAATGCAAGTCTTTTTTACAGTGCGGAGGTTTTGCAGGGGATCGTAGAGTGGCTCCAGGGATAAGGTACCTCAGCAACGGGTTGAGGCCGAGGGAGCTGGCATACTTACACTGAGTAAAGGGAGGTTGGGGGAGACCTTATTGAAATCATTATAGGGGTAAAGATAAAATTAATTCCTAATAAATGAACACAACCACAGAGTGTGTAATGGGGGATACAGACCTAAACTCAGAAGAGGGAAAGTGAACAGACAGTTTAGATTTAATTAATTTACACAGAGTGAGGAATAGGAACAGGAGGAGGTCATTCAGCTCCTCGAGCCTGTTTCGCCATTCACTAAGATCATGGCTGCTCTATATCCTAACTCTACCGACCCACCTTGGCTCGATAACCCTTAATACCCTTGGCTATCAGAAATCTATCAATCTCACATTTAAAATTAGTAATTGAGCTAGCATCTACTGCTTTTTGTAGTAGAGAGTTCCACACTTCTACCACCCTTTGCGTGAAGAAGTGTTTCCTAACTTCTCTCCTGAATGGCCTGGCTCTGATTTTAAGGCTCTGTCCCCTTGTTCAAGACTCCCCCACCAGCAGAAACAAAATCTCTCCATCTACCCTATCAATTCCTTTCAATATCTTAAAAACCTCAAACAAATCACCACTTAACCTTCAATATTCCGGGGAATACAAGTCTAGTTCATGTAAACTATCCTCATAATTTAACCCTTGCAGCCTTGGTAACATTCTGGTGAATCTGCGCTGCACTCCTTCCAAGGATAATACAGTACAGCCTTCCTAAGGTGCGGTGCCTAGAACTGTACACTGTACTCCAGATGTGGTCCAACCAGGGCTTTGTATAGCTGGAGCATAACTTCCTCCCCTTTATATTCTGGTACTCTAGTTATAAAGGCAAACATTCCATTAGCCTTTTTGATTATTTTTTTGTACCTGACTGTTACATTTTAGTGATCTGTGTACATGGACCCCTATATTTCTAGCTGTTCCTAGCTTTTCACCATTTAGAAAATACTCAGATCTGCCCTTTTTTGGTCCAAAATGGATGATCTCACACTTACCAGCGTTGAAATCCATCTGCCACAGTTTTGACCACTCACTTAATCTATCAATGTCTCTGTAATTTTATGCTCACATCTACACTACTTACTATACCACCAATCTTTGTGTCATTGGCAGACTTGGTTATGTGGCTCTCTGTTGTGTTATCTAAGTCATTAGTGTGTGGGACAGACTGCTCAGAGGGACAGTGGAGGGTAATAGCGTCGGCAAATTCAAGAGGGAGCCAGATTGATTTTGGTGAAGAGATGGCGTAGCCGATTATCCAGTTGCCATGGTTACTCAAACTGAAGTGGAATTGGCGATTGAGGAACCGAAAATTGGGCGGAGATCTGGCAATATGGATCTGGGTCAATTTTCTGACCCACATCTTACATCACACTCCAATGCGGAAGCAAGGCCAAATTGTTTGATCTGACTATAAATCAAACAAAGTGAGGCCATGTTTATCTGGAGCAGGTGATTTATGTTGTCAGTTGTCGTATTTCCTAGATAATACAGGTACAAGGTGTCATTTCTGTTATAAACTATGTTTCACTCTGTGTCAGTGAGGGGATCTGTCATAAACAGTATTACTGTCTCTCACTCTCAGTGAGGAGATCTGTCATAAACAGTATTACTGTCTCTCACTCTGTCAGTGAGGGGATCTGTCATAAACAGTATTACTGTCTCTCACTCTGTCAGTGAGGGGATCTGTCATAAACAGTATTACTGTCTCTCACTCTCAGTGAGGAGATCTGTCATAAACAGTATTACTGTCTCTCACTCTGTCAGTGAGGGGATCTGTTATAAACAGTATTACTGTCTCTCACTCTGTCAGTGAGGGGATCTGTTATAAACAGTATTACTGTCTCTCACTCTGTGTCAGTGAGGGGATCTGTCATAAACAGTATTACTGTCTCTCACTCTGTCAGTGAGGGGATCTGTCATAAACAGTATTACTGTCTCTCACTCTGTCAGTGAGGGGATCTGTTATAAACAGTATTATTGTCTCTCACTCTCAGTGAGGGGATCTGTCATAAACAGTATTACTGTCTCTCACTCTGTCAGTGAGGGGATCTGTTATAAACAGTATTACTGTCTCTCACTCTGTGACAGTGAGGGGATCTGTCATAAACAGTATTACTGTCTCTCACTCTGTCAGTGAGGGGATCTGTTATAAACAGTATTACTGTCTCACTCTCAGTGAGGGGATCTGTTATAAACAGTATTATTGTCTCTCACTCTCAGTGAGGGGATCTGTCATAAACAGTATTACTGTCTCTCACTCTCAGTGAGGGGATCTGTCATAAACAGTATTACTGTCTCTCACTCTCAGTGAGGGGATCTGTTATAAACAGTATTACTGTCTCTCACTCTGTGTCAGTGAGGGGATCTGTTATAAACAGTATTACTGTCTCTCACTCTGTGTCAGTGAGGGGATCTGTTATAAACAGTATTACTGTCTCTCACTCTGTCAGTGAGGGGATCTGTCATGAACAGTATTACTGTCTCTCGCTCTCAGTGAGGGGATCTGTTATAAACAGTATTACTGTCTCTCACTCTGTGTCAGTGAGGGGATCTGTTATAAACAGTATTACTGTCTCTCACTCTGTCAGTGAGGGGATCTGTCATAAACAGTATTACTGTCTCTCGCTCTCAGTGAGGGGATCTGTTATAAACAGTATTACTGTCTCTCGCTCTCAGTGAGGGGATCTGTTATAAACAGTATTACTGTCTCTCACTCTGTCAGTGAGGGGACCTGTCATAAACAGTATTACTGTCTCTCACTCTGTGTCAGTGAGGGGATCTGTTATAAACAGTATTACTGTCTCTCGCTCTCAGTGAGGGGATCTGTTATAAACAGTATTACTGTCTCTCACTCTGTCAGTGAGGGGACCTGTCATAAACAGTATTACTGTCTCTCACTCTGTGTCAGTGAGGGGATCTGTTATAAACAGTATTACTGTCTCTCGCTCTCAGTGAGGGGATCTGTCATAAACAGTGTTACTGTCTCTCACTCTGTCAGTGAGGGGATCTGTCATAAACAGTATTAATGTCTCACTCTGTGACAGTGAAGGGATCTGTTATAAACAGTATTACTGTCTCTCGCTCTCAGTGAGGGGATCTGTTATAAACAGTATTACTGTCTCTCACTCTCAGTGAGGGGATCTGTCATAAACAGTATTACTTTCTCTCACTCTCAGTGAGGGGATCTGTCATAAACAGTATTACATAAGAACATAAGAAATAGGAGCAGGAGTAGACCAATCGGCCCCTCGAGCCTGCTCCGCCATTCAATGAGATCATGGCTGATCTGATCCAACCTCAACTCTAAAGAACACAAGAAGTAGGAGCAGGACCAGGCCACTCGGCCCCTGGGCCCGCTCCGCCACCCACAGGGCCTTGACCGATCTGAACTCAAACTCATGTCCAATTTCCAGCCTGCTCCCCGTAACCCCTGATTCCCTTTACTTCTAGGAAACGGTCTATTTCTGTTTTAAATTTATTTAATGAAGTAGCTTCCACAGCTTCCTGGGGTAGCAAATTCCACAGACCCACTACCCTCTGAGTGAAAAAGTTTCTCCTCATCTCAGTTTTGAAAGAGGAGCCCCTTATTCTAAGATTATGTCCCCTAGTTCTAGTTTCACCCATCATTGGGAACATCCTCACCGCGTCCACCCGATCAAGCCCCTTCACAATCTTATATGTTTCAATAAGATCGCTTCTCATTCTTCTGAACTCCAATGAGTAGAGTCCCAATCTACTCAACCTCTCCTCGTATGTCCACCCCCTCATCCCCGGAATTAACCGAGTGAACCTTCTTTGTACTGCCTCGAGAGCAAGTATGTCTTTTCTTAAGTATGGACACCAAAACTGTATGCAGTACTCCAGGTGCGGTCTCACCAATACCCTATACAACTGCAGCAATACCTCCCTGTTTTTATATTCTATCCCCCTAGCAATAAAAGCCAACATTCCATTAGCTTTCTTGATCACCTGCTGCACCTGCATACTAACTTTTTGATTTTCTTGCACCAAGACCTGCAGTACTTTCCAGTTTCTCGCCATTAAGATAATAACTTGCTCTCTGATTTTTCCTGCCAAAGTGCATAACCTCACATTTTCCAATATTGTATTGCATCTGCCAAATCTCTGCCCACTCACCCAGCCTGTCTATATCCCCTTGTAGGTTTTTTATGTCCTCCTCACTCTCTACTTTCCCTCCCATCTTTGTATCATCTGCAAACTTTGATATGTTACACTCGGTCCCCTCCTCCAAATCGTTAATATAGATTGTAAAGAGTTGGGGACCCAGCACCGACCCCTGCGGAACACCACTGGCTACTGGTTGCCAGTCCGAGAATGAACCATTTATCCCAACTCTCTGCTTCCTGTTAGATAACCAATCCTCCACCCATGCCAGAATATTACCCCCAATCCAGTGATTTTTTATCTTGAGTAATAATCTTTTATGTGGCACCTTGTCGAATGCCTTCTGGAAGTCTAAATACACTACATCCACTGGTTCCCCTTTATCCACCCTGTACGTTATGTCCTCAAAGAACTCGAGCAAATTTGTCAGACATGACTTCCCCTTCATAAAGCCATGCTGACTTTGTCCTATTAAATTATGTTTATCTAAATGTTCCGTTACTGTCTCCTTAATAATAGACTCCAAAATTTTACCCACCACAGATGTTAGGCTAACTGGTCTATAATTTCCAACCTTCTGCCTACAACCCTTTTTAAATAAGAGTGTTACATTAGCAGTTTTCCAATCTGCCGGGACCTTTGCTGAGTTCAGGGAGTTTTGGAAAATTATTACCAAAGCATCCACAATTCCTACTGCCACTTCCCTCAAGACCCTAGGATGTAAGCCATCAGGTCCAGGGGATTTATCCGCCTTGAGTCCCATTATTTTACTGAGTACCAATTCCTTAGTGATTTTAATCGTATTTAGCTCCTCCCCCACTAGAGCCCCCTGTTTGTCCAGTGTTGGGATATTCTTAGTGTCCTCTACCGTAAAGACTGAAACAAAATATTTGTTCAGCATTTTTGCCATCTCCATGTTTCCCACCATTAATTTCCCGGTCTCATCCTCTAAGGGACCTACGTTTGCCTTAACCACCCTTTTTCTTTTTATATAACTATAGAAACTCTTGCTATCTGTTTTTATATTTTTTGCTAATTTATTTTCATAGTCTATTTTCCCTTTCTTAATCAATCCTTTAGTTACTTTTTGTTGTCTTTTGAAGACTTCCCAATCTTCTATCCTCCCACTAACTTTGGCTACCTTATATGTCCTTGTTTTCAGTTGGATACTTTCTTTAATTTCTTTACTTAGCCATGGATGGCTGTCATTTCTTTTACACCCTTTTTTCCTCAGTGGAATATATTTATTTTGAAAGTTGTAAAATAACTCCTTGAATGAACACCACTGCTCATGTACCGTCTTACCCTTTAATCTATTTTCCCAGTCCACTTTAATCAATTCTGCTCTCATGCCATCATAGTCTCCTTTATTCAAGCTCAGTATGCTTGTTTGAGAACCAACCTTCTCACCCTCTAATTGGATATGGAATTCAACCATGTTATGGTCACTCATTCCAAGGGGATCCTTAACTAGGACATTATTAATTAATCCAGACTCATTACACAGTACCAGGTCCAAGGTTGCTTGCCCCCTTGTAGGATCAGTTACATACTGCTCAAGAAATCCATCCCTAAGACACTCAATAAACTCTTCCTCAAGGCTGCCCTGCCCAATTTGATTTGTCCAGTTAATATGATAGTTAAAATCCCCCATAATTATAGCTGTTCCCTTATTACATGCCCCAACTATTTCCTGATTAATACTTCTTCCAACAGAGTTGCAACTATTAGGAGGCCTATATACTACGCCCACCAGTGTTTTTTTCCCCTTATTATTCCTTATCTCTACCCAAACTGTTTCATTATCCTGATCTTTTGACCCAATATCATTTCTCTGTATTACAGTGATTCCTTCCTTTATTAACATAGCCACCCCCCCTCCCCTTCCTTCCTGCCTGTCCTTCCTGATTGTTAAATACCCTGGCATATTTAATTCCCAGACGTTGTCACCCTGCAGCCATGTTTCTGTAATGGCCACAAGATCATACCCATACATAGTTATTTGTGCCGTTAACTCATCAATTTTGTTACGAATGCTACGTGCATTCAGATAAAGAACTTTCAAATGTGTTTTGCGACACTTACTTCCTGCTTTTTCCTTATTTAACACTTTACCTTTTACTCCATACCTTCTGTCCCTTCCTGACATGCTTTCCTCTGTCTCCCTGCTTAGGTTCCCAACCCCCTGCCACATTAGTTTAAATCCTCCCCAACAGCACTAGCAAACACTCCCCCTAGGACAGCGGTCCCGGCCCTGCCCAGGTGCAGACCGTCCGGTTTGTACTGGTCCCACCTCCCCCAGAACCGGTTCCAATGTCCCAGGAATTTGAATCCCTCCCCCTTGCACCATTCCTCTAGCCACGTATTCATTTGAAATATCCTCCTATTTCTACTCTGACTAGCACGTGGCACTGGTAGCAATCCTGAGATTACTACCTTTGAGGTCCTATTTTTTAATTTACCTCCTAACTCCCTATATTCTGCTTTTAGGACCTCATCCCCTTTTTTACCTATATCGTTGGTGCCTATGTGCACCATGACAGCTGGCTGTTCGCCCTCCCCCTCCAAAATGTTCTGTAACCGTATTACTGTCTCTCACTCTGTGACAGTGAGGGGATCTGTCATAAACAGTATTACTGTCTCTCACTCTGTGAGGGGATCCGTCATAAACAGTATTACTGTCTCTCACTCTCAGTGAGGGGATCTGTCATAAACAGTATTAATGTCTCTCACTCTGTGACAGTGAGGGGATCTGTCATAAACAGTATTACTGTCTCTCACTCTGTGTCAGTGAGGGGATCTGTTATAAACAGTATTACTGTCTCTCACTCTCAGTGAGGGGATCTGTTATAAACAGTATTACTGTCTCTCACTCAGTGAGGGGATCTGTCATAAACAGTATTACTGTCTCTCACTCTGTGACAGTGAGGGGATCTGTCATAAACAGTATTACTGTCTCTCACTCTGTGTCAGTGAGGGGATCTGTTATAAACAGTATTACTGTCTCTCACTCTCAGTGAGGGGATCTGTTATAAACAGTATTACTGTCTCTCACTCTGTGACAGTGAGGGGATCTGTCATAAACAGTATTACTGTCTCTCACTCTGTCAGTGAGGGGATCTGTCATAAACAATATTACTGTCTCTCACTGTGTCAGTGAGGGGATCTGTCATAAACAGTATTACTGTCTCTCACTCTGTCAGTGAGGGGATCTGTCATAAACAGTATTACTGTCTCTCACTTTCAGTATCAGTAAGTGTGGGGATCTGTTATAAACAGTATTACTGTCTCTCACTCTCAGTATCAGTAAGTGAGGGGATCTGTTATAAACAGTGGTGTCACACTGTTCCTTCCTGTCTGGGTTGAAAGCCTTGGAGCCTGTGTGTGACAACAAGTGGTGGGTTTTCACTGGTATAATTGGTGTGGAAGATTTGTCTAGTTACAACCACAACAAACTGCATTTATGTAGCGCCTTTATCGTAGTAAAACATTCCAAGGTGTTTCGCGGGGGCATTATCAATCAAAATTGGACACGGAGCCACATAAGGAGATATTAGGACAGATGCTTGGTCGAACAGGTAGGTTTTAAGGAGCATCTTAAAGGAGGAGAGAGAGGTAGAGAGGTGGCGAGGTTTAGGGAGGGAATTCCAGAGCTTGGGGCCTCGGCAGCTGAAAGCACAACCGGCAATGGTGGAATGACAGAAATCAGGGATGTGCAAGAGGCCAGAATTGGAGGAGCGCAGAGATCTCGGAGGGTTGTAGGGCTCGAGGAGGTCACAGAGGTAGTGAGGGGGCGAGGCCATGGAGGCATTTGAAAACAAGGATGGGAATTTTTAAATTGATGTGTTGCTGGACCGGGAGCCAATGAAGGTCAGCAAGCACAGGAGTGATGTGTGAACGTGACTTGGTGTGAGTTAGAGTCTTGGATTGCCCAGCTGTGTGTTACTTCCTATACATGTGCTGAATTTTCAATATTTCATTAATTAAACTCTTTTATTCTTGATGCTGTAACGGATCTCTGGAAGATTTACTGAATGAGACATGCTCACAGCTCCCAAACACAGTGGCTCCTCGCATGACTTCAGTTTGAAGCTGTTCAGGGACCAATGAGCAGCTTTCGAAGAAGATCACTAACACACGTTTCCAGACTTGTTTTTCTGCTGAGAATTTCCTCACATGGGTAACTCACGGATTTTTCAGTTTGCTCCCTCCCCACATGGCAAATTCCTTCAGCCAGATAGTGATCAGGGATCACCGAATAGAGATCAGGAATCACCAGATAGTGATCAGGAATCACCGGTGTAAGGGGTTTTCTCCGATACTGGTCCCCCGTTACACACAGTTCTTGGACGTCAGGATTTATAAGAACAAAATACACACGGCACAGGGTTTTGGCTCAACCTCTGATTCGTTCGTTTATTGAACACACACACACAATTACTTCCCCAGTATAAATCCCTACGATTTATATCAGGCTAACAACCCCAAAATACAAACCCCTACGCAAGGGTTGTTTGCATCGACACAGTATGACACAGTTAAACCCGTCCGCGATTTGACTGTTACATATAAAGTTACCCAGACTCAATCACAAAACCCTTATTGTGATCTGACTGAAACTCACAAACTTACTCAGACTCAATCATAAAAGCCCCCCTCTATAATTTGGCTGAAATATACAATCACCACTCCCGATCGACTGTCTCTTGGAGTTGATTGTAGGCCCGAATCTTTCTGTTCGCTGTTCTGCCGTCGGCTTCCCACACACTGGGCTGGATTTTGAATGACCCGTGGAGTCGGATTTGGAGGCGTGTGGGGGGTTAAATTTGCGGGGTCGGGGTTTCCGACCCCATCCCGACTCCATCCCGCCTCCACGCAATTTTGTGAAAATCAGTCGCGGGGTTCCCAACTCCGTCCCGCCTCCAAGAGGCGGGAGAGGCCATTAAAGCCCTTAACAAGCTCTAAATTGGCTCTGTAATGCCATTTTGAAACATTTTAGCTAGTTTAACCCTTTTCTGACATGAAGTACGCCTGATGTGAAACACTCCAGTGAAACCTGGCGGGAGCACAAGTGGGCAGCTGACTATCAGCTGCAGGCCCACTATTACAACGGAGATGTGATGAAGGTAGTAGTAGTATTAGGTCTGAAAGCCGCTGCTGCATTGAATGTGTTCAGAGACTGCCTGGCCTGGCCTTTGCTGTGAGAGGACTTGGATGCAAAAAAAATTCATTCTCTCTCTCTCTCTCTCTCTGTCTCTCTTCTCTCCCCCCCCCCCCCCATATTTTGCATCTAGGTCCACTCACATCAAAAGCAAGCCAGGCAGGTCCTCTCTCACCAACAATCTCTGAGACTAGGCAGTGAGCAATGATGACATCATCAGAGGTGACTTTGAGACTGAAACCACTAATTGGTTCATGGGTTCCCACATGCTGGAACTCAATTGCCCAATTAAGTGAAAATTGCATCATTCATCCACATTAATCTGCAGTCGGGGGGGCAACACGAAATGCGGATGACACGACCCCAACCCGACCCCAAGACAAAATCCAGCCCACTGTCTTCAAAGTGATCTTACTTTAAACCAAAACCAACTTGCAGTATTTCCTGGCCCCCTCTTGAGCATACGATTCGTTTCAAAATGTGTGAATTGTTCCTGGTATTGTCCATTGATTTGAGATATCTTTCTGACAATGCAACCCTCCCAAAGTGACTGCATATGCAAGGTTGTTGGTTTCTGTTAGCATTCGTATTCAAAAGGTTCGAGGCCCGGCCCATTGTCTAGGCCTGCACTGAAATTGGTTGTTCGGGGGCCATGGTCTAAGGTGGACAATGTAACCCCTTAAGGTACATGAATATGCAAATGTTCTTGTATCTTCCCTAGACAGAAAACCTTCGTATGGAAATTGGGCAGCAATGTCTGAATTAACCCTTTATTGCCCAGCTCTTTTTGCGGGTTGTGCACTTCTGGGTTTTTATATTTTATAGTCCAATATTTTTACCGTTGTGGGGAGGAATCGATCCTACACTGGATAGAGATCAGGAATCCTCATGTCGCCTTTGGTTCTTCTGCTAATCACCTGAAATCTCTGTTCTCTGGTTCTTGACTCTTCTGCCAATGGGAACAGTTTCTCTCTATCTACTCTGTCTCGATCCCTCATGATTTTGAACACTTCTATCAAATCTGCTCTCAACCTTCTTTGCTCTAAGGAGAACAACCCTAGATTCTCCAGTCTATCCACGTAACTGAAGTCCCTCATCCCTGGAACCATTCTTGTAAATCTTTTCTTCACCCTCTCAAAGGCCTTCACATCCTTCCTAAAGTGCGGTGCCCAGAATTGGACACAATACTCCAGTTGTGTTTTCTAAAGGTTCGTCATATCTTCCTTGCTTTTGTACTCTATGCCTAGATCCTGTATGCTTTTTTAACCGCTTTCTCAACCTGCCCTGCCACCTTCAACGATTTGTATACATATACCCCCAGGTCTCTCTGTTCCTGCACCCCTTTTAGAATTGTACCCTTTAGTTTATATTATCTCTCCTCGTTCTTCCTACCAAAATGTATCACTTCCCACGTATCTGCCCATTCCACCAGCCTGTCTATGTCCTCTTGAAGTCTATCGCTATCCTCCTCACTGTTCACTATACTTCCAAGTTTTCTGTCATCTGCACATTTTGAAATTATGCCCTGTACACCCAAGTCCAAGTCATTAATATATATCAAGAAAAGCAATGGTCCTAGAACCGACCCCTGGGGAACACCACTGTATACCTTCCTCCAGTTCACCACTACTCTCTGTTTCCTGTCACTTAGCCAATTTCGTATCCATACTATCACTGTCCCTTCTATTCCATGGGCTTCAACTTTGCTGGCAAGCCTATTATGTGGCATTTTATCAAACGCCTTTTGGAAATTCATGTACACCACATCAACCGCATTGCCCTCATCAACCCTCTATGTTACCTTATCAAAAAACACTATCAAGTTAGTTAAACACGATTTGCCTTTAACAAATCCATACTGGCTTTCCTTAATTAATCCACACTTGTCCAAGTGACTGTTAATTTTGTCCTGGATTATCGTTTCTAAAAGCTTCCCCACCACCAAGGTTAAACTGACTGGCCTGTAGTTGCTGGGTTTATATTTACAACCTTTTTTGAACAAGGATGTAACATTTGCAATTCTCCAGTCCTCTGGCACCACCCCCATATCTGAGGAGGATTGGAAGATTATGGCCAGTACCTCTGCAATTTCCACCTTTACTTCCCTCAGCATCCTAGGATGCATCCCATCCGGTCCTGGTGACTTAACTACTTTAAGTACAGCCAGCCTTTCTAGTACCTCTTCTTGATCAATTTTTAGCCCACCCATGGTCTCTAAAATGTCAGACTGCTTGTCCGACATACAGTTCTGGATGAGCAAAAATTTTCTCCAATTAAATATTGGGAAGACCGAAGCCATTGTTTTCAGTCCCCACCACAAACTCCGTTCCCTAGCCACTGACTCCATCCCTCTCCCTAACATCTGTCTGAGGCTGAACCACATTGTTCGCAAACTTGGTGTCATATTTGACCCTGAAATTACCTTCCGACCACATATCCGCAGCATAACAAAGACCGCCTACTTCCACCTCCGTAACATCGCCCGTCTCCGCCCTTGCCTCAGTTCATCCGCTGCTGAAACCCTCATCCATGCCTTTGTTACCTCTAGACTTGACTATTCCAACACACTCCTGGCTGGCCTCCCACATTCCACCCTATGTAAACTGGAGGTCATCCAAAACTCGGCTGCCCATGTCCTAACTTGCACTAAGTCCCGTTCGCCCATCTCCCCTGTGCTCGCTGACCTACATTGGCTCCTGGTTAAGCAGCGCCTCGATTTCAAAATTCTCATCCTTGTTTTCAAATCCCTCCATGGCCTTGCCACTTTCTATCTCTGTAATCTCCTTCAACCCCACAACCCCCCTGAGATATCTGCGCTCCTCTAATTCTGCCCTCTTGAGCATCCCTGATTATAATCGCTCAACCTTTGGTGGCCGTGCCTTCTGTTGCCTAGGCACTAAGCTCTGGAATTCCCTGCCTAAACCTCTCCACCTCGCTACCTCTCTTTCCTCCTTTAAGACGCTCCTTAAAACCTACCTCTTTGACCAAGCTTTTGGTCACCTGCCCTAATTTATCCTTATGTGGCTCGGTGTCAAATTTTTTGTCTTAAAATACTCCCGTGCAGCGCCTTGGGACGTTTTACTACTTTAAAGGCGCTATATAAATACAAGTTGTTGTTGATGTTTCTCCTTTCTAATGCTACATCCTGGTGCCCATCCCCCTGCCAAATCAGTTTAAACCCTCCCCAACAGCACTAGCAAACCACCCCTGCGAGGATATTGCTCCCGGCTCTGTTGAGGTGCAACCCGTCTGGCCTGTACAGGTCCCACCTCCCCCAGAACTGGTCCCAATGTCCCAGGAATCTAAAGTTCTCCCTTCTGCACCATCTCTCCAGCCATGCATTTATCTGCTCTATCATCCTATTTCTATACTCACTAGCTCATGGCACCGGGAGCAATCTGGAGATTACTACCTTTGAGATCCTGCTTATTAATCTCGTTCCTAGCTCCCTGAAATCTGCTTGCTGGACCTCACCCCTCTTTCTACCTTTGTCGTTGGTACTGATATGGACCACGACCTCTGACTGTTGATCCTCCCCCCTCAATGTTCTGCAGCCGCTCAATGACATTCTTGACCCTGACACTGGAGAGGAAACATACCATCCTGAAATCACGTCTGCAGCCGCAGAAGCGCCTGTCTGTTCCCCTAACTATTGAATCCCCTATCACTATTGCTTTCCCGATCTTCCTCCTCCACCCCCCCGCCCTGTACAGCTGAGCCACCCGTGGTGCCGTGGACTTGGCTCTGGCTGTACTCCCCAGAGGAACCATTGCCCTCGCCAGTAAATACCGATTAGAGAGTGAGATGCACTCGGGGGACTCCTGCACTACCTGCCTGGTCCTCCTTGTCTGTCTGGCGATAGTGATCAGGAACCACTGGAGAGTGATCACCACATAGTGATCAGGGACCACCGGATAGTGATTAGGGACTACCGGATAGTGACCAACAGATAGTGAACAGAGGGATCACCAGATTTTGATCACCGGCATTACTGGATAGTGAACAGTGGGCTCATAGGTACAGGAGTTGGTCATTTACCCCTCGAGCCTGTTCCGCCATTCAATGAAATCATGGCTGATCTGCAACCTAATTCCATATCCCTTAATACCTTTGGTTAACAAAAATCTATCAATCACAGATTTAAAATTGACAATTGATCCATTTGCGGAAGAGAGTTCCCAAATTCTACCACCCTTTGCGTGTAGAACTGTTTCCGAACTTCATGCCTGAAAGGCCTGGCTCTAATTTTTAGGCTATATCCCCTAGTCCGAGACTCCACAACTAGCAGAAATTGTTTCTCGCTATCTACTCTATTGGTTCCCCTTAATATCTTGAAAACTTTGATCAAATCACCCCTTAACCTTCTAAATTCCAGGGAATACAACCCTAGTTTGTGTAATCTCTCTTCATAATTTAACCTTTGGAGTCCAGTTATCATTCTGGTAAATCTACGCTGCACTCCCTCCAAGGCCAATATATCCATTCTAAGGTGTGGTCCCTAGAACTGAACACAGTACTCTAAGTGTGGTCTAACCAGGGTTTTGTATAGCTGTGGCATAACTTCTTCCCCCTTGTATCCTAGTCCTCTAGATATAAAGCCCAGCATTCCATTAGCTTTTTTGATTATTTTCTGTACCTGTCTATGGCATTTTAATGTTCTATGTACATGGACTTGCACTGTTTGTAGCTTTTCACCATTTAGAATGTACTTGATCTATCCTTTTTAGGTCTAAAGTGGATGACGTCATACTTGCCTACATTGAAATCCATTTGCCACAGTTTTGCACATTCACTTAGTCTATTAATATCTCTTTGTACATGGATCCATCTACATGGATCACTGGATAGCGATCTCTTTTGATTCACTCTTTGGGTCTCTTCAGTCACTCTCCAGTCTATCCACGTAACTGGGTCTCTTTAGGTGGGGTCTACGTCTCAGTCAGGGAATCTGCTACCTTATTCTCAGGGTCTGAGAAGGGGAAGTGCAACGAAGGCCATTCGGCCCCTCGAGCCTGCTCCGCCATTCGAAGTGCAACGAGACCTGGGTGTCCTTGTGCACCAGTCGCTGAAAGTAAGCATGCAGCTGCAGCAGGCGGTGAAGAAGGCAAATGGTATGTTGGCCTTCATAGCAAAAGGGTTTGAGTATAGGAACAGGGATGTCCTGCTGCAGTTGTACAGGGCCTTGGTGAGACCGCACCTTGAGTACTGTGTGCAGTTTTGGTCGCCTTATCTGAGGAAGGATGTTCTTGCCATGGAAGGAGTTCAGCGAAGATTCACAAGGCTGATACCTGGGATGGCAGGAATGACATATGAGGAGAGATTGGGCCGATTGGGCTTATACTCACTGGAGTATAGAAGAATGAGAGGGGATCTCATCGAAACATATAAAATTCTGACAGGTCTGGACAAACTAGATGCAGGAAGAATGTTCCCGATGGTCAGAGAGTCCAGAACCAGGGGTCATAATCTACGGATAACGGGTAAACCATTTAGGACAGAAATGAGGAAGAATTTCTTCACCCAGAGAGTGGTGAACCTGTGGAATTCTCTACAACAGAAGGTAGTTGAGGCGAAGTCATTAAATATATTCAAGGATGAGTTAGATATATTTCTTAAAGCTAAAGGTATCAAGGGATATGGGGAGAAGGCAGGTACAGGGTACTGAGTTTAGATGATCAGCCATGATCTCATCGAATGGCGGAGCAGGCTCGAGGGGCCGAATGGCCTACTCCTGCTCCTATCTTCTATGTTTCTATGTTTCTATGTTTCTCTCTCTCTCTGCCTTTGCTTTATATGCTGGTTGCTGACCAAACTTTTGCACGTACAGAATTTTGTGATGGACAATCCCAGTGACTGGGGAGTGCCCATCAGCAACAGTAAAGGTTTTGTTGCAGTGCCAAGCACAGCGCCAGCCAAAACAGTGAAATGAAAATGGGTCACAAGCAGTGGAGGCACTAGGACCCCAGGGAATTCTCTCCTGGCCGGTCCAATTCAAGTCATCCTATTGTGCTTCATGATCTTGCTGCCAATCCAGTCTCCCCTCAGATAACGGGAATTATGTGTGGTCTCCATGGCTATGAGGAATGTGAGGAGGTGGTGGGTAGGTTGGACGAGTTATCGAATGGAAGAGAATGAAAAATCAAAGCGTGTTCGGGTCAGAACAGGTTCTCCAAACGGACCTTTGTATCCACACAGCTGCCAGCAGGGGGTCATGTCCTCAGGGGTGAGCAGACAGGGCACAGGCACACTGGTCATGGAAGGAGGGGAACAGCAACACAGCAAGGAGGGGATTCTGTACATCAGCCACATGCAGGGCGGCATCCAATCGAGGTGTTCGGGGGATTTATATATAGAATAACAGATACCTGGGATGAGTTACAGGCTGGAATCTAATTGAGGGGAAGTGATTTATGTATAGAATATCAGATACCTGTGAGTGAGTTATAGGTTGGAATCTAATCAAAGGGTTTGGGGGGTTTATATATAGAATAACAGAATCCCAGGAGTGAGTTAAGGCTGTAATCTAATTGAGGGGTTCGGGTGGTTTATATATAGAATAACAGATACCCGGGAGTGAGCTACAGGCTGGAATCAAATTGAGGGGTTCGGGTGGTTGCTGGGTATTGGGACCTGGTTACATAATTTGTTGGATATATTTAATCTGTTAAATCGATAAAGAGCACAGAGGATGTGCGCAGAGAAATACACACATTGAGCTGATGCTGTGGGAATTGGACAGTAGAGGGTCCAAGGCCTTAAGCTAAGACCAGTGTAAGAGAGTTCACAGCCTTGACACAACCTTCACTGCTATTCAAGGAAGTAACAAAAGTTCAAAATTGACAGCAAAACCAAGAGATGTTTCTTCCTGAAAAAGAGTGTGTGAGCGTTATAATACAGTGTGGGCAAAGTGAAAGCACAGAGTATTTGGTCAGGGAAAATGAAAGTGTGTCCTACAGAATAGAGAGTTCACACTGGGAGATCACTTGCGACAAGGTTGTCAATGAAACACTGAACGTTAATAAACCCATTTAAGGGCCATGTTGCGTGCTCTTGGGAATTTCCGGCTGCCTGTCTCTGAGATTTTACGGAAAAATATCGAGTTATTGATTACCTGACATGTGCCAATGCCCCTGTTGAGGAACAGGCCACCTCAGGGAGTAATGTATAGGAATGGTGTGTATGCTACGGGGTACATACTGAATCAGAGTGCTTAAAAATTATCTCGAGAAGGTGTCTTCACATTCATCATTGCAGTTAGATCCCTTTAGTAGGTGATTAATGGGGTGGTCATGTTTTTTTCAAGGGGAGGGGGATTTATGAGGGCCTCGGTGTTTATTTGGTGGAGCATTACTTAGTGACCCCGTTGATCGGGAATTCATTAGGAGTCTCTTTATGCGATCTTAAATGTCACAATGGGGAATTATTGGGGATTCTATCAATCGGGCCTCATTAATGGGACAGTTCGGAGGGTCTCTAATGTGGTCCCATTGGTTTTATTAATGGGAGATTAAATAATGAGGGATTATTTGTGTTCTCAGTGTCAGATTAGTTGGGAATTTCATTCATGCTGTCTCAGCCCTCTCATTAATGGTGTCTCAACACTCTTAATGATGGATTATTGGTGGTTCTTGATAGGATTAGTAAGATCTCTGTTAATTGATGGACAATGTGGCCTCAAGGTCATTTGTGAGATCTTAATGATGATGGGTGAGGGGGCATGAGACCACGTCATATCACAGCTGATCACAATAATTACCATTGGTTAAGGAGCTACCATCTCCGAACTGGAATACTGTTCCATCACAAGCAATGGGTGTGTATGCGTGTGTGTGCTTGTGCGTGTGCAGAGTGTGTGCATGCATGTATATGGGTGTGTACTTGTGTGTGTGCATGTGCATGGTTGGGGTTGAGAGATATGGAGAGAAGGTGGGTAGGTGGGGTGGAGGGATATGGAGAGAACATAGGAATTAGGAGCAGGAGTAGGCCATACGGGATGATAAGGGATGAGATCAGTACGGTAGAGATAAAAGATCTTGGCTCGGCAGATCGTGATGTAGAACTGGAATCAGTTTGGGTGGAGCTAAGAAACAGCAAAGGGCGGAAAACATTGGTGGGAGTTGTGTATAGGCCACCAAACAGTAGTGGTAATGTCGGGTACAGTATCAATCAAGAAATTAGAAGTGCATGTAACAAGGGCAATACGGTAATCATGGGGGACTTTAATCTACATATTGACTGGGCAAATCAAATTACCACTAATGGCGTGGAGGACGAATTCTTGGAATGCATGCAAGATGGTTTCCTGGATCAGTATGTGGAGGAACCAACCAGGGAACAGGCTATTCTGGATCTGGTACTGTGTAATGAGAAAGGGCTAATCAATAATCTTGTGGTAAAGGGGCCTTTAGGGACAAGTGACCATAATATGATTGAATTTTACATTAAGTTTGAGAGTGATGTAGTCCAATCTGAAACTAAGGTCTTCAATCTAAACAGGAAACTACAAGGGTATGAGGGACAAGTTGGCCATGGTAGATTGGGAGACTACACTAAAAGGTATGAAGGTGGACATACAACGGCTAACATTCAAGAAAATAATGCATAATTTGCAACAAACATATATTCCTCTAGGCCCTAAAAACCCAAAAGGAAAAGTGATCCAACCATGGCTAACAAAAGAAATTAAAGCTAGTATTAAGTCAAAGGAGGAAGCTTATAAAGTTGCCAGAAAAAGCGGTCAGCCTGAGGATTGGGATCTTTTTAGAAATCAGTAAAGGGGGACCAAGAAATTAATAAAGAAAGGGAAAATGGAATATGAGCACAAACTAGCGAAAAATATAAAAACGGATTGTAAAAGCTTCTATAGGTATGTGAAAAGGTAAAGACTGACGAAGGTAAATGTAGGTCCTTTACAGTCAGAGACGGGAGAATTTATAATGGGGAATGAGGAAATAGCAGAGAAATTAAATAAATACTTTGTTTCTGTCTTAGATACATAGATACATAGAACAGTACAGCACAGTACAGGCCCTTCGGCCCTCGATGTTGTGCCGAGCATTGTCCGAGACCAAGATCAAGCTATCACACTCCCTATCACTCTGGTGTGCTCCATGTGCTTATCCAATAACCGCTTGAAAGTTCCTAAAGTGTCCGACTCCACTATCACAGCAGGCAGTCCATTCCACACCCCAACCACTCTCTGAGTAAAGAATCTACCTCGGACATCCCTTCTATATCTCCCCCCATGCACCTTATAGTTATGCCCCCTTGTAACAGCTGCCTCTACCCGAGGAAATAGTCTCTGAACATCCACTCTATCTATCCCCCTCATCATCTTATAAACCTCTATTAAGTCGCCTCTCATCCTCCTCCGCTCTAAAGAGAAAAGCCCCAACTCCCTCAATCTTTCCTCATAAGACCTCCCCCCCAAACCAGGCAGCATCCTGGTAAATCTCCTTTGCACTCTTTCCAATGCTTCCACGTCCTTCCTATAGTGAGGTGACCAGAACTGCACACAATATTCCAAATGTGGTCTCACCAAGGTCCTGTACAGTTGCAGCATAACCTCACGGTTCTTAAACTCAAACCCTCTGTTAATAAACGCCAACACACCATAGGCCTTCTTTACTGCTCTATCCACTTGAGTGGCAACCTTCAGAGATCTGTGGATATGAACCCCCAGACCCCTCTGCTCCTCCACGTTCCTCAGAACCCTGCCGTTGACCCTGTAATCCTTATTCAAATTTGCCCTACCAAAATGAATCACCTCGCACTTATCAGGGTTAAATTCCATCTGCCATTTTTCGGCCCAGCTCTGCATCCTATCAATGTCTCTTTGCAGCCTACAACTGCCCTCCACCTCATCCACTGCTCCACCAATCTTGGTGTCATCAGCAAATTTACTGATCCACCCTTCAGTCCCCTCCTCCAAGTCATTGATAAAAATCACAAACAGCTGGACAAAATTGAGAGGTCGCACAACACCAGGTTATAGTCCAACAGTTTTATTTGAAATCACAAGCTTTCGGAGCTATCGATTTGCTCCTTCCTCAGGTGAAGTAAATTAGATACAGAATCTCCAAAGCATATATAGATGGAAAACAAAGAATGTGTACTTTATGATTTAATTTATTGGTCTGCAATTGTAAAGTACACATTCTTTGTTTTCCATCTATATATGCTTTGGAGATTCTGTATCTAATTTACTTCACCTGAGGAAGGAGCAAATCGATAGCTCCGAAAGCTTGTGATTTCAAATAAAACTGTTGGACTATAACCTGGTGTTGTGCGACCTCTCAATTTTTTCTATGAGATAGCCAGTTACTTATCCAATCGGCCAAATTTCCCTCTATCCCACAACTCCTTACTTTCTTCATGAGACGACCATGAGGAACCTTATCAAACGCCTTACTAAAATCCATGTATACGACATCAACTGCTCTACCTTCATCTACACACTTAGTTACCTCCTCAAAGAATTCAATCAAATTTGTTAGGCAAGAATCCGTGTTGACTATCCCTGATTAAGTTGCCCCTTTCCAAATGGTCATAAATCCTATCCCTCAGGACCTTTTCCATTATCTTACCAACCACCGAAGTAAGACTAACTGGCCTATAATTACCAGGGTCATTCCTATTTCCTTTCTTGAAGAGAGGAACAACATTCGCCACTCTCCAGTCCTCTGGCACCATCCCCGTGGACAGTGAGGACCCAAAGATCAAAGCCAGAGGCTCTGCAATCTCCTCCCTTGCCTCCCAAAGAATCCTAGGATATATCCCATCTGGCCCAGGGGACTTATCGACCCTCAGGTTCTTCAAAATTGCTAAAACATCTTCCCTCAGAACATCTACCACCTCCAGCCTATCCACCTTTATCACACTCTCATCCTCAAGAACATGGCCCCTCTCCTCGGTGAACACTGACGAAAAGTATTCATTCATCACCTCTCTTATCTCTTCTGACTCCATGCACAAGTTCCCACTACTGTCCTTGACCGGCCCTACCCTCACCCTGGTCATTCTTTTATTTCTCACATAAGAGTAAAAAGCCTTGGGGTTTTTCTTGATCCGACCCGCCAAGGACTTCTCATGCCCCCTCCTAGCTCTCCTAAGCTCTTTTTTTAGCTCATTCCTTGCTACCTTGTACCCCTCAATCGACCCAACTGAACCTTGTTTTCTCATCCTTACATACGCTTCCTTTTTCCTCTTGACTAGACATTCAACCTCTTTTGTGAACCATGGTTCTCTCACTCGGCCATTTCCTCCCTGCCTGACAGGGACATACCTATCAAGGACACGCAGTAATTGCTCCATGAAAAAGCTCCACTTTTCGTTTGTGCCTTTCCCTGATAGTTTCTGTTCCCATCTTATACTCCCTAATTCTTGCCTAATCGCATCATAATTACCCCTCCCCCAATTATAAACCCTGCCCTGCCATATGGCCCTATCCCTCTCCATTGCAATAGTGAAAGTTACCGAATTGTGGTCACTATCTCCAAAGTGCTCTCCCACATACAAATCAAACACTTGGCCCGGTTCATTACCCAGTACCAAATCCAACGTGGCCCCACCTCTTGTCGGCCTATCCACATATTGTGTCAGGAAACCCTCCTGCACACACTGTGCAAAAACTATCCCATCCGAACTGTTTGACCTCTCAAGGTTCCAATCAATATTTGGAAAGTTAAAGTCACCCATGACAACTACTCTGTGACCTCCACACCTATTCATAATCTGCTTTGCAATTTCTTCCTCCACATCTTTATTACTATTTGGGGGCCTGTAGAAAACTCCTAACAACGTGACCGCTCCTTTCCTATTTCTAACTTCAGCCCATATTACCTCAGATGGCAGATCCCCCTCGAACTGCCTTTCTGCCGCTGTTAAACTATCCTTGATTAACAATGCTACTCCTCCACCTTTCTTACCAACTTCCTACTCTTACTGAAACATCTATACCCCGGAACTTCCAACAACCATTCCTGTCCCTGTTCTAACCATGTCTCCGTAATGGCCATGTCTTCACGGAGGAAGACACAAAAAACCTCCCAGAAATATGAGAAAAGCAAGGGTGTGGCGAGAATGAGGAACTTAAAGAAATTATTATTGGTAAAAAAACAGTACAAACAAAATTAATGGGACTAAAAGTTGATAAATCCCAAGGACCGGATGACCTACATCCTAGGGTTTTGAAAGAGGTGGCCATTGGGATAGTGGATGCATTGGTTGTCATCTTCTAAATCTATAGATTCTGGAACGGTTCCTGCAGATTGGAGAATATCAAATGTAACCCCGCTATTTAAGAAAGGAGGGAGAGAGAAAACGGGGAACTACAGACCTGTTAGCCTCACATCAGTAATTGGGAAAATGCTGGAATCTGTTATAAAGGATGCAATAACTGGGCACTTAGAAACTAATAGTGAGATTGGGCAGAGTCAACATGGATTTATGAAAGGGAAATCCTGTTTGACAAACCTATTGGAGTTCTTTGAGGATGTAACTGGTGGAGTAGACAAAGGGGAACCGGTAGATGTGGTGTATCTGGATTTTCAGAAGGCCTTCGATAAGGTCCCACACAAGAGGTTGGTGAACAAAATTAGGGCACATGGAATTGGGGGTAATATACTAGCATGGATTGAGAATTGGTTAACAGACAGAAAACAAAGAGTAGAGATAAATGGGTCTTTTTCAGGATGGCAGGCTGTGACTAGTGGGGTACCGCAAGGATCGGTGCTTGGGCCCCAGCTATTCACAATCTATATCAATGATTTGGATGAGGGGACTAAATGTAACATTTCCAAATTTGCTGATAATACAAAGCTAGGTGGCAGTGTCAGTTGCGAAGAGGATGTGAAGAGGCTTCAAGGGGATCTCGACAGGCTCAGTGAGTGGGCGAGAACATGGCAGATGGAATATAATGTGGATAAATGTGAAGTTATCCACTTTGGTAGAAAAAACAGAAAGGCAGAGTATTTCCTAAATGTTGAAAGATTGGGGAATACAGATGCTCAAAGGGACCTGGGTGTCCTTGTACATGAGTCACTGAAAGTGAATGTGCGGGTGCAGCAAGCCATTAGGAAGGCAAATGGTATGCTGGCCTTCATTACAAGAGGATTTGAGTACAGGAGTAAAGAAGTCTTACTCCAATTATAGAGGGCCTTGGTGAGACCACACCTGGAGTACTGTGTACAATTTTGGTCTCCTTACCTAAGGAAGGATATACTTGCCATAGAGGGAGTGTAACGAAGGTTCATGAGATTGATTCCTGGGATGGCGGGACTGTCGTATGAGAAGAGATTGAGTAAACTAGGCCTGTATTCTCTTGAATTCAGAAGAATGAGAGGGGATCTCATTGAAGCATACAAAATTATTACAGGGCTTGATAGGGTGGATGCTGGGAGAATGTTTCCCTTGGCTGGGGAGTCTAGAACCAGGGGCCACAGCCTTAGGATAAAGGGTAGGCCATTCAGGACTGAGATGAGAAGAAATTTCTTCACACAGAGGGTGGTGAATCTTTGGAATTCTCTACCCCAGAGGGTTGTGGAGGCTTAGTCATTGGATATATTCAAAACAGAAGTCGATAGATTTCTGACAAGTAAGGGCATCAAGGGATATGGCGATAGGACCGGTGAATGGAGTTGAGGCAGAAGATCAGCCATGATCTCACTGAATGGCGGAGCAGGCTCGAAAGGCTGAATGGCCTACTCCTGCTCCGATTTCTTATGTTATTATGTTCTTATACGGCCCTTCGAGCCTGCTTCGCCATTCACGAAGATCATGGCTGATCTTCGACCTCAACTCCACTTTCCCGCCCGATCCCCATATCCCTTGACTCCCCATAGAGTCCAAAAATCTATCTATCTCAGCCTTGAATATATTCAATGACTCAGCATCCACAGGGGTATCCTTTGGGGTAGAGAATTCCAAAGATTCACAACCCTCTGAGTGAAGACATTCCTCCCCATCTCAGTCTTAAATGGCCGACCCCTTATCCTGAGACTATGCCCCCTAGTTCTAGACACTCCAGCCAGGTGAAATAACCTCTCAGCATCTACCCTGTCAATCTCCCTCAGAATCTTATATGTTTCAATGAGATTGCCTCTCATTCTTCTCAATTCCAGAGAGTATAGGCCCAATCTACTCAATCTCTCCTCATAGGACAACCCTCTCATCCCACAAATCTAAGGCATGTAGGTCCTTTTTCAGATAAGGAGACCAAAACTCTGCACAGTACTCCAGGTGTGGTCTCACCAAAGTCCTGTACAATTGTAGTAAGACTTCCTTACTCTTGTACTCCAACCCCCTTGCAATAAAGGCCAACATGCCATTTGCCTTCCTAATTGATTGCTGCACCTGCATGCTAACTTTCTATGTTTCCTGTACAATGATACCTAAATCTCTCTGAACATGAACATTTAATAGTTTCTCACCATTTAAAAAATATTCTGTTTTTCTATTCTTCCTACCAAAGTGAACAACCTCACATTTCCTCACATTATACTCCATTGCCACCTTATTGCCCACTCACTTAACCTGTCTATATCCCTTTGCAGGCTCTTTGTGTTCTCCTCACAGCTTACTTTCCCACCTAGCTTTGTATCATCAGCAAACTTGGATACATTGCACGCGCTCCCTTCATCTAAGTCATTAATATAGATTATAAATAGCTGAGGCCCAAGCACTGATCCCTGCAGCACCCCACTAGTTACAGCCTGCCAACCGGAAAATGACTAATTTATCCCTACTCTCTGTTTTCTGTCCGTTAACCAATCCTCTATCCATGCTAATATATTACCCCCAACCCATGAGCCCTTATCTTGCATAGCAACCTTTTATGCAGCACCTTTTCGAATGCCTTTTGGAAATCCAAATATACTACATCCACTTTTTCCCCTTTATCTACCCTGCTAGTTACATCCTCAAAAAACTCTAATAAATTTGTTAAACACGATTTCCCTTTCATAAAACCATGTTGACTCTGCCTAATCATATTATGATTTTCTAAGCGCCCTGTTACCACTTCCTTAATATTGGATTCCAGTATTTTCCTGACGACTGATGACAGGCTAACTGGCCTGTAGTTCCCTGTTTTCTCTCTCCCTCCTTTCTTGAAAAGCGGGGTTAAATTTGCTACCTAGAACTACAGAGAAGGTTGGTAGTTGGGGGTGAAGGATATAGAGAGAAGGTGAGAAGGTGGGGTTGGAATCTATCAAAAAAATGCACTAGCTGAGCACACTGGAAGTTCCTGTTCCTAACAACACTATTGGTTGATGCTCTACTCTTACAGGGTGCTGCTGTACAGGTAAATAGCATTTCTAAGTGGTCATTATCAATAATTCACAGGCATGAGGGAATGAGGGAATGGACGAGCTGGATGAGGCCATTAGCAAGAGCAAAGCTGGGTGTAGCCCGGGATCGAGGGTGCCTGTTGTTTTCCCTCTTTCCTCATCCTGCTGCTGCTGATTGAAGTTATTGATCGACTGACTGGTGCATCACTCTCAGATATTTGTGGCTGGTATTTAACAGCTGGGTGAAAGTAGAATCAGCAGCAGGTAGTGAAGAGCAAACTGGTGCCAACGGGAACCTTCTTCCCCCAGAGTGACGATTGACAACACTGTCAATCTATGTCACAGTGACTATTGACACCAGCTTAGGCGGTTAGTGTTGGGGTCAGTAGTTTGGGTTAGAAACTGTCTAATTTGTTGTTATTGTTGTCAATGCGATACCAGAGACAAGACGCGTTATTTTTAAAAAACGTACCTTTTCTGGTGGTGGCCTGCCGGTTAAGCCACATGCAGACCCGTTTTCCTGAATGCAGTCTGTTTCAGGCCTGGGTGCTGGACACCTCTTTTGATGCCTGTACCAATATGGTGGGTGGCGCTCTTCTGGCTCAGAATATTGGATGCATTTGGCACCCGTTTTATACCCGTCTTCAAATCTCTGGGCCACAGTTCTTTAAATCCAGGCCTGCAGGTGGATAAAGCCATAACATCAGGTTGGATTTGAACCTGGAATCCGATTTGAACCTGAAATCCAATTTGAAAGGATGGGATCTATTCCACTTGGGCCAACTATCTTACAAATGAATTTCTCCAAAAAGTCCTTGACAGAGACTTCTCCCCGATACTGAAACATAAAAGCCTGGATTTGTTCAACATATCACAGAATGAACAAAAATAAATACAAATTCCTTTTGCACCACTCCAGGTAGATAATGAACTTAATGTAATATCGACGATGAGTGAATACAGATGAGGGTCTATATTGTGCCAAACTCCCTGGAGAATTCAGACTTAATCAAATGCAAAGTACAAGGTTTTTGCAATGCAGAATACCAGGTAATGGGTTTGTGGGAAGACGATTATGTTCAATGCTTATCAGAACCTATACCTGCTCATCTGATCCATTACCTGACTCAGTAAGTTCAGCAGAGAATGTGAGTTATGCCAAAAGAAGCCCCCTGACATGTAATGGTGTCACCTCCACCCTCATATAGGGTCCGCACACCTCACCCTCACATAGAGACCCCACAATTCACCTTCACATAGGGACCCCACACCTTACCTTCACATAGGGATCCCACACCGCCCCCTCACCTCCCCCTCCCATACAGACCCCACAATTCACCTTCACATAGGAACTCCACACCTCACCCTCACATAGGGATCCCACACCACCCCCTCACCTCCCCTTCCCATACGGACCCCACAATTCACCTTCACATAGGGACCCCACACCTCACCCGCACATGTCAGCAGAGAAGAAACATGTGAAGTAGGAAGAGAGACAGGACAATGGAAGTGTACCCTGTGGTTAAACTCTCAAAAGAGTGAAGGAATTGGCAATCCTAGAGTATAGATCTAGTCTACAGGTGCACAGACGTAGGGGTAGAGGTACACAATCTAGGGGTACAGAAACACATTTCAGTGTATCTGCACCCTTAGATCTGTGTATCTGTACCCCTAGACCTGTGTATTTGTACCCCTAGAGCTGTGTACTTCTGTGTACAAAGGGTTATTAGAATATGGGATCCATTCCACAAGGGGCTGTTGGAGCCAAGTCAGTCACAGCCTTTAAGGGAATTAGGGAAACACTTCAAGGAAAAATATTAAAGGGTTTAGGGACAGGTCAGGGAGATAGGATTGGAGTAGGTATCTCTAGGGTGGGGCTAGCATTGGTACAGGGCTGATGGGCTGAATGGACTCCTGTACTTAGATTTCTCTGATTTCCTCCATTGGTAAAAGAAAGAAGAAAATGCAAGAAATGTAGCAATTGAATCGAGAAAAGATAATAAGTTCATGTTTCGGGTGAAGACCCTTCGACAGAACAGTTCTCATCTGTAGTGGTAGTCGATTAAGCTATGATAAGCCTGGCCCATAAAAACATAAGAATTAGGCGCAGGCGTAGGCCATACAGCCCTTCGAGCCTGCTCTGCCATTCAATAAGATCATGGCTGATCTTCAACCTCAACTCCACTTTTCCGCCCAATCCCCATATCCCTTGATTCCCCTAGAGTCCAAAAATCTATCTGTCTCAGCCTTGAATATACTCAATGACTCGCAACAAAAATATATTCCAGTGAGAAAGAAAGATTTTAAGAGAAGGGAGCACCATCCATGGCTAACTAAGGAAGTAAAGGATGGTATCAAATTGAAAACGAAGGCATACAATGTTGCCAAGATTGGTGGGAGGCCAGAGGATTGGGAAATTTTTAAAAACCAGCAAAGGATGACTAAAAAAATAATAGAGAGCGAAGATGAATTATGAGAGTAAACTGGCAAGAAATATTAAAACAGATAGAAAGAGCTTCGACAGGTATATAAAAAGGAAGAGAGTAGCTAAAGTAAATGTAGGTCCCTTAGAGGATGAGACTGGGGAATTAATAATGGGGAACGGGGAAATGGCAGAGACTCTGAACAAATATTTTGTATCCGTCTTCACGGTAGAAGACACTAACAACATCCCAATAATGGATAATCAAGGGGCCACAGGGAGGGGGGAACTAAAGAAAATCACTATCACTAAGGAAAAAGTACTTGGTAAAATAATGGGACTAAAAGACGACAAGTCCCCTGGACCAGATGGCCTGCATCCCAGGGTCGTAAAAGAAGTGGCTGCAGAGATAGTGGATGCATTGGTTGCAATATACCAAAATTCCCTGGACTCTGGAGAGGTCAAAATTGAGAGGTCGCACAACACCAGGTTATAGTCCAACAGTTTTATTTGAAATCACAAGCTTTCGGAGCTATCGCTCCTTCCTCAGGTGAAGTCCCAGTGGATTGGAAAACCGCAAATGTAACACCCCTATTTAAGAAAGGAGGAAGACAGAAAGAAGGAAACTATAGACCAGTTAGCCTAACATCTGTCATTGGGAAAATGCTGGAGTCCTTCATTAAGGGAGCAGTAGCAGGGCATTTGGAAAATCATAATGCAGTCAAGCAGAGTCAGCATGGTTTTATGAAAGGGAAATCATGTTTAACAAATTTGCTGGAGTTCTTTGAGGATGTAACGAGCAGAGTGGACAAAGGTGAGCCAGTGGATGTGGTGTATTTGGACTTCCAGAAGGCATTCGATAAGGTGCCACATAAAAGGTTACTGCATAAGATAAGAGCTCACAGAGTTGGGAGTAATGTATTAGCATGGATAGGGAATTGGCTAACTAACAGAAAGCAAAAAGTCGGGATAAATGGGTCATTTTCCGGTTGGCAAACGGTAACTAGTGGGGTGCCACAGGGATCGGTGCTGGGGCCTCAACTATTTACAATCTACATTAATGACTTGGATGAAGGGACTGAGTGTAATGTAGCCAAGTTTGCGGATGATACACAATGGGTGGGAAAGCAAGTTGTGCAGAGGACTCAAAGGGGTAAAAATTCACTTGGTTGCGCCACCTGTTAGCGCCTTAAGAGGGCGCTAATGGGGCGCAAAGCCGCTAACGCCTGGGCGCAGCGATGTTTGCGCCGCTCGAGAACTTAACTTGAGATTGTGCGGCGGCGCTAAAACTTACCGCTGCGACCACCTGCGCGCGCAGATTGTGACGTCATTCCATGGTGCAACGCCCTTGGGGCGCCCCATAGCGGAAATTGAGTGGCGCCCCCTGCCTTACCGCCTGGCGCATCCAACGACCAGAAGACTGGAACGCTATCAATCGCTGTGGGGCTGGGGGGGGCGCTATTTAAAGGGGGCCTCTTCCTGTCTTTTATTGTTGGTGGCATTTTTGAACTACGCATTCTGAGAGAGAGAGGGAGAGACTTCTGGAGAGATTCAACGTTGTGTGAAGGAGTTTTGGGTACTGAGCAGCACTTTGCAGGTTCATTTTGATTTGCCATTCCTTGTATCGATTTAGCAGAGACCGTGGGAGCTGCACTCTGAGCTCTTTGCCTGGTGCTCTCCATTGTTCTTTCCAGCACATTTGATGTGCAAGTCTCTCCAGGCCGAGATTCAAGGCAGCAATGAACAGGATGTGGATGGAAAGCAAGATTAACCATCCCCTTTAAGAACTGGCCCGTGCCATTGTGTGTGTGTTCCATTGCTGACTGACATTACATGAGCTTCGCCAGCGCTCCGAGTTAGCGCCTCACTGCTCGGCCTTTGCGCCTTAAGAGAGGTGTGCAGCGCCTGCTTTAGCGCTCCACTCACCTCCCGGGGCGGTAAAAGTGAAGTTTCCCGTCAGTGCCGATAATTAGCGCCAGGTGCTAATATTTGCGTCCGGACGATATTTGCGCCCCAAATGGGGCGCGACCTAATTTCTACCCCAAAGAATCTGCAAAGGGATATAGACAGGCTAAGTATGTGGGCAAACATTTGACAGATGGAGTATAATGTGGGAAAGTGCGAGGTTATCCACTTTGGCAGGAAAAATAAAAAAGCAAATTATTATTTAAATGGAGAGAGATTACAAAATGCTACAGTTCAGAGGGACCTGGGGGTCCTTGTGCATGAAACACAAAAAGTTAGCATACAGGTACAGCAAGTAATCAAAAAGGCAAATGGAATGTTGGCCTTTATTGCAAGGGGGTTGGAGTACAAAAGCAGGGAAGTCCTGCTACAACTGTACAGGGTATTGATGAGACCACATCTTGAGTACTGCGTACAGTTTTGGTCTCCTTATTTAAGGAAGGATATACTTGCATTGGAGGCAGTTCAGAGACGATTCACTAGGTTAATTCCAGAGATGAGGGGGTTGACTTATGAAGAAAGGTTGAGCAGGCTGGGCCTATACTCATTGGAATTTAGAAGAATAAGAGGTGATCTTATTGAAACATATAAGATACTGAGGGGGCTCGACAAGGTAGATGCAGAGAGGATGTTTCTCCTCGTGGGGAAATCTAGAACTCGGGGGCATAGTTTCAGAATAAGGGGTCGCCCTTTTAGAACTGAGATGAGGAGGAATTTCTTCTCTCCGAGGGTCGTAAATCTGTGGAATTCTCTGCCCCAGAGAGCTGTGGAGGCTGGGTCATTAAGTACATTTAAGGTGGAGATAGACAGATTTTTGCAAGATAAGGGAGTGAAGGGTTATGGGGAACAGGCAGGGAAATGGCTTTGAGCCCAAAATCAGCCATGATCTTATTGAATGGCGGAGCAGGCTCGAGGGGCCAAGTGGCCTATTCCTGCTCCTATTACTTATGTTCTTATGTTGACTCCGCTTCCATAACCCTTTGTGGTAGAGAATTCCGAAGATTCACAACCCTCTGAGTGAAGAAATCCCTCCTCATCTCAGTCTTAAATGGCCGAATGCTTATCCTGAGACTATGCCCCCTATTTCTAGACTCTCCAGCCAGGGGAAACAACCTCTCGGCATCTATCCTGTCAATCCCCCTCAGAATATTATATGTTTCAATGAGATTACCTCCCTCTCATCCCAGGAATCAATCTAGTGAACTTCTGTTGCACCTCCTCTAAGGCACGTATGTCCTTTTTCAGGTAAGGAGACCAAAACTGTGCACAGTACTCCAGGTGTGGTCTCACCAATGCACTGCACAATTGTAGTAAGACTTCCTTACTCTTATACTCCAACCCCCGTGCAATAAAGGCCAACATGCCATTTGCCTTCCTAATAGCTTGCTGTACCTGCATGCTAACTCTCTGTGTTTCTGTACGAGGACACCCAAATCTCACTGAACACCAACATTTAATAGTTTCTCACCATTTAAAAAATATTCTGTTTTTCTATTCTTCCTACCAAAGCTCACATTTTCTCACATTATACTCCATCTGCCACCTTATTGCCCACTCACTTAACCTGCCCATATCGCTTTGCAGGATAAGGTAGCATAATGGTAATGTCACTGGACTAATGATCCAGAAAAGTGAGTTCAAATCCCACCACGGCAGCTGGGGAATTTAAATTCAATTAATTAAATAAATCTGGAATAAAAAGCTAATATCAGTAATGGAAACGATGAAACTATTGGATTGTTGTAAAAACCCATCTGGTTCACCTTTAGGGAAGGAAATCTGCAGTCCTTCCCTGGTCTGGCCTAAATGTGACTCCAGACCCACAACAAAGTGGTTGACTCTTAACTGCCCTCTGAAATGGCCTAGCAAGCCACTCAGTTGTAACATATGACGACGAAACACAATAATCAGAATGAAACCGGACGGACCACCCGGCATCGACCTCGGCATTGGCTACGGGCATCGCAATGACACACACAGCCCAGTTGACCCTGCAAAGTCCTCCTCACCAACTTCTGGGGACTAGTCATACCTTTCAGCCATCTCCCACTGGCAGGACAGACCCGGGGTGGCAGCACAGTGGTAGACAGTGGCCCTGGGAGCGCTCAACATTGACTCCGGACTCCATGAAGTCTCATGGCTTCAGGTCAAGCATGGGCAAGGAAACCTCCTGCAGATTACCACCTCCTGCCCTCCCTCAGCTGATGAATCAGTACTCCTCCATGTTGAACACCACTTGGAAGAAACACTGAGAGCAGCAAGGACACAGAATTTATTCTTGGTGGGGGACTTCAATGTCCATCACCAAAAGTGGCTTGGTAGCACCACTACCGAGCTCGCCGAGTCCTGAAGGACATAGCTGCGAGTCTGGTGGTGACAGGTGGTGAGGGAAAAACCGACATGACCTCGTCCTCACCAATCTACCTGTCGCAGATGCATCTGTCCATGACAGTATTGGCGGCAGTGACCACCGCACAATCAGTGAGGACACCCTCCATCGTGTTGTGTGGCACTATCACCATGCTAAATGGGATAGATTCAGAACAGATCTAGCAGCTCAAAACTGGGCATCTATGAGGCGCTGTGGGTCAGCAGCAGCAGAATTGTATTCCACCACAATCTAACCTCGTGGCCCAGCATATCCCTCACTCTACCATTACCATCAAGCCAGGGGACCAACCCTGGTTCAATAAGGAGTGTAGAAGAGCATGCCAGGAGCAGCCCCAGGCATACCGAAAATGAGATGCCAACCTGGGGAAGCTGCAACACAGGACTACATGCATGCTAAAAAGCGGAAGCAGCATGCTATAGACAGGGCTAAGCGATCCCACAATCAACGGATCAGATCAAAGCTCTGCAGTCCTACCACATCCAGTTGTGAATGGTGGTGGACCATTAAACAACTAACGGAAGGAGGAGGCTCCATAAATATCACCATCCTCAAATGATGGTAGATTCCAGCACGTGAGTGCAAAAGACAAGGCTGAAGCGTTTGCAACCATCTTCAGCCAGAAGTGCCGAGTGGATGATCCATATCGGCCTACTCCTGAGGTCCCCACCATCACAGAAGCCAGTCTTCAGCCAATTCGATTCACTCCACATGATATCAAGAAACGGCTGAGCGCAGTGGATACAGCAAAGGCTATGGGCCCCGGTAACATCCCGGCTATCATGCTGAAGACTTGTGCTCCAGAACTAGCCGCGCCTCTAGCCAAGCTGTTCCAGTACAGCTACAACACTGGCATCTATCCGACAATGTGGAAAACTGCCCAGGTATGTCCTGTCCACAAAAAGCAGGACAAATCCAATCCGGCCAATTACCGACCCATCAGTCTACTCTCAATCATCAGCAAAGTGATGGAAGGTGTCATCGACAGTGCTATTAAGCGGCACTTACTCACCAATAACCTGCTCACTGATGCCCAGTTTGGGTTCCACCAAGACCACTTGGCTCCCGACCTCATTACAGCCTTGATCCAAACATGGACAAAGGAGTTGAATCCCAGAGGTAAGGTGAGAGTAACTGCCCTTGACATCAAGGCAGCATTTGACCGAGTGTGGCATCAAGGAGCCCTATTAAAACTGAAGTCAATGGGAATCAGGGGGAAAACTCTCCACTGGCTGGAGTCATACCTAGCACAAAGGAAGATGGTTGTGGTGGTTGAAAGTCAATCATCACAGCCCCAGGACATCGCTGCAGGAACATAGACATAGAAACATAGAAGATAGGAGCAGGAGTAGACCATTCGGCCCTTCAAGCCTGCTCTGCCATTCAATGAGATCATGGCTGATCATCCAAGTTCAGTACCCTGTCCCTGCTTTCTCCCCATATCCCTTGATCCCTTTAGCCTTAAGAACTATATCTAACTCCCTTCTTGAATATATTTAATGATTTGGCCTCAACTGCCTTCTGTGGTAGAGAATTCCACAGGTTCACCACTCTCTGGGTGAAGAAATTCCTCCTCATCTCAGTCCTAAATGGCTTACCCCTTATCCTTAGACTGTGACCCCTGGTTCTGGACTCACCTGCCATCGGGAACATCCTTCCTGCATCTAGTCTGGCTAGTCCTGTTAGAATTTTATAAGTTTCAAGGAGATCCCCTCTCATTCTTCTAAACTCTAGCGAATATAAGCCTAATCGACCCAATCTCTCTTCATACGTCATCCCTGCCATCCCAGGTATCAGTCTGGTGAATCTCCGCTGCACTCCCTCCATGGCAAGAACATCCTTCTTCAGATAAGGCGACCAAAACTGCACACAATACTCAAGGTGTGGTCTCACCAAGGCCCTGTACAACTGCAGCAAGACATCCCTGCTCCTGTACTCGAATCCTCTCGCTATGAAAGCCAACATACCATTTGCCTTCTTAACCGCCTGCTGCACCTGCATGCTTACCTTCAGCGACTGGTGCACAAGGACATCCAGGCCTCGTTGCACCTCCCCTTTTCCCAATCTATTGCTGTTTAGATAATAATCAGCCTTCCTATTTTTGCCACCAAAGTGGATAACCTCACATTTATCCACATTATACTGCATCTGCCATGCATTTGCCCACTCACCCAACCTGTCCAAATCATACTGGAGTTTCTCTGCATCCTCCTCACAGCACACACGCCCACCCAGCTTTGTGTCGTCTGCAAACTTGGAGATATTACATCTAGTTCCCTCGTCTAAATCATTAATATATATTGTGAATAGCTGGGGTCCTAGCACCGATCCCTGCGGTACACCACTAGTCACTGCCTGCCACTCGGAAAAAGACCCATTTATTCCAACTCTTTGCTTCCTGTCTGCCAACCAGTTCTCTATCCAAGTCTATAATTCCCCGTTTTCTCTCTACCACCTTTTTTAAATAGTGGGGTTACATTAGCTACCCTCCAATCCATGGGAACTGTTCCAGAGCCTATAGAATTTTGGAGATGACCAGCAATGCATCTACTATTTCTAGGGCCACTTCCTTAAGTACCCTGGGATGTAGATTATCAGGCCCTGGGGATTTATCGGCCTTCAGTCCCGTCAATTTCCCTAACACCATTTCCCTACAAATACTGATTTCATTCAGTTCCTCCCTCTCATTAAACCCAATGTTCCCCGACCTCTCTGGGAGGTTATTTGTGTCCTCCTTTGTGAAGACAGAACCAAAGTATGTATTTTATTGGTCTGCCATTTCTTTGTTCCCCATTATAAATTCCCCTGATTCTGACTGCAAGGGACCTATGCTTGACTTCACTAATCTTTTTCTCTTCACATATCTATAGAAGCTTTTACAGTCAGTTTTTATGTTCCCTGAAAGCTTACTCTCATACTCTATTTTCCCCCTCTTTATTAATCCCTTTGTCCTCCTTTGCTGAATCCTAAACTGCTCCCAATGCTCAGGTTTGCTGCTTTTTCTGGCCAATTTATATGTCTGTTCCTTGGATCTTATGCTATCCCTAATTTCCCTTGTTAGCCACGGTTGAGCCACCTTTCCTGTTTTATTTTTATGCCAGACAAGGATGAACAAATTCTGTAGTTCATCCATGTGATCTTTAAATGTTTGCCATTGCCTATCCACTGTCAACCCTTTAAGTAATGTTCCCCAATCCATCCTAGCCAACTCGCGCCTCATACCATCGTAGTTTCCTTTATTTAAATTCAGGACCCTAGTCTCAGAGTCAACTACGTCACTCTCCATCTTAATGAAGAATTCTATCATATTATGATCACTCTTCCCCAAGGGACCTCACACAACAAGATTGCTAATTCATCCTTAATGATAAGAAATCATTACATAATACCCAGTCTAAGATGGCCTGATCTCTAGTTGGTTCCTCGACATATTGGTCCAGGAAACCATTCCGTATACACTCTAGGAATTCCTCCTCCACAGTATTGTTACTAATTTGGTTAGCCCAATCTATATGCAGATTAAAGTCACCCATGATAACTGCTGTGCCCTTATTGCACGCGTCTCTAATTTCCTGTTTAATGCCATCCCCAACCTCACCACTACTGTTTGGGGGTCTGTATATAACTCCCACTAACGTTTTGTGCCCCTTGGTATTTCTCAGCTCTACCCATGCAGATTGCAGATTCCACATCATCCGAGCTAATATCCTTCCTTACTATTGTGTTAATCTCCTCTTTAACCAGCAACGCTACCCCACCTCCTTTTCCTTTTTGCCTGTCCTTCCTGAATATTGAATACCCCTGGATGTTGAGTTCCCAGCCTTGGTCACCCTGGAGCCATGTCTCCGTAATCCCAATTATATTTTATCCGTTTACATCTATTTGCGCAGCTAATTCATCCACCTTATTACGAATGCTCCTCGCATTAAGACACAAAGCCATCAGGCTTGTTTTTTTAACACTCTTAGTCCTTTTAGAATTATTATTTACTGTGGCCCTGTTTGATTTACACCCTTGATTTCTCTGTCTTCCACTTTTGCTTTTCTCCTTCCTATCTTTTGCTTCTATCCTTGTTTCCCTTTTCTCTGTGTCCCTGCACAGGTTCCCAACCCCCTGCCATTTTAGTTTAAACCCTCCCCAACAGCACTAGCAAACACTCCCCCAAGGACATCGGTCCCGGTCCTACCCAGGTGCAAACTGTCCAGTTTGTACTGGTCCCACCTCCCCCAGAACCGGTTCCAATGTCCCAGGAATTTGAATCCCTCCCCCATGCACCATTCCTCTAGCCACGTATTCATCTGAAATATCCTTCTATTTCTACTCTGACTAGCACATGGCACTGGTAGCAATCCTGAGATTACTACCTTTGAGGTCCTATTTTTTAATTTACCTCTTAACTCCCTATATTCAGCTTTTAGGACCTCATCCCGTTTTTTACCTATATCGTTGGTACTTATATGCACCACGACAACTGGCTGTTCACCCTCCCCCTCCAGAATGCCCTGCAGCCGCTCCAAGACATCCTTGACCCTTGCACCAGGGAGGTAACATACCATCCTGGAGTCTCATTTGTGGCCGCAGAAACGCCTGTCTATTCCCCTAACAATAGAATCCCCTATCACTCTTGCTCTCCCACTCTTTTTCCTCCTGTCCTGTGCAGCAGAGCCACCCACAGTGCCATGAACTTGGCCGCTGCTGCCTTCCCCCGATAAGCCATCCCCCCCAACAATATCCAAAGTGGTATATCTCTTTGAGAGGGGGATGTCCACAGGGGACTCCTGCACTACCTGCCTGCGCCTACGACTCTGCCTGACGGTCACCCATTCCCTTCCTGCCTGTGCAGCCTTTACCTGCGGTGTGACCAACTCACTAAACGTGCTATCCAAGACATCCTCAGCTTCACGGATGCTCCAGTGTATATCCATTCACAGCTCCAGCGCCGCAATGCAGCCTGCCAGTAGCTGCATCTGGATACACTTCCCGCACACATGGTCGTCAGGCACACAGGAAGTGTCCCTGATTCCACATAGCGCAGGAGGAGCATGCCATGGGGCCGAGCTGTGCTGCCATGACTTACCCTTTAATTAACTTAAATTAAATTCCATCAAATCAAAGACCACTAATTACACTACAATTATATGATATTAATTACTCAAGAGCCCTTGTTTACTAGCACTCCCCGCTACACAACAGAGACCTTAGAAACTATAAACCACAAAAATTAAGACGTTCTAAACCTTATACACTATTAACCTTGACTTCAAACTACAGAGTAGTTTCAATACTCACCTGGCCGTACTCACCCAATCAGCTGCTTCCTCTTGCCCACGTCACTTTTTGAATCGTGACGTGGCTCTGGAACGCTGCCGCCGGTCTGTGAGATTGGTAAACCTCTGAAAAAACCCGCGAAACTGAGTATAAATACTCACCGGCTGCTCCCGACACTGGGCCTCTGAAAAAACCCGCGAAACTGAGTATAAATACTCACTGTGCTGCTCCCGACACTGGGCCTCTGAAAAAACCCGCGAAACTGAGTATAAATACTCACCGACTGCTCCCGACACTGGACCTCTGAAAAAACCCGCGAAACTGAGTATAAATACTCACCGGCTGCTCCCGACACTGGGCCTCTGAAAAAACCCGCGAAACTGAGTATAAATACTCACCGGCTGCTCCTGACACTGGGCCTCTGAAAAAACCCGCGAAACTGAGTATAAATACTCACCGGCTGCTCCCGACACTTGTTACTCTCAGGGCAGTGTCCCAAGCCCAACCATATTCAGCTGCTTCATCAATGACCTTCCCTCCAACATAAGGTCAGAAATGGGGATGTTCGCTGATGACTGCACAGTGTTCAGTGCCATTCATAACTCCTCAGATAATGAAGCAGTCCATGCCCACATGCAACAAGACCTGGACGACGTTCAGGCTTGGGCTGATAAGTGGCAGGTAACATTCACGTCACAGAAGTGCCAGGCAATGACTATCTCCAACAAGCGCGAGTCTAATCACCGCCTCTTGATATTCAACGGCATTACCATCGCCGAATCCCTCACCATCAACATCCTGGGGGTCACCATTGTCCAGAAACTTAACTGGACCAGCCACATAAATATTGTGGCAACAAGAGCAGGTCAGAGGCTAGGTATTCTGCGGCGAGTGTCTCACCTCCTGACTCCCCAAAGCCTTTCCACCATCTACAAGGCACAAGTAAGGAGTGTGACGGAATACTCTCCACTTGCCTGGATGAGTGCAGCTCCAACAACACTCAAGAAGTTCGACACCATCCGGGACAAACCCCATCCACCACCTTAAACATTCACTCCTTCCACCACCGGCGTACCCGTGGCTGCAGTGTGTACCATCAACAAGATGCACTGCAGCAACTCGCCAAGGCTTCTATGGCAGCACCTCCCAAACCCGCGACCTCTACCACCTAGAAGGACAAGGGGAGCAGGTGCATGGGAACACCACTACCTCCAAGTTCCCCTCCAAGTCACACACCATCCTGACTTAGAAGTATATCGTCGATCCTTCAACGTCACTGGGTCATAATCCTGGAACTCCCTACCTAACAGCACTGTGGGAGTACCTTCACCACACAGACTGCAGCCGTTCAAGAAGGTGGCTCACCACCACCTTCTCAAGGGCAATTAGGGATGGGCAATAAATGCTGGCCTTTCCAGCAACGCCCACGTCCTATAAACAAAAAAAAAGGCTCTTTGTGTTCTCCTCACAGCTTATTTTCCCACCTAGCTTTGTATCGTCAGCAAACTTGGATACATTGCATTCGGTCCCTTCATCTAAGTCATTAATATAGATTGTAAATAGCTGAGGCCCCAGCACCGCGGCACCCCACTAGTTACAGCCTGCCAACCTGAAATGACCCATTTATCCCTACTCTCCGTTTTCTGTCTGTTAACCAATGCTCTATCCATGCTAATATATTAACCCCAACCCCATGAGCCCTTATCTTGCATAACAGCCGTTTATGTGGCACCTTATTGAATGCCTTTTGGAAATCCAAATACACTACATCCACTGGTTCCCCTTTATCTTTCTACATCCTCAAAAAACTCTAATAAATTTGTTAAATACGATTTCCCTCTCATAAAACCATGTTGACGCTGCCTAATCATATTATGATTTTCTTCGTGCCCAGTTACCACTTCCTTAATAACAGAAAGCTGATGTCAGGCTAACTGGCCTGTAGTTCCCTGTTTTCCCACTCCCTCCCTTCATGAATAGCAGGGTTATATTTGCTACCTGCCAATCCGCTGGGACCGTTGTAGAATCTAAGGCCAAATTAAGCTGATCCCTCCTTCACCCTAACTATCCAAAAAAAGCCCAATCCTTTAGTACCCTAATCCTCCCATCAAAGCACATCCCTCTAGGACCTTAACTCTCCCAACAAAATCCTATCCTTTTAGTGCCCTGACACTCCCATCAAAGCCCATCCCTCGAGTACACTAACATTCTCACTAAAAATCAACCTTGCCTCAAGAGGTTTTGTCGTTCACATGAACTGTTTAATTGCTGGAGGAAAATAAAACATTGACACTGAACTTATAAATTGTAACGAAACAATATAAATATGTAGAATCAGAATCGACAGTATCCCCGTTCAATGTTACTCAGTGTGTAACAGAATCCCCATTCACTGGGAGTCTGTGTGCAACAGAATCCCCATTCACTGGGAGTCTGTGTGCAACAGAATCCCCATTCACTGGGAAGTCAATGTGTAAGAGAATCCTCATTCACTGGGGGGTCAGTGTGTAACAGAATCCTCATTCACGGGGAGTCAGTGTGTAACAGAATCCCCATTCACTGGGGGGTCAGTGTGAAAGAGAATCCTCATTCACTGGGGGGTCAGTGTGTAAGAGAATCCTCATTCACTGGGGGGTCAGTGTGTAACAGAATCCCCATTCACTGGGAGTCAGTGTGCAACAGAATCCTCATTCACTGGGAGTCAGTGTGTAACAGAATCCCCATTCACTGGGAGTCAGTGTGCAACAGAATCCTCATTCACTGGGGTCAGCGTGTAACAGAATCTCCATTCACTGGGGGTCAGTGTTTAACAAAATCCTCATTCACTGGGAGTCAGTGTGTAACAGAATCCTCATTCACTGGGTGTCAGTGTGCAACTGAATCCTCATTCACGGGGAGTCAGTGTGTAACAGAATCCCCATTCACTGGGAGTCAGTGGGTAACAGAATCCCCATTCACTGGGGTCGGTGGGTAACAGAATCCTTATTCACGGGGAGTCAGTGGGTAACAGAATCCTCATTCACTGAGAGTCACTGTGCAACAGAATCCTCATTCACTGGGGGCCAGCGTGTAACAGAATCCCCATTCACTGGGAGTCAGTGTGTAACAGAATCTCCATTAACTGGGGGTCAGTGTTTAACAAAATCCTCATTCACTGGGAGTCAGTGTGTAACAGAATCCCCATTCACTGGGAAGTCAGTGTGTAAGAGAATCCTCATTCACTGGGGGGTCAGTGTGTAACAGAATCCCCATTCACTGGGAAGTCAGTGTGTAAGAGAATCCTCATTCACTGGGGGGTCAGTGTGTAACAGAATCCCTATTCACTGGGAGTAAGTGTGTAACAGAATCCCCATTCACTGGGAGTCAGTGTGTAACAAAATCCCCATTCACTGGGAGTCAGTGTGTAACAGAATCCCCATTCACTGGGAGTCAGTGTGTAACAGAATCCCCATTCACTGGGAGTCAGTGTGTAACAGAATTGCCATTCACTGGGAGTCAGTGGGTAACAGAATCCCCATTCACTGGGGGTCGGTGGGTAACAGAATCCTTATTCACGGGGAGTCAGTGGGTAACAGAATCCCCATTCACTGGGAGTCAGTGTGTAACAGAATCCCCATTCACTGGGAGTCACTGTGCAACAGAATCCTCATTCACTGGGGGTCAGTGTGTAACAGAATCCCTATTCACTGGGGGTCAGTGTGTAACAGAATCCTCATTCACTGGGGATCAGTGTGTAACAGAATCCCTATTCACTGGGGGTCAGTGTGTAACAGAATCCCCATTCACTGGGAGTCAATGTGTAACAGAATTCTCATTCACTGGGGGTCAGTGTGTAACATAATCCCGATTCACTGGGGTGTCAGTGTGTAACAGAATCCCCATTCATTGGGAGTCAGTGTGTAACAGAATCCCCAGTCACTGGGAGTCAGTGTGTAACAGAATCCCTATTCACTGGGAGTCAGTGTGTAACAGAATCTCCATTCACTTGGTGGGGTGGGGGGGGTCAGTGTGTAACAGAATCCCCATTCACGAGGAGTCAGTGTGTAACAGAATCCCCATTCACTGGGGGTCAGTGTGTAACAGAATCCCCATTCACGAAGAGTCAGTGTGTCTCAGAATCTCCATTCACTGGGAGTCAGTGTGTAACAGAATCCCCATTCATTGGGAGTCAGTGCGTAACAGAATCCTCATTCACTGGGGTTCAGTGTGTAACAGAATCCCTATTCACTGGGGGTCAGTGTGTAACAGAATCCTCATTCACTGGGAGTCAGTGTGTAACAGAATCCGCATTCATTGGGAGTGAGTGTGTAACAGAATCCCCATTCATTGGGAGTCAGTGTGTAACAGAATCCCCATAAACTGGAGGTCAGTGTGTAACAGAATCTCCATTCACTGGGAGTCAGTGTGTAACAGAATCCTCATTCACTGGGGGAGTCAGTGTGTAACAGAATCGTCATTCACATGGGGGGGGGGTCAGTGTGTAACAGAATCCTCATTCACTGGGGGGTCAGTGTGTAACAGAATTCCCATTCACTGGGAGTCAGTGTGTAACAGAATCCTCATTCACTGGGGGGGTCAGTGTGTGAAAGAATTCCCATTCACTGGGAGTCAGTGTGTAACAGAATCCACATTGAATGGGAGTCAGTGTGTAACAGAATCCTCATTCACTGGGAGTTAGTGTGTAACAAAATCCTCATTCACTGGGAAGTCAGTGTGTAAGAGAATCCTCATTCACTGGGGGGACAGTGTGTAACAGAATCCCCATTCACTGGTAGTCAGTGTGCACCAGAATCCTCATTCACTGGGGTCACCGTGTAACAGAATCCCCATTCACTGGGAGTCAGTGTGTAACAGAATCTCCATTCACTGGGGGTCAGTGTTTAACAAAATCCTCATTCACTGGGAGTCAGTGTGTAACAGAATCCTCATTCACTGGGTGTCAGTGTGCAACAGAATCCTCATTCACGGGGAGTCAGTGTGTAACAGAATCCCCATTCACTGGGAGTCAGTGTGTAACAAAATCCCCATTCACTGGGGGTCGGTGGGTCACAGAATCATCATTCACGGGGAGTCAGTGTGTAACAGAATCCCCATTCACTGGGAGTCAGTGTGTAACAGAATCCTCATTCACTGGGAGTCACTGTGCAACAGAATCATCATTCACTGGGGGTCAGTGTGTAACAGAATCCCTATTCACTGGGGGTCAGTGTGTAACAGAAGCCTCATTCACTGGGGGTCAGTGTGTAACAAAATCCCCATTCACTGGGAGTCAGTGTGTAACAGAATCGCCATTCACTGGGAGTCAGTGTGTAACAGAATCCCCATTCACTGGGAGTCAGTGTGTAACAGAAACCCTATTCACTGGAGGTCAGTGTGTAACAGAATCCTCATTCACTGGGGGTCAGTGTGTAACAGAATCCCCATTCATTGGGAGTCAGTGTGCAATAGAATCCTCATTCACTGGGGTCAGCATGTAACAGAATCTCCATTCACTGGGGGTCAGTGTTTAACAAAATCCTCATTCACTGGGAGTCAGTGTGTAACAGAATCCTCATTCACGGGGAGTCAGTGTGTAACAGAATCCCCATTCACTGGGAGTCAGTGGGTAACAGAATCCCCATTCGCTGGGGGTCGGTGGGTAACAGAATCCTTATTCACGGGGAGTCAGTGGGTAACAGAATCCTCATTCACTGAGAGTCACTGTGCAACAGAATCCTAATTCACTGCGGGCCAGCGTGTAACAGAATCCCCATTCACTGGGAGTCAGTGTGTAACAGAATCTCCATTAACTGGGGGTCAGTGTTTAACAAAATCCTCATTCACTGGGAGTCAGTGTGTAACAGAATCCCCATTCACTGGGAAGTCAGTGTGTAAGAGAATCCTCATTCACTGGGGGGTCAATGTGTAACAGAAGCCCCATTCACTGGGAAGTCAGTGTGTAAGAGAATCCTCATTCACTGGGGGGTCAGTGTGTAACAGAATCCCTATTCACTGGGAGTAAGTGTGTAACAGAATCCCCATTCACTGGGAGTCAGTGTGTAACAAAATCTCCATTCACTGGGAGTCAGTGTGTAACAGAATCCCCATTCACTGGGAGTCAGTGTGTAACAGAATCCCCATTCACTGGGAGTCAGTGTGTAACAGAATCCCCATTCACTGGGAGTCAGTGGGTAACAGAATCCCCATTCACTGGGGGTCGGTGTGTAACAGAATCCTTATTCACGGGGAGTCAGTGGGTAACAGAATCCCCATTCACTGGAAGTCAGTGTGTAACAGAATCCCCATTCACTGGGAGTCACTGTGCAAAAGAATCCTCATTCACTGGGGGTCAGTGTGTAACAGAATCCCTATTCACTGGGGGTCAGTGTGTAACAGAATCCTCATTCACTGGGGATCAGTGTGTAACAGAATCCCTATTCACTGGGGGTCAGTGTGTAACAGAATCCCCATTCACTGGGAGTCAATGTGTAACAGAATTCTCATTCACTGGGGGTCAGTGTGTAACATAATCCCGATTCACTGGGGGGTCAGTGTGTAACAGAATCCCCATTCATTGGGAGTCAGTGTGTAACAGAATCCCCAGTCACTGGGAGTCAGTGTGTAACAGAATCCCTATTCACTGGGAGTCAGTGTGTAACAGAATCCCCATTCACTGGGAATCAGTGTGTAACAGAATCCCCATTCACGAGGAGTCAGTGTGTAACAGAATCCCCATTCACTGGGGGTCAGTGTGTAACAGAATCCCCATTCACGAGGAGTCAGTGTGTAACAGAATCCCCATTCACTGGGGGTCAGTGTGTAACAGAATCCCCATTCACTGGGAAATAATGTGTGTAACAGAATCCTCATTCACTGGGAGTCAGTGTGTAACAAAATCGGCATTCACTTGGAGGGGGGGTCAGTGTGCAACAGAATCCCCATTCACTGGGGATCAGTGTGTAAAAGAATCCTCATTCACTGGGGGTCAGTGTGTAACAGAATCCCCATTCATTGGGAGTCAGTGTGTAACAGAATCCCCATTCATTGGGAGTCAGTGTGTAACAGAATCCCCATTCACTGGAGGTCAGTGTGTAACAGAATCTCCATTCACTGGGAGTCAGTGTGTAACAGAATCTCCATTCACTGGGAGTCAGTGTGTAACAGAATCCTCATTCACTGGGGGAGTCAGTGTGTAACAGAATCGTCATTCACTGGGGGGGGGGGGGGGGTCAGTGTGTAACAGAATCCTCATTCACTGGAGGTCAGTGTGTACCAGAATTCCCATTCACTGGGAGTCAGTGTGTAACAGAATCCTCATTCACTGGAGGTCAGTGTGTAACAGAATTCCCATTCACTGGGAGTCAGTGTGTAACAGAATCCCCATTCACTGGGAGTCAGTGTGTAACAGAATCCCCATTCACTGGGAGTCAGTGTGTAACAGAATCCCTATTCACTGGAGGTCAGTGTGTAACAGAATCCTCATTCACTGGGGGTCAGTGTGTAACAGAATCCCCATTCATTGGGAGTCAGTGTGTAACAGAATCCCCATTCACTAGGAGTCAGTGTGTAACATAATCCCGATTCACTGGGGGGTCAGGGTGTAACAGAATCCCCATTCATTGGGAGTCAGTGTCTATCAGAATCCCTAGTCACTGGGAGTCAGTGTGTAACAGAATCCCTATTCACTGGGAGTCAGTGTGTAACAGAATCTCCATTCACTTGGGGTCAGTGTGTAACAGAATCCCCATTCACTGGGAGTCAGTGTGTAACAGAATCCCCATTCACTGGGGGTCAGTGTGTAACAGAATCCCCATTCACTGGGAGTCAGTGTGTAACAGAATCCCCATTCACTGCGAGTCAGTGTGTAACGGAATCCCCATTCACTGGGAGTCAGTGTGTAACAGAATCCCCATTCACTGCGAGTCAATGTGTAACAGAATCCCCATTCACTGGGGGTCAGTGTGCAACAGAATCCCCATTCACTGGGATTCCGTTTGTAACAGAATCCTCATTCACTGGGGGTCAGTGTGTAACAGAATCCCCATTCATTGGGAGTCAGTGTGTAACAGAATCCCCATTCACTAGGAGTCAGTGTGTAACATAATCCCGATTCACTGGGGGGTCAGTGTGTAACAGAATCCCCATTCATTGGGAGTCAGTGTGTAACATAATCCCGATTCACTGGGGGGTCAGTGTGTAACAGAATCCCCATTCATTGGGAGTCAGTGTGTAACAGAATCCCCATTCACTGGGAATCAGTGTGTAACAGAATCTCCATTCACTTGGGGGGAGGGGCGGTCAGTGTGCAACAGACTCCCCATTTACTGGGGGTCAGTGTGTAACAGAGTCCCCAGTCACTGGGAGTCAGTGTGTAACAGAGTCCCCATTCACTGGGAGTCAGTGTGTAACAGAATCCCCATTCACTGGGGGTCAGTGTGTAACAGAATCCCCATTCACTGCGAGTCAGTGTGTAACAGAATCCCCATTCACTGGGAGTCAGTGTGTAACAGAGTCCACATTCACTGCGAGTCAGTGTGCAACAGAATCCCCATTCACTGGGGGTCATTGTGTAAAAGAATCCTCATTCACTGGGGTTTAGTGTGCAACAGAATCCCCATTCACTGGGGGTCAGTGTGTAACAGAATCCTCATTCACTGGGGGTCAGTGTGTAACAGAATCCCCATTCACTGGGGGTCAGTGGTTAACAGAATCCTTATTCACTGGGAGTCAGTGTGTAACAGAATCCTCATTCACGGGAGTTCAGTGTGTAACAGAATCCCCATTCATTGGGAGTCAGTGTGTAACAGAATCCCTATTGACTGGGAGTCAGTGTGTAACAGAATCCCCATTCATTGGGAGTCAGTGTGTAACAGAATCCTCATTCACTGGGGGTCAGTGTGTAACAGAATCCCTATTCACTGGGGGTCAGTGTGTAACAGAATCCCCATTCACTGGGAGTCAGTGTGTAACAGAATCCCCATTCATTGGGAGTCAGTGTGTAACAGAATCCTCATTCACTGGGGGTCAGTGTGTAACAGAATCCTCATTCACTGGGGGTCAGTGTGTAACAGAATTCTCATTCACTGGGGGTCAATGTGTAACATAATCCCTATTCACTGGGGATCAGTGTGTAACAGAATCCCCATTCATTGGGAGTCAGTGTGTAACAGAATCCCCATTCATTGGGAGTCAGTGTGTAACAGAATCTCCATTCACTGGGAGTCAGTGTGTAACAGAATCCTCATTCACTGGGAGTCCGTGTGCAACAGAATCCTCATTTAACGGGAGTCAACGAGTAACAGAATCCCAATTCACTGGGAGTCAGTCTGCAACAGAATCTCCATTCGCTGGGGGGTCAGTGTGTAACAGAATCCCCATTCACTGGGAGTCAGTGTGTAACAGAATCCTTATTCACTGGGAGTCAGTGTGTTACAGAATCTCCATTCACTGGGAGTCAGTGTGTAACAAAATCTCCATTCACTTGGAGGGGTCAGTGTGTAAAAGAATCCTCATTCACTGGGATTTCGTGTGGAACAGAATCCCCATTCACTGGGGGTCAGTGGGTAACAGAATCCTTATTCACTGGGAGTCAGTGTGTAACAGAATCCTCATTCACTGGGAGTCAGTGTGTAACAAAATCCTCATTCACTGGGAGTCAGCCTGTAACAGAATCCCCATTCACTGGGAGTCAGTGTGTAACAGAATCCTCATTCACTGGGAGTCAACGTGTAACAGAATCCCAATTCACTGGGAGTTAATCTGCAACAGAATCTCCATTCACTGGGAGTCAGCGTGCAACAGAATCCCAATTCACTGGGAGTCAGTGTGTAACAAAATCCCCATTCACTGGGAGTCAGTGTGTAACAGAATCCTCATTCACTGGGAGTCAGTGTGTAACAGAATCCTCATTCACTGGGAGTCAGTGTGTAACAGAATCCTCATTCACTGGGAGTCAGTGTGTAACAGAATCCTCATTCACTGGGATTCAGTGTGTAACAGAATCCCCATTCACTGGGAGTCAGTGTGCAACAGAATCCTTATTCAAAAGCAGTCAGTGTGTAACAGAATCCCCATTCACTGGGAGTCAGTGTGTAACAGAATCCTCATTCACTGGGAGTCAGTGTGTAACAGAATCCTCATTCACTGGGAGTCAGTGTGTAACAGAATCCTCATTCACTGGGAGTCAGTGTGTAACAGAATCCTCATTCACTGGGAGTCAGTGTGTAACAGAATCCTCATTCACTGGGAGTCAGTGTGTAACAGAATCCTCATTCACTGGGATTCAGTGTGTAACAGAATCCCCATTCACTGGGAGTCAGTGTGCAACAGAATCCTTATTCAAAAGCAGTCAGTGTGTAACAGAATCCCCATTCACTGGGAGTCAGTGTGTAACAGAATCCTCATTCACTGGGAGTCAGTGTGTAACAGAATCCTAATTCACTGGGAGTCAGTGTGTAACAGAATCCTCATTTAATGGGAGTCAGTGTGTAACAGAATCCCCATTCACTGTGCCTCAGTGTGTAACAGAAACCCCATTCACTGGGAGTCAGTGTGTAACAGAATCCTCATTCACTGGGAGTCAGTGTGTAACAGAATCCCCATTCACTGGGAGTCAGTGTGTAACAGAATCCTCATTCTAGGGAATCAACGTGTAACAGAATCCCAATTCACTGGGAGTTAGTCTGCAACAGAATCTCCATTCACTGGGAGTCAGTGTGTAACAGAATCCTCATTTAATGGGAGTCAGTGTGTAACATAATCCCCATTCACTGTGCCTCAGTGTGTAACAAAATCCCCATTTACTGGTAGTCAGTGTGCAACAGAATCCTCATTCACTGGGAGTCAGTGTGCAACAGAATCCTCATTCACTGTGGGTCAATGTGTAACAGAATCCCCATTCACTGTGCCTCAGTGTTTAACAAAATCCCCATTCACTGGGAGACAGTGTGTAACAGAATCCACATTCTCTGGGAGTCAGTGTGCAACAGCATCCTCATTCACTGGGGGTCAGTGTGCAACAGAATCTCCATTCACTGGTTGTCAGTGTGTAACAGAATCCCCATTCAGTGGGGGTCAGTGTGTAACAGAAACCCCATATACTGGGGCTCAGTGTGGAACGGAATCCCCATTCAGTGGGGGTCAGTGTGTAACAGAAACCACATTCACTGGGTGTCAGTGTGTAACAGAATCCCCAATCACTGGGTGTCAGTGTGTAACAGAATCCTAATTTACTGGGAGTCAACGTGTAACAGAACCCCAATTCACTGGGAGGCAGTGTGCAACAGAATCTCTATTCACTGGGAGTCAGTGTGTAAAAGAATCCTCATTCACTGGGAGTCAGTGTGTAACAGAATCTCCATTCACTTGGAGGGGTCAGTGTGTAAAAGAATCCTCATTCACTGGGAGTCAGTGTGCAACATAATCCTCATTCACTGGGAGTCAGCGTGTAACAGAATCCCCATTCACTGCGAGTCAGTGTGTGACAGAATCCCCATTCACTGCAAGTGAGTGTGTAACAGAATCCCCATTCACTGGGGGTCAGTGTGTAACAGAATCCCCATTCACTGGCAGTCAGTGTGTAACAGAATCCCCATTCACTGCGAGTCAGTGTGTAACAGAATCCCCATTCACTGCGAGTCAGTGTGTAACAGAATCCCCATTCACTGGGAGTCAGTGTGTAACAGAATCCCCATTCACTGCGAGTCAGTGTGTAACAGAATCCCCATTCACTGCGAGTCAGTGTGTAACAGAGTCCACATTCACTGCGAGTCAGTGTGCAACAGAATCCCCATTCACTGGGAGTCAGTGTGTAACAGAATCCCCATTCACTGCGAGTCAATGTGTAACAGAATCCCCATTCACTGGGGGTCAGTGTGCAACAGAATCCCCATTCACTGGGATTCCGTTTGTAACAGAATCCTCATTCACTGGGGGTCAGTGTGTAACAGAATCCCCATTCGTTGGGAGTCAGTGCGTAACAGAATCCTCATACACTGGGGGTCAGTGTGTAACAGAATCCCTATTCACTGGGGGTCAGTGTGTAACAGAATTCTCATTCACTGGGGGTCAGTGTGTAACAGAATCCCCATTCATTGGGAGTCAGTGTGTAACAGAATCCCCATTCACTAGGAGTCAGTGTGTAACATAATCCCGATTCACTGGGGGGTCAGTGTGTAACAGAATCCCCATTCATTGGGAGTCAGTGTGTAACATAATCCCGATTCACTGGGGGGTCAGTGTGTAACAGAATCCCCATTCATTGGGAGTCAGTGTGTAACAGAATCCCCATTCACTGGGAATCAGTGTGTAACAGAATCTCCATTCACTTGGGGGGAGGGGCGGTCAGTGTGCAACAGACTCCCCATTTACTGGGGGTCAGTGTGTAACAGAGTCCCCAGTCACTGGGAGTCAGTGTGTAACAGAGTCCCCATTCACTGGGAGTCAGTGTGTAACAGAATCCCCATTCACTGGGGGTCAGTGTGTAACAGAATCCCCATTCACTGCGAGTCAGTGTGTAACAGAATCCCCATTCACTGCGAGTCAGTGTGTAACAGAATCCCCATTCACTGGGAGTCAGTGTGTAACAGAGTCCACATTCACTGCGAGTCAGTGTGCAACAGAATCCCCATTCACTGGGGGTCATTGTGTAAAAGAATCCTCATTCACTGGGGTTTAGTGTGCAACAGAATCCCCATTCACTGGGGGTCAGTGGTTAACAGAATCCTCATTCACGGGAGTTCAGTGTGTAACAGAATCCCCATTCATTGGGAGTCAGTGTGTAACAGAATCCCTATTGACTGGGAGTCAGTGTGTAACAGAATCCCCATTCATTGGGAGTCAGTGTGTAACAGAATCCTCATTCACTGGGGGTCAGTGTGTAACAGAATCCCTATTCACTGGGGGTCAGTGTGTAACAGAATCCCCATTCATTGGGAGTCAGTGTGTAACAGAATCCTCATTCACTGGGGGTCAGTGTGTAACAGAATCCTCATTCACTGGGGGTCAGTGTGTAACAGAATCCCCATTCACTGGGGGTCAGTGTGTAACAGAATCCCTATTGACTGGGAGTCAGTGTGTAACAGAATCCCCATTCATTGGGAGTCAGTGTGTAACAGAATCCTCATTCACTGGGGGTCAGTGTGTAACAGAATCCCTATTCACTGGGGGTCAGTGTGTTACAGAATCCTCATTCACTGGGGGTCAGTGTGTAACAGAATTCTCATTCACTGGGGGTCAATGTGTAACATAATCCCTATTCACTGGGGATCAGTGTGTAACAGAATCCCCATTCATTGGGAGTCAGTGTGTAACAGAATCCCCATTCATTGGGAGTCAGTGTGTAACAGAATCTCCATTCACTGGGAGTCAGTGTGTAACAGAATCCTCATTCACTGGGAGTCCGTGTGCAACAGAATCCTCATTTAACGGGAGTCAACGAGTAACAGAATCCCAATTCACTGGGAGTCAGTCTGCAACAGAATCTCCATTCGCTGGGGGGTCAGTGTGTAACAGAATCCCCATTCACTGGGAGTCAGTGTGTAACAGAATCCTTATTCACTGGGAGTCAGTGTGTTACAGAATCTCCATTCACTGGGAGTCAGTGTGTAACAAAATCTCCATTCACTTGGAGGGGTCAGTGTGTAAAAGAATCCTCATTCACTGGGATTTCGTGTGGAACAGAATCCCCATTCACTGGGGGTCAGTGGGTAACAGAATCCTTATTCACTGGGAGTCAGTGTGTAACAGAATCCTCATTCACTGGGAGTCAGTGTGTAACAAAATCCTCATTCACTGGGAGTCAGCCTGTAACAGAATCCCCATTCACTGGGAGTCAGTGTGTAACAGAATCCTCATTCACTGGGAGTCAACGTGTAACAGAATCCCAATTCACTGGGAGTTAATCTGCAACAGAATCTCCATTCACTGGGAGTCAGCGTGCAACAGAATCCCAATTCACTGGGAGTCAGTGTGTAACAAAATCCCCATTCACTGGGAGTCAGTGTGTAACAGAATCCTCATTCACTGGGAGTCAGTGTGTAACAGAATCCTCATTCACTGGGAGTCAGTGTGTAACAGAATCCTCATTCACTGGGATTCAGTGTGTAACAGAATCCCCATTCACTGGGAGTCAGTGTGCAACAGAATCCTTATTCAAAAGCAGTCAGTGTGTAACAGAATCCCCATTCACTGGGAGTCAGTGTGTAACAGAATCCTCATTCACTGGGAGTCAGTGTGTAACAGAATCCTAATTCACTGGGAGTCAGTGTGTAACAGAATCCTCATTTAATGGGAGTCAGTGTGTAACAGAATCCCCATTCACTGGGAGTCAGTGTGTAACAGAATCCTCATTCACTGGGAGTCAGTGTGTAACAGAATCCCCATTCACTGGGAGTCAGTGTGTAACAGAATCCTCATTCTAGGGAATCAACGTGTAACAGAATCCCAATTCACTGGGAGTTAGTCTGCAACAGAATCTCCATTCACTGGGAGTCAGTGTGTAACAGAATCCTCATTTAATGGGAGTCAGTGTGTAACATAATCCCCATTCACTGTGCCTCAGTGTGTAACAAAATCCCCATTTACTGGTAGTCAGTGTGCAACAGAATCCTCATTCACTGGGAGTCAGTGTGCAACAGAATCCTCATTCACTGTGGGTCAATGTGTAACAGAATCCCCATTCACTGTGCCTCAGTGTTTAACAAAATCCCCATTCACTGGGAGACAGTGTGTAACAGAATCCACATTCTCTGGGAGTCAGTGTGCAACAGCATCCTCATTCACTGGGGGTCAGTGTGCAACAGAATCTCCATTCACTGGTTGTCAGTGTGTAACAGAATCCCCATTCAGTGGGGGTCAGTGTGTAACAGAAACCCCATATACTGGGGCTCAGTGTGGAACGGAATCCCCATTCAGTGGGGGTCAGTGTGTAACAGAAACCACATTCACTGGGTGTCAGTGTGTAACAGAATCCCCAATCACTGGGTGTCAGTGTGTAACAGAATCCTAATTTACTGGGAGTCAACGTGTAACAGAACCCCAATTCACTGGGAGGCAGTGTGCAACAGAATCTCTATTCACTGGGAGTCAGTGTGTAAAAGAATCCTCATTCACTGGGAGTCAGTGTGTAACAGAATCTCCATTCACTTGGAGGGGTCAGTGTGTAAAAGAATCCTCATTCACTGGGAGTCAGTGTGCAACATAATCCTCATTCACTGGGAGTCAGCGTGTAACAGAATCCCCATTCACTGCGAGTCAGTGTGTAACAGAATCCCCATTCACTGCAAGTGAGTGTGTAACAGAATCCCCATTCACTGGGGGTCAGTGTGTAACAGAATCCCCATTCACTGGCAGTCAGTGTGTAACAGAATCCCCATTCACTGCGAGTCAGTGTGTAACAGAATCCCCATTCACTGCGAGTCAGTGTGTAACAGAATCCCCATTCACTGGGAGTCAGTGTGTAACAGAATCCCCATTCACTGCGAGTCAGTGTGTAACAGAATCCCCATTCACTGCGAGTCAGTGTGTAACAGAGTCCACATTCACTGCGAGTCAGTGTGCAACAGAATCCCCATTCACTGGGGGTCATTGTGTAAAAGAATTCTCATTCACTGGGGTTTAGTGTGCAACAGAATCCCCATTCACTGGGGGTCAGTGTGTAACAGAATCCTCATTCACTGAGGTTTAGTGTGCAACAGAATCCCCATTCACTGGGGGTCAGTGTGTAAAAGAATCCTCATTCACTGGGGTTTAGTGTGCAACAGAATCCCCATTCACTGGGGGTCAGTGTGTAACAGAATCCTCATTCACTGAGGTTTAGTGTGCAACAGAATCCTCATTCACGGGGGGTCAGTGTGTAACAGAATCCCTATTGACTGGGAGTCAGTGTGTAACAGAATCCCCATTCATTGGGAGTCAGTGTGTAACAGAATCCTCATTCACTGGGGGTGAGTGTGTAACAGAATCGCCATTCACTGGGAGTCAGTGTGTAACAGAATCCTCATTCACTGGGGGTCAGTGTATAACAGAATCCTCATTCACTGGGAGTCCGTGTGTAACAGCATCCTTATTCACTGGGAGTCAGTGTGTAACAGAATCCTCATTCACGGGGGGTCAGTGTGTAACAGAATCCCTATTGACTGGGAGTCAGTGTGTAACAGAATCCCCATTCATTGGGAGTCAGTGTGTAACAGATTCCTCATTCACTGGGGGTCAGTGTGTAACAGAATCCCTATTCACTGGGGGTCAGTGTGTTACAGAATCCTCATTCACTGGGGGTCAGTGTGTAACAGAATTCTCATTCACTGGGGGTCAATGTGTAACATAATCCCTATTCACTGGGGATCAGTGTGTAACAGAATCCTCATTCATTGGGAGTCAGTGTGTAACAGAATCCCCATTCATTGGGAGTCAGTGTGTAACAGAATCCCCATTCATTGGGAGTCAGTGTGTAACAGAATCTCCATTCACTGGGAGTCAGTGTGTAACAGAATCCTCATTCACTGGGAGTCCGTGTGCAACAGAATCCTCATTTAACGGGAGTCAACGAGTAACAGAATCCCAATTCACTGGGAGTCAGTCTGCAACAGAATCTCCATTCGCTGGGGGGTCAGTGTGTAACAGAATCCCCATTCACTGGGAGTCAGTGTGTAACAGAATCCTTATTCACTGGGAGTCAGTGTGTTACAGAATCTCCATTCACTGGGAGTCAGTGTGTAACAAAATCTCCATTCACTTGGAGGGGTCAGTGTGTAAAAGAATCCTCATTCACTGGGATTTCGTGTGGAACAGAATCCCCATTCACTGGGGGTCAGTGGGTAACAGAATCCTTATTCACTGGGAGTCAGTGTGTAACAGAATCCTCATTCACTGGGAGTCAGTGTGTAACAAAATCCTCATTCACTGGGAGTCAGCCTGTAACAGAATCCCCATTCACTGGGAGTCAGTGTGTAACAGAATCCTCATTCACTGGGAGTCAACGTGTAACAGAATCCCAATTCACTGGGAGTTAATCTGCAACAGAATCTCCATTCACTGGGAGTCAGCGTGCAACAGAATCCCAATTCACTGGGAGTCAGTGTGTAACAAAATCCCCATTCACTGGGAGTCAGTGTGTAACAGAATCCTCATTCACTGGGAGTCAGTGTGTAACAGAATCCTCATTCACTGGGATTCAGTGTGTAACAGAATTCTCATTCACTGGGAGTCAGTGTGTAACAGAATCCTAATTCACTGGGAGTCAGTGTGTAACAGAATCCTCATTTAATGGGAGTCAGTGTGTAACAGAATCCCCATTCACTGTGCCTCAGTGTGTAACAGAAACCCCATTCACTGGGAGTCAGTGTGTAACAGAATCCTCATTCACTGGGAGTCAGTGTGTAACAGAATCCCCATTCACTGGGAGTCAGTGTGTAACAGAATCCTCATTCTAGGGAATCAACGTGTAACAGAATCCCAATTCACTGGGAGTTAGTCTGCAACAGAATCTCCATTCACTGGGAGTCAGTGTGTAACAGAATCCTCATTTAATGGGAGTCAGTGTGTAACATAATCCCCATTCACTGTGCCTCAGTGTGTAACAAAATCCCCATTTACTGGTAGTCAGTGTGCAACAGAATCCTCATTCACTGGGAGTCAGTGTGCAACAGAATCCTCATTCACTGTGGGTCAGTGTGTAACAGAATCCCCATTCACTGTGCCTCAGTGTGTAAAAAAATCCCCATTCACTGGGAGACAGTGTGTAACAGAATCCTCATTCTCTGGGAGTCAGTGTGCAACAGCATCCTCATTCACTGGGGGTCAGTGTGCAACAGAATCTCCATTCACTGGTTGTCAGTGTGTAACAGAATCCCCATTCAGTGGGGGTCAGTGTGTAACAGAAACCCCATATACTGGGGCTCAGTGTGGAACGGAATCCCCATTCAGTGGGGGTCAGTGTGTAACAGAAACCACATTCACTGGGTGTCAGTGTGTAACAGAATCCCCAATCACTGGGTGTCAGTGTGTAACAGAATCCTAATTTACTGGGAGTCAACGTGTAACAGAACCCCAATTCACTGGGAGGCAGTGTGCAACAGAATCTCTATTCACTGGGAGTCAGTGTGTAAAAGAATCCTCATTCACTGGGAGTCAGTGTGTAACAGAATCTCCATTCACTTGGAGGGGTCAGTGTGTAAAAGAATCCTCATTCACTGGGAGTCAGTGTGCAACATAATCCTCATTCACTGGGAGTCAGCGTGTAACAGAATCCTCATTTACCGGGAGTCAACGTGTAACAGAATCCCAATTCACTGGGAGTCAGTCTGCAAGAGAATCCCAATTCACTGGGAGTCAGTCTGCAACAGAATCTCCATTCACTGTGAGTCAGTGTGTAACAGAATCCTCATTCACTGGGAGTCCATGTGCAACAGAATCCTCATTCACTGTGAGTCAGTGTGTAACAGAATCCCAATTCACATGGGAGTCAGTCTGCAACAGAATCTCCATTCGCTGGGAGTCAGTGTGTAACAGAATCCTTATTCACTGGGGTGTCAGTGGGTAACAGAATCCTTATTCACTGGGAGTCAGTGTGTAACAGAATCCCCATTCACTTGGGGGTCACTATGTAACAGAATCTCCATTCGCTGGGAGTCAGTGTGTAACAGAATCCTTATTCACTGGGGTGTCAGTGGGTAACAGAATCCTTATTCACTGGGTGTCAGTGTGTAACAGAATCCCCATTCACTGGGAGTCAGTGTGTAACAGAATCCTCATTCACTGGGAGTCAGTGTGCAACAGAATCCTCATTCACTGGGGGTCAGTGTGTAACAGAATCTCCATTCACTGGGTGTCAGTGTGTCACAGAATCCCCATTCAGTGGGGGTCAGTGTGTAACAGAATCCGAATTTACTGGGAGTCAACGTGTAACAGAATCGCAATTCAATGGGAGGCAGTCTGCAACAGAATCTCCATTCACTTGGAGGGGTTAGTGTGTAAAAGAATCCTCATTCACTGGGAGTCAGTGTGCAACATAATCCTCATTCACTGGGAGTCAGCATGTAACAGAATCCTCATTTACCGGGAGTCAACATGTAACAGAATCCCACTTCACTGGGAGTCATTGTGTAACAGAATCCTTATTCACTGGGAGTCAGTGTGTAACAGAATCCCCATTCACTGGGAGTCAGTGTGTAACAGAATCCTTATTCACTGGGAGTCAGTGTGTAACAGAATCCCCATTCACTGGGTGTCAGTGTGTAACAGAATCCTCATTCACTGGGAGTCAGTGTGTAACAGAATATCCATTCACTGGGAGTCAACTTGTAACAGAATCCTTATTCACTGGGAGTCAGTGTGTAACATAGTCCTCATTCACTGGGAGTCAGTGTGCAACAGAATCCTCATTCACAGGGAGTCAGTGTGTAACAGAATCCTCAATTACTTGGGGTCAGTGTCTAACAGAATCCCCATTCAGTGGGAGTCAGCGTGTTACAGAATCCTCATTTACTGGGAGTCAACGTGTAACAGAATCCCAATTCACTGGGAGGCAGTGTGGAACAGAATCCCCATTCACTGGGGATCAGGGTGTAACAGAATCCTTATTCAAAAGGAGTCAGTGTGTAACAGAATCCCCATTCATTGGGAGTCAGTGTGTCACAGAATCCTTATTCACTGGGAGTCAGTGTGTAACAGAATCCCCATTGACTGGGGCACAGTGTCTAACAGCATCCCCATTCAGTGGGAGTCAGTGTGTAACAGAATCCCCACTGACTGGGAGTCAGCGTGTAACAGAATCCCCATTCACTGGGAGTCAGCGTGTAACAGAATCTCCATTCACTGGGTGTCAGTGTGTAACAGAATCCCCATTCACTGGGAGTCTGTGTGTAACAGAATTCCCATTCACTGGGAGTCAGTGTGTTACAGAATCCTTATTCACTGGGAGTCAGTGTGTAACAGAATCCCCATTCACTGGGAGTCAGTGTGTAACAGAATCCTCATTCACTGGGGGTCAGTGTGTAACAGAATCCCCATTCACTGGGAGTCAGTGTGTAACATAATCCTTATTCACTGGGAGTCAGTGTGTAACAGAATCCCCATTCACTGGGAGTCAGTGTGCTACAGCAACCTTATTCAAAAGGAGTCAGTGTGTAACAGAATCCCCATTCACTGGGAGTCAGTGTGCAACAGAATCCTTATTCAAAAGCAGTCAGTGTGTAACAGAATCCCTATTCACTGGGAGTCAGTGTGTAACAGAATCCTCATTCACTGGGAGTCAGTGTGTCACAGAATCTCCATCCACTGGGAGTTAGTCTGCAACAGAATCTCCATTCACTGGGAGTCAGTGTGTAACATAATCCCCATTCACTTGGGCCTCAGTGTGTAACAAAATCCCCATTTACTGGGAGTCAGTGTGTAACAGAATCCTCATTCACTGGGAGTCAGTATGCAACAGAATCCTCATTCACTGGGTGTCAGTGTGTAACAGAATCCCCAGTCACTGGGAGTCAGTGTGTAACAGAATCCTCATTCACTGGGAGTCAGTGTGCAACAGAATCCTCATTCACTGGGGGTCAGTGTGTAACAGAATCTCCATTCACTGGGTGTCAGTGTGTCACAGAATCCCCATTCAGTGGGGGTCAGTGTGTAACAGAATCCGAATTTACTGGGAGTCAACGTGTAACAGAATCGCAATTCAATGGGAGGCAGTCTGCAACAGAATCTCCATTCACTTGGAGGGGTTAGTGTGTAAAAGAATCCTCATTCACTGGGAGTCAGTGTGCAACATAATCCTCATTCACTGGGAGTCAGCGTGTAACAGAATCCTCATTTACCGGGAGTCAACATGTAACAGAATCCCACTTCACTGGGAGTCATTGTGTAACAGAATCCTTATTCACTGGGAGTCAGTGTGTAACAGAATCCCCATTCACTGGGAGTCAGTGTGTAACAGAATCCTTATTCACTGGGAGTCAGTGTGTAACAGAATCCCCATTCACTGGGAGTCAGTGTCTAGCAGAATCCCCGTTCACTGGGAGTCAGTGTGTAACAGAATCCTTATTCACTGGGAGTCAGTGTGTAACAGAATCCAGATTCACTCGGGGTCTTTGTGTAACAGAATCTCCATTCACTGGGTGTCAGTGTGTAACAGAATCCTCATTCACTGGGAGTCAGTGTGTAACAGAATATCCATTCACTGGGAGTCAACTTGTAACAGAATCCTTATTCACTGGGAGTCAGTGTGTAACATAGTCCTCATTCACTGGGAGTCAGTGTGCAACAGAATCCTCATTCACAGGGAGTCAGTGTGTAACAGAATCCTCATTTACTTGGGGTCAGTGTCTAACAGAATCCCCATTCAGTGGGAGTCAGCGTGTTACAGAATCCTCATTTACTGGGAGTCAACGTGTAACAGAATCCCAATTCACTGGGAGGCAGTGTGGAACAGAATCCCCATTCACTGGGGATCAGGGTGTAACAGAATCCTTATTCAAAAGGAGTCAGTGTGTAACAGAATCCCCATTCATTGGGAGTCAGTGTGTCACAGAATCCTTATTCACTGGGAGTCAGTGTGTAACAGAATCCCCATTGACTGGGGCACAGTGTCTAACAGCATCCCCATTCAGTGGGAGTCAGTGTGTAACAGAATCCCCACTGACTGGGAGTCAGCGTGTAACAGAATCCCCATTCACTGGGAGTCAGCGTGTAACAGAATCTCCATTCACTGGGTGTCAGTGTGTAACAGAATCCCCATTCACTGGGAGTCTGTGTGTAACAGAATTCCCATTCACTGGGAGTCAGTGTGTTACAGAATCCTTATTCACTGGGAGTCAGTGTGTAACAGAATCCCCATTCACTGGGAGTCAGTGTGTTACAGAATCCTTATTCACTGGGAGTCAGTGTGTAACAGAATCCCCATTCACTGGGAGTCAGTGTGTAACAGAATCTCCATTCACTGGGTGTCAGTGTGTAACAGAATCCCCATCCACTGGGAGTCAGTGTGCAACAGAATCCTTATTCAAAAGGAGTCAGTGTGTAACAGAATCCCCATTCACTGGGAATCAGTGTATAACAGAATCCCCATTCACTGGGGGTCAGTGTGTAACAGAATCCCCATTCACTGGGAGTCAGTGTGTAACAGAATCCTTATTCAATGGGAGTCAGTGTGTAACAGAATCCCCATTCACTGGGAGTCACTGTGTTACAGAATATTCATTCACTGGGAGTCAGTGTGTAACAGAATCCTTATCACTGGGAGTCAGTGTGTAACAGAATCCCCATTCACTGGGAGTCAGTGTGTTACAGAATACTCATTCACTGGGGGTCAGTGTGTAACAGAATCTCCATTCACTGGGTGTCAGTGTGTAACAGAATTCCCATTCAGTGGGGGTCAGTGTGTAACAGAATCCCCATTCAGTGGGGGTCAGTGTGTAACAGAAACCACATTCACTGGGGGTCAGTGTGTAACAGAATCCTAATTTACTGGGAGTCAGTGTGTAACAGAATCTCTATTCACTGGGAGTCAGTGTGTAACAGAATCTCTATTCACTGGGGGTCAGTGTGTAAAAGAATCCTCATTCACTGGGAGCCAGTGTGCAACATAATCCTCATTCACTGGGAGTCAGCGTGTAACAGATTCCTCATTCACTGGGGGGTCAGTGGGTAACAGAATTCCCAATCACTGGGAGTCAGTGTGTAACAGAATCCCCATTCAGTGGGAGTCAGTGTGGAACAAAATCCCCATTCACTGGGAGTCAGCGTGTAACAGAATCCTCATTCACTGGGAGTCAGCGTGTAACAGAATCCCCATTCACTGGGAGTCAGTGTGTAACAGAGTCCCCATTCACTGTGAGTCAGTGTGTAATAGAATCCTCATTCACTGGACCTCAGTGTGAAACAGAATCCCCATTCACTGGGAGTCAGTGAGCTACAGAAACCTTATTCAAAAGGAGTCAGTGTGTAACAGAATCCCCATTCACTGGGAGTCAGTGTGCAACAGAATCCTCATTCACTGGGGGTCAGTGTGTAACAGAATCTCCATTCACTGGGTGTCAGTGTGTCACAGAATCCCCATTCAGTGGGGGTCAGTGTGTAACAGAATCCGAATTTACTGGGAGTCAACGTGTAACAGAATCGCAATTCAATGGGAGGCAGTCTGCAACAGAATCTCCATTCACTTGGAGGGGTTAGTGTGTAAAAGAATCCTCATTCACTGGGAGTCAGTGTGCAACATAATCCTCATTCACTGGGAGTCAGCGTGTAACAGAATCCTCATTTACCGGGAGTCAACATGTAACAGAATCCCACTTCACTGGGAGTCATTGTGTAACAGAATCCTTATTCACTGGGAGTCAGTGTGTAACAGAATCCCCATTCACTGGGAGTCAGTGTGTAACAGAATCCTTATTCACTGGGAGTCAGTGTGTAACAGAATCCCCATTCACTGGGAGTCAGTGTCTAGCAGAATCCCCGTTCACTGGGAGTCAGTGTGTAACAGAATCCTTATTCACTGGGAGTCAGTGTGTAACAGAATCCAGATTCACTCGGGGTCTTTGTGTAACAGAATCTCCATTCACTGGGTGTCAGTGTGTAACAGAATCCTCATTCACTGGGAGTCAGTGTGTAACAGAATATCCATTCACTGGGAGTCAACTTGTAACAGAATCCTTATTCACTGGGAGTCAGTGTGTAACATAGTCCTCATTCACTGGGAGTCAGTGTGCAACAGAATCCTCATTCACAGGGAGTCAGTGTGTAACAGAATCCTCATTTACTTGGGGTCAGTGTCTAACAGAATCCCCATTCAGTGGGAGTCAGCGTGTTACAGAATCCTCATTTACTGGGAGTCAACGTGTAACAGAATCCCAATTCACTGGGAGGCAGTGTGGAACAGAATCCCCATTCACTGGGGATCAGGGTGTAACAGAATCCTTATTCAAAAGGAGTCAGTGTGTAACAGAATCCCCATTCATTGGGAGTCAGTGTGTCACAGAATCCTTATTCACTGGGAGTCAGTGTGTAACAGAATCCCCATTGACTGGGGCACAGTGTCTAACAGCATCCCCATTCAGTGGGAGTCAGTGTGTAACAGAATCCCCACTGACTGGGAGTCAGCGTGTAACAGAATCCCCATTCACTGGGAGTCAGCGTGTAACAGAATCTCCATTCACTGGGTGTCAGTGTGTAACAGAATCCCCATTCACTGGGAGTCTGTGTGTAACAGAATTCCCATTCACTGGGAGTCAGTGTGTTACAGAATCCTTATTCACTGGGAGTCAGTGTGTAACAGAATCCCCATTCACTGGGAGTCAGTGTGTTACAGAATCCTTATTCACTGGGAGTCAGTGTGTAACAGAATCCCCATTCACTGGGAGTCAGTGTGTAACAGAATCTCCATTCACTGGGTGTCAGTGTGTAACAGAATCCCCATCCACTGGGAGTCAGTGTGCAACAGAATCCTTATTCAAAAGGAGTCAGTGTGTAACAGAATCCCCATTCACTGGGAATCAGTGTATAACAGAATCCCCATTCACTGGGGGTCAGTGTGTAACAGAATCCCCATTCACTGGGAGTCAGTGTGTAACAGAATCCTTATTCAATGGGAGTCAGTGTGTAACAGAATCCCCATTCACTGGGAGTCACTGTGTTACAGAATATTCATTCACTGGGAGTCAGTGTGTAACAGAATCCTTATCACTGGGAGTCAGTGTGTAACAGAATCCCCATTCACTGGGAGTCAGTGTGTTACAGAATACTCATTCACTGGGGGTCAGTGTGTAACAGAATCTCCATTCACTGGGTGTCAGTGTGTAACAGAATTCCCATTCAGTGGGGGTCAGTGTGTAACAGAATCCCCATTCAGTGGGGGTCAGTGTGTAACAGAAACCACATTCACTGGGGGTCAGTGTGTAACAGAATCCTAATTTACTGGGAGTCAGTGTGTAACAGAATCTCTATTCACTGGGAGTCAGTGTGTAACAGAATCTCTATTCACTGGGGGTCAGTGTGTAAAAGAATCCTCATTCACTGGGAGCCAGTGTGCAACATAATCCTCATTCACTGGGAGTCAGCGTGTAACAGATTCCTCATTCACTGGGGGGTCAGTGGGTAACAGAATTCCCAATCACTTGGAGTCAGTGTGTAACAGAATCCCCATTCAGTGGGAGTCAGTGTGGAACAAAATCCCCATTCACTGGGAGTCAGCGTGTAACAGAATCCTCATTCACTGGGAGTCAGCGTGTAACAGAATCCCCATTCACTGGGAGTCAGTGTGTAACAGAGTCCCCATTCACTGTGAGTCAGTGTGTAATAGAATCCTCATTCACTGGACCTCAGTGTGAAACAGAATCCCCATTCACTGGGAGTCAGTGAGCTACAGAAACCTTATTCAAAAGGAGTCAGTGTGTAACAGAATCCCCATTCACTGGGAGTCAGTGTGCAACAGAATCCTCATTCACTGGGGGTCAGTGTGTAACAGAATCTCCATTCACTGGGTGTCAGTGTGTCACAGAATCCCCATTCAGTGGGGGTCAGTGTGTAACAGAATCCGAATTTACTGGGAGTCAACGTGTAACAGAATCGCAATTCAATGGGAGGCAGTCTGCAACAGAATCTCCATTCACTTGGAGGGGTTAGTGTGTAAAAGAATCCTCATTCACTGGGAGTCAGTGTGCAACATAATCCTCATTCACTGGGAGTCAGCGTGTAACAGAATCCTCATTTACCGGGAGTCAACATGTAACAGAATCCCACTTCACTGGGAGTCATTGTGTAACAGAATCCTTATTCACTGGGAGTCAGTGTGTAACAGAATCCCCATTCACTGGGAGTCAGTGTGTAACAGAATCCTTATTCACTGGGAGTCAGTGTGTAACAGAATCCCCATTCACTGGGAGTCAGTGTCTAGCAGAATCCCCGTTCACTGGGAGTCAGTGTGTAACAGAATCCTTATTCACTGGGAGTCAGTGTGTAACAGAATCCAGATTCACTCGGGGTCTTTGTGTAACAGAATCTCCATTCACTGGGTGTCAGTGTGTAACAGAATCCTCATTCACTGGGAGTCAGTGTGTAACAGAATATCCATTCACTGGGAGTCAACTTGTAACAGAATCCTTATTCACTGGGAGTCAGTGTGTAACATAGTCCTCATTCACTGGGAGTCAGTGTGCAACAGAATCCTCATTCACAGGGAGTCAGTGTGTAACAGAATCCTCATTTACTTGGGGTCAGTCTCTAACAGAATCCCCATTCAGTGGGAGTCAGCGTGTTACAGAATCCTCATTTACTGGGAGTCAACGTGTAACAGAATCCCAATTCACTGGGAGGCAGTGTGGAACAGAATCCCCATTCACTGGGGATCAGGGTGTAACAGAATCCTTATTCAAAAGGAGTCAGTGTGTAACAGAATCCCCATTCATTGGGAGTCAGTGTGTCACAGAATCCTTATTCACTGGGAGTCAGTGTGTAACAGAATCCCCATTGACTGGGGCACAGTGTCTAACAGCATCCCCATTCAGTGGGAGTCAGTGTGTAACAGAATCCCCACTGACTGGGAGTCAGCGTGTAACAGAATCCCCATTCACTGGGAGTCAGCGTGTAACAGAATCTCCATTCACTGGGTGTCAGTGTGTAACAGAATCCCCATTCACTGGGAGTCTGTGTGTAACAGAATTCCCATTCACTGGGAGTCAGTGTGTTACAGAATCCTTATTCACTGGGAGTCAGTGTGTAACAGAATCCCCATTCACTGGGAGTCAGTGTGTTACAGAATCCTTATTCACTGGGAGTCAGTGTGTAACAGAATCCCCATTCACTGGGAGTCAGTGTGTAACAGAATCTCCATTCACTGGGTGTCAGTGTGTAACAGAATCCCCATTCACTGGGAGTCAGTGTGCAACAGAATCCTTATTCAAAAGGAGTCAGTGTGTAACAGAATCCCCATTCACTGGGAGTCAGTGTATAACAGAATCCCCATTCACTGGGGGTCAGTGTGTAACAGAATCCCCATTCACTGGGAGTCAGTGTGTAACAGAATCCTTATTCAATGGGAGTCAGTGTGTAACAGAATCCCCATTCACTGGGAGTCACTGTGTTACAGAATATTCATTCACTGGGAGTCAGTGTGTAACAGAATCCTTATCACTGGGAGTCAGTGTGTAACAGAATCCCCATTCACTGGGAGTCAGTGTGTTACAGAATACTCATTCACTGGGGGTCAGTGTGTAACAGAATCTCCATTCACTGGGTGTCAGTGTGTAACAGAATTCCCATTCAGTGGGGGTCAGTGTGTAACAGAATCCCCATTCAGTGGGGGTCAGTGTGTAACAGAAACCCCATTCACTGGGGGTCAGTGTGTAACAGAATCCTAATTTACTGGGAGTCAGTGTGTAACAGAATCTCTATTCACTGGGAGTCAGTGTGTAACAGAATCTCTATTCACTGGGGGTCAGTGTGTAAAAGAATCCTCATTCACTGGGAGCCAGTGTGCAACATAATCCTCATTCACTGGGAGTCAGCGTGTAACAGATTCCTCATTCACTGGGGGGTCAGTGGGTAACAGAATTCCCAATCACTGGGAGTCAGTGTGTAACAGAATCCCCATTCAGTGGGAGTCAGTGTGGAACAAAATCCCCATTCACTGGGAGTCAGCGTGTAACAGAATCCTCATTCACTGGGAGTCAGCGTGTAACAGAATCCCCATTCACTGGGAGTCAGTGTGTAACAGAGTCCCCATTCACTGTGAGTCAGTGTGTAGTAGAATCCTCATTCACTGGACCTCAGTGTGAAACAGAATCCCCATTCACTGGGAGTCAGTGAGCTACAGAAACCTTGTTCAAAAGGAGTCAGTGTGTAACAGAATCCCCATTCACTGGGAGTCAGTGTGTAACAGAATCCCCATTCACTGGGAGTCAGTGTGTAACAGAATCCTTATTCACTGGGAGTCAGTGTGTAACAGAATCCTTATTCACTGGGAGTCAGTGTGCAACAGAATCCTTATTCAAAAAGAGTCAGTGTGTAACAGAATCCCCATTCACTGGGAGTCAGTGTGTAACAGAATCCTTATTCACTGGGAGTCAGTGTGTCACAGAATCCCCATTCACTGGGAGTCAGTGTGTAACAGAATCCTTATTCACTGGGAGTCAGTGTGTAACAGAATCCCCATTCACTGGGAATCAGTGTGTCACAGAATCCTTATTCACTGGGAGTCAGTGTGTAACAGAATCCCCATTCACTGGGAGTCAGTGTGTTACAGAATCCTCATTCACTGGGGGTCAGTGTGTAACAGAATCCCCATTCACTGGGAGTCAGTGTGTTACAGAATCCTCATTCACTGGGAGTCAGTGTGTAACAGAATCTCCATTCACTGGGTGTCAGTGTGTAACAGAATCCTCATTCACTGGGAGTCAGTGTGCAACAGAATCCTTATTCAAAAGGAGTCAGTGTGTAACAGAATCCCCATTCACTGGGAGTCAGTGTGTAACAGAATCCTTATTCACTGGGAGTCAGTGTGCAACAGAATCCTTATTCAAAAGGAGTCAGTGTGTAACAGAATCCCCATTCACTGGGAGTCAGTGCATTACAGAATCTTTATTCACTGGGAGTCAGTGTGTAACAGAATCCCCATTCCCTGGGAGTCAATGTGTTACAGAATCCCCATTCACTGGGAGTCAGTGTGTAACAGAATCCTCATTCACTGGGGGTCAGTGTGTAACAGAATCCCCATTCACTGGGAGTCAGTGTGTAACAGAATCCTTATTCACTGGGAGTCAGTGTGTAACAGAATCTCCATTCACTGGGTGTCAGTGTGTAACAGAATCCCCATTCACTGGGAGTCAGTGTGCAACAGAATCCTTATTCAAAAGGAGTCAGTGTGTAACAGAATCCCCATTCACTGGGAGTCTGTGTATAACAGAATCCCCATTCAGTGGGAGTCAGTGTGTAACAGAATCCCCATTCACTGGGAGTCAGTGTGTAACAGAATCCCCATTCACTGGGAGTCAGTGTGTAACAGAATCCTTATTCAATGGGAGTCAGTGTGTAACAGAATCCCCATTCACTGGGAGTCAGTGTGCAACAGAATCCTTATTCAAAAGGAGTCAGTGTGTAACAGAATCCCCATTCACTGGGAGTCAGTGTATAACAGAATCCCCATTCAGTGGGAGTCAGTGTGTAACAGAATCCCCATTCACTGGGAGTCAGAGTGTAACAGAATCCCCATTCACTGGGAGTCAGTGTGTTACAGAATCCTTATTCAATGGGAGTCAGTGTGTAACAGAATCCCCATTCACTGGGAGTCACTGTGTTACAGAATATTCATTCACTGGGAGTCAGTGTGTAACAGAATCCTTATCACTGGGAGTCAGTGTGTAACAGAATCCCCATTCACTGGGAGTCAGTGTGTTACAGAATACTCATTCACTGGGGGTCAGTGTGTAACAGAATCTCCATTCACTGGGTGTCAGTGTGTAACAGAATTCCCATTCAGTGGGGGTCAGTGTGTAACAGAATCCCCATTCAGTGGGGGTCAGTGTGTAACAGAAACCCCATTCACTGGGGGTCAGTGTGTAACAGAATCCTAATTTACTGGGAGTCAGTGTGTAACAGAATCTCTATTCACTGGGAGTCAGTGTGTAACAGAATCTCTATTCACTGGGGGTCAGTGTGTAAAAGAATCCTCATTCACTGGGAGCCAGTGTGCAACATAATCCTCATTCACTGGGAGTCAGCGTGTAACAGATTCCTCATTCACTGGGGGGTCAGTGGGTAACAGAATTCCCAATCACTGGGAGTCAGTGTGTAACAGAATCCCCATTCAGTGGGAGTCAGTGTGGAACAAAATCCCCATTCACTGGGAGTCAGCGTGCAACAGAATCCTCATTCACTGGGAGTCAGCGTGTAACAGAATCCCCATTCACTGGGAGTCAGTGTGTAACAGAGTCCCCATTCACTGTGAGTCAGTGTGTAATAGAATCCTCATTCACTGGACCTCAGTGTGAAACAGAATCCCCATTCACTGGGAGTCAGTGAGCTACAGAAACCTTATTCAAAAGGAGTCAGTGTGTAACAGAATCCCCATTCACTGGGAGTCAGTGTGTAACCGAATCCCCATTCACTGGGAGTCAGTGTGTAACAGAATCCTTATTCACTGGGAGTCAGTGTGTAACAGAATCCTTATTCACTGGGAGTCAGTGTGCAACAGAATCCTTATTCAAAAAGAGTCAGTGTGTAACAGAATCCCCATTCACTGGGAGTCAGTGTGTAACAGAATCCTTATTCACTGGGAGTCAGTGTGTAACAGAATCCCCATTCACTGGGAGTCAGTGTGTAACAGAATCCTTATTCACTGGGAGTCAGTGTGTAACAGAATCCCCATTCACTGGGAGTCAGTGTGCAACAGAATCCTTATTCACTGGGAGTCAGTGTGTAACAGAATCCCCATTCACTGGGGGTCAGTGTGTAACAGAATCCCCATTCACTGGGAGTCAGTGTGTTACAGAATCCTCATTCACTGGGAGTCAGTGTGTAACAGAATCTCCATTCACTGGGTGTCATTGTGTAACAGAATCCTCATTCACTGGGAGTCAGTGTGCAACAGAATCCTTATTCAAAAGGAGTCAGTGTGTAACAGAATCCCCATTCACTGGGAGTCAGTGTGTAACAGAATCCTTATTCACTGGGAGTCAGTGTGCAACAGAATCCTTATTCAAAAGGAGTCAGTGTGTAACAGAATCCCCATTCCCTGGGAGTCAGTGTGTTACAGAATCCCCATTCACTGGGAGTCAGTGTGTAACAGAATCCTCATTCACTGGGGGTCAGTGTGTAACAGAATCCCCATTCACTGGGAGTCAGTGTGTAACAGAATCCTTATTCACTGGGAGTCAGTGTGTAACAGAATCCTTATTCACTGGGAGTCAGTGAGCAACAGAATCCTTATTCAAAAGGAGTCAGTGTGTAACAGAATCCCCATTCACTGGGAGTCAGTGTGTAACAGAATCCTTATTCACTGGGAGTCAGTGTTTAACAGAATCCCCATTCACTGGGAGTCAGTGTGTAACAGAATCCTTATTCACTGGGAGTCAGTGTGTAACAGAATCCCCATTCACTGGGAGTCAGTGTGTAACAGAATCCTTATTCACTGGGAGTCAGTGTGTAACAGAATCCCCATTCACTGGGAGTCAGTGTGTTACAGAATCCTTATTCACTGGGAGTCAGTGTGTTACAGAATCCTCATTCACTGGGAGTCAGTGTGTAACAGAATCCCCATTCACTGGGAGTCAGTGTGTTACAGAATCCTCATTCACTGGGGGTCAGTGTGTAACAGAATCCCCATTCACTGGGAGTCAGTGTGTTACAGAATCCTCATTCACTGGGAGTCAGTGTGTAACAGAATCCCCATTCACTGGGAGTCAGTGTGTTACAGAATCCTCATTCACTGGGGGTCAGTGTGTAACAGAATCCCCATTCACTGGGAGTCAGTGTGTTACAGAATCCTCATTCACTGGGAGTCAGTGTGTAACAGAATCCCCATTCACTGGGAGTCAGTGTGTAACAGAATCCTTATTCACTGGGAGTCAGTGTGTAACAGAATCCCCATTCACTGGGAGTCAGTGTGTAACAGAATCCTTATTCACTGGGAGTCAGTGTGTAACAGAATCCAGATTCACTGGGGGTCTGTGTGTAACAGAATCCTCATACACTGGGAGTCAGTGTGCAACAGAATCTCTATTCCCTGGGTGTCAGTGTGTAACAGAATCCCCATTTCCTGGGGCACAGTGTCTAACAGAATCCACATTCAGTGGGAGTCAGTTTGTAACAGAATCCCCACTGACTGGGAGTCAGTGTGGAACAGAATCTCCATTCACTGGGAGTCAGCATGTTACAGAATCCCCATTCACTGGGAGTCAGCGAGTAACAGAATCCTCATTCACTGGGAGTCAGCGTGTAACAGAATCCCCATTCACTGGGAGTCAGTGTGTAACAGAATCCTCATTCACTGGGAGTCAGCGTGTAACAGAAACCTCATTCACTGGGAGTCAGTGTGTAACAGAATCCCCATTCACTGGGAGTCAGTGTGTAACAGAATCCTCATTCACTGGACCTCAGTGTGAAACAAAATCCCCATTCACTGGGAGTCAGTGTGTAACAGAATCCTCATTCACTGGGAGTCAGTGTGCAACAGAATCCCCATTCACTGGGAGTCAACTTGTAACAGAATCCCCATTCACTGGGAGTGAGTGTGCAACAGAATCCTTATTCAAAAGGGGTCAGTGTGTAACAGAATCCCCATTCACTGGGAGTCAGTGTGTAACAGAAACCTTATTCAAAATGAGTCAGTGTGTAACAGAATCCCCATTCACTGGGAGTCAGTGTGCAACAGAATCCCCATTCACTGGGAGTCAATGTGTAACAGAATCCTTATTCACTGGGAGTCAGTGTGTAACAGAATCCCCATTCACTGGGAGTCAGTGTGTAACAGAATCCTCATTCACTGGGGGGTCTGTGTGTAACAGAATCCCCATTCACTGGGAGTCAGTGTGTAACAGAATCCTCATTCACTGGGGGGTCTGTGTGTAACAGAATCCTTATTCACTGGGAGTCAGTGTGTAACAGAATCCCCATTCACTGGGAGTCAGTGTGTAACAGAATCCTCATTCACTGGGGGGTCTGTGTGTAACAGAATCCCCATTCACTGGGAGTGAGTGTGCAACAGAATCCTTATTCAAAAGGGGTCAGTGTGAAACAAAATCCCCATTCACTGGGAGTCAGTGTGTAACAGAATCCTCATTCACTGGGAGTCAGCGTGTAACAGAATCCCCATTCACTGGGAGTCAGTGTGTAAAAGAATCCTCATTCACTGGGAGTCAGCGTGTAACAGAAACCTCATTCACTGGGAGTCAGTGTGTAACAGAATCCCCATTCACTGTGAGTCAGTGTGTAACAGAATCCTCATTCACTGGACCTCAGTGTGAAACAAAATCCCCATTCACTGGGAGTCAGTGTGTAACAGAATCCCCATTCACTGGGAGTCAATGTGTAACAGAATCCTTATTCACTGGGAGTCAGTGTGTAACAGAATCCCCATTCACTGGGAGTCAGTGTGTAACAGAATCCTCATTCACTGGACCTCAGTGTGAAACAAAATCCCCATTCACTGGGAGTCAGTGTGTAACAGAATCCTCATTCACTGGGAGTCAGTGTGCAACAGAATCCCCATTCACTGGGAGTCAACTTGTAACAGAATCCCCATTTACTGGGAGTCAGTGTGCAACAGAATCCTTATTCAAAAGGGGTCAGTGTGTAACAGAATCCCCATTCACTGGGAGTCAGTGTGTCACAGAAACCTTATTCAAAATGAGTCAGTGTGTAACAGAATCCCCATTCACTGGGAGTCAGTGTGCAACAGAATCCTTATTCAAAAGGAGTCAGTGTGTAACAGAATCCCCATTCACTGGGAGTCAGTGTGCAACAGAATCCTTATTCAAAAGGGGTCAGTGTGTAACAGAATCCCCATTCACTGGGAGTCAGTGTGTAACAGAAACCTTATTCAAAATGAGTCAGTGTGTAACAGAATCCCCATTCACTGGGAGTCAGTGTGCAACAGAATCCTTATTCAAAAGGAGTCAGTGTGTAACAGAATCCCCATTCACTGGGAGTCAATGTGTAACAGAATCCTTATTCACTGGGAGTCAGTGTGTAACAGAATCCCCATTCACTGGGAGTCAGTGTGTAACAGAATCCTCATTCACTGGGGGGTCTGTGTGTAACAGAATCCCTATTCACTGGGAGTCAGTGTGTAACAGAATCCCCATTCACTGGGAGTCAGTGTGTAACAGAATCCTCATTCACTGGGTGGTCTGTGTGTAACAGAATCCCTATTCACGGGGAGTCAGTGTGTAACAGAATCCTCATTCACTGGGGGGTCAGTGTGTTACAGAATCCCTATTCACTGGGAGTCAGTGTGTAACAGAATCTCCATTCACTGGGAGTCATAGAGTCATAGAGTTATACAGCACGGATAGAGGCCCTTCGGCCCATCGTGTCCGCGCCGGCCATCAAGCCCTGTATTTTCTAATCCCATATTCCAGCATTTGGTCCGTAGCCTTGTATGCTATGGCATTTCAAGTGCTCATCCAAATGCTTCTTGAATGTTGTGAGGGTTCCTGCCTCCACAACCCTTTCAGGCAGTGAGTTCCAGACTCCAACCACCCTCTGGGTGAAAAAGTTCTTTCTCAAATCCCTTCTAAACCTCCCGCCCTTTACCTTGAATCTATGCCCCCTTGTTATAGACCCCTCTACTAAGGGAAAATGCTCCTTAGTGTCCATCCTATCTATGCCCCTCATAATTTTGTACACCTCAATCATGTCCCCCCTCAGCCTCCTCTGCTCCAAGGAAAACAAACCCAATCTGCCCAGTCTCACTTCATAGCTGAAGCACTCCAGCCCGGGTAACATTCTGGTGAATCTTCTCTGCACCCTCTCCAAAGCGATCACATCCTTCCTGTAGTGTGGCGACCAGAACTGCACACAGTATTCCAGATGTGGCCTAACCAGTGTTTTATACAGCTCCATCATAATCTCCTTGCTCTTATATTCTATGCCTCGGCTGATGAATGCAAGTATCCCATATGCCTTTTTTACCACCTTATCCACCTGTTCCGCCGCCTTCAGGGATCTATGTACTTGCACACCAAGATCCCTCTGACCCTCCGTCTTGCCTAGGGTCTTACCATTCATTGTGTATTCCCTTGCCTTGTTAGTCCCTCCAAAGTGCATCACCTCGCACTTTTCCGGATTAAATTCCATTTGCCACTGTTCCGCCCATCTGATCAACCCATCTATATCGTCCTGCAGACTGAGGCTACCCTCCTCGCTATTTACCACCCTACCAATTCTTGTATCATCCGCGAACTTACTGATCATACCTTTTACATTCATATCCAAGTCGTTAATGTAGACCACAAACAGCAAGGGACCCAGCACCGATCCCTGTGGTACCCCACTGGCCACAGGCTTCCAGTCACAAAAACAACCTTTGACCATCACCCTCTGCCTTCTGCCACTGAGCCAGTTTTGTATCCAATGTGCCAAGGCACCCTGGATTCCATGGGCTCTTACCTTCTTGACCAGTCTCCTGTGCGGGACTTTATCGAAGGCCTTCCTGAAATCCATGTATACCACATCCACTGCGTTACCCTCATCCACACACCTAGTCACCCCCTCAAAAAATTCAATCAAATTAGTCAGACATGATCTTCCCTTGACAAAGCCATGTTGGCTAACCCTGATAAATCCTTGCCTCTCCAAGTGGAGACTGATTTTGTCCCTCAGAATTTTTTCCAATAATTTTCCTACCACTGATGTTAGGCTCACTGGCCTGTAGTTCCCCGGTTTTTCCCTACTCCCTTTCTTGAATAATGGTACTACATTAGCGGTTCTCCAGTCCTCTGGCACATCCCCTGTGGCCAGAGAGGTTCTGAATATATGTGTTAGAGCCCCCGCAATCTCCTCCTTTGCCTCACACAGCAGCCTGGGATACATTTCGTCCGGACCTGGGGATTTATCCATTTTCAGACCTGCTAAAACCGCCAATACCTCCTCCCTCTCGATGTTAAAATGTTCGAGTATATCACAGTCCCCCTGCCCTAATTTTATGTCTGCATCGTCCTTCTCCATAGTGAAAACAGATGCAAAAAATTCATTTAGAACCCCACCTACATCTTCCGGCTCCACACACAGATTGCCACTTTTGTCCCTAATGGGCCCTATTTTTTCCCAAGTTATCCTCTTACCCTTAATATACTTATAAAACATCTTAGGATTTTCCTTTATTTTGCTCGCCAGTGTTATTTCATGGCCCCTCTTTGATCTCCTAATTTCTTTTTTAAGTATCCCCCTGCACTTTTTGTACTCCTCTAGTGCTTCCTCCGTCTTTAGCATTTTGTATCTGCCAAAAGCCCTCCTTTTTTTCCTGATCCATTCTCGTATATCCCCTGACATCCAAGGTTCCCTGCGGTTTTTGGAACCACCCTTGACCTTTACGGGAACATGCTGCCATTGTATGATCTCAATCTCCCTTCTGAAAGAATCCCATTGCTCCGATGCGGATTTTCCTACAAGCAGCTGATCCCAGTCCCTTTTGGCCAGATCCTGCCTTATCCTATTAAAATCGGCCTTCCCCCAATTTAGAACCTTTATTTCCGGCCCATCCCTGTCCTTTTCCATGACCACCTTAAATCTCACCGTATTATGGTCACTGTCACCAAAGTGCTCACCTACTATAACTTCTTCCACTTGGCCGGCCACATTCCCTAGAATTAGGTCCAGTACCACCCCCTCTCTTGTAGGACTTTCTACATGCTGGCTCAAAAAGCTCTCCTGGATGCACTTAAATAATTTTGAACCCTCTAAGCCTTTCACACTCTGACTATCCCAGTTAATATTGGGGAAGTTGAAATCCCCCATTATTATTACCCTATTATTTGCACATTTCTCTGGGAGTCAGTGTGTAACAGAATCCTCATTCACGGGGGGGTCAGTGTGTAACAGAATCCCTATTCACGGGGAGTCAGTGTGTAACAGAATCCGCATTCACTGGGGGGTCAGTGTGTAACAGAATCCCTATTCACTGGGAGTCAGTGTGTAACAGAATCTCCATTCACTGGGAGTCAGTGTGTAACAGAATCTCCATTCACCGGGAGTCAGTGTGTAACACAATCCCCATTCACTGGGAGTCAGTGTGTAACAGAATCCCCATTCACTGTGGCTCAGTGTCTAACAGAATCCTCATTTACTGGGAGTCAACGTGTAACAGAATCCCAATTCACTGGGAGGCAGTCTGCAACAGAATCGCCATTAACTGGGAGTCAGTGTGTAACAGAAACCTCATTCACTGGGAGTCAGCGTGTAACAGAATCCCCATTCACTGTGAGTCATTGTGTAACAGAATCCCTATTCACTGAGGCCAGTGTGTAATAGAATCCCCATTCACTGGGAGTCAGCGCGTAACAGAATCTCCATTCACTGGGAGTCAACTTGTAACAGAATCCCCATTCACTGGGAATCAGTGTGTAACAGAATCCCCAATCCCTGGGAGTCAGTGTGTAACAGAATCCCCATTCAATGTTACTCAGCGTGTAACAGAATCCCGATTCACTGGGAGTCAGTGTGCAACAGAATCCTAATTCAAAAGGAGTCAGTGTGTAACAGAATCCCCATTCACTGGGAGTCAGTGTGTAACAGAATCCCCATTTACTAGGAGTCAGTGTGTAACAGAATCCTTATTCACTGGGAGTCAGTGTGTAACAGAATCCCCATTCACTAGGAGTCAGTGTGTAACAGAATCCTTATTAACTGGAGGTCAGTGTATAACAGAATCCCCATTCACTGGGAGTCACTGTGTAACAGAATCCTCATTCACTGGGGCGTCAGTGTGTAACAGAATCCTCATTCACTGGGGGGTCAGTCTGCAACAGAATCTCCATTCACTGGGAGTGGCATGTAACAGTATCCCCATTTACTGGGAGTCACTGTGTAACAGAATCTCCATTCACTGGGAGTCAGTGTGTAACAGAATCCCCATTCACTGGGAGTCAGTGTGTTACAGAATCCTTATTCACTGGGAGTCAGTGTGTTACAGAATCCTCATTCACTGGGAGTCAGTGTGTAACAGAATCCCCATTCACTGGGAGTCAGTGTGTTACAGAATCCTCATTCACTGGGGGTCAGTGTGTAACAGAATCCCCATTCACTGGGAGTCAGTGTGTTACAGAATCCTCATTCACTGGGAGTCAGTGTGTAACAGAATCCCCATTCACTGGGAGTCAGTGTGTTACAGAATCCTCATTCACTGGGGGTCAGTGTGTAACAGAATCCCCATTCACTGGGAGTCAGTGTGTTACAGAATCCTCATTCACTGGGAGTCAGTGTGTAACAGAATCCCCATTCACTGGGAGTCAGTGTGTAACAGAATCCTTATTCACTGGGAGTCAGTGTGTAACAGAATCCCCATTCACTGGGAGTCAGTGTGTAACAGAATCCTTATTCACTGGGAGTCAGTGTGTAACAGAATCCAGATTCACTGGGGGTCTGTGTGTAACAGAATCCTCATACACTGGGAGTCAGTGTGCAACAGAATCTCTATTCCCTGGGTGTCAGTGTGTAACAGAATCCCCATTTCCTGGGGCACAGTGTCTAACAGAATCCACATTCAGTGGGAGTCAGTTTGTAACAGAATCCCCACTGACTGGGAGTCAGTGTGGAACAGAATCTCCATTCACTGGGAGTCAGCATGTTACAGAATCCCCATTCACTGGGAGTCAGCGAGTAACAGAATCCTCATTCACTGGGAGTCAGCGTGTAACAGAATCCCCATTCACTGGGAGTCAGTGTGTAACAGAATCCTCATTCACTGGGAGTCAGCGTGTAACAGAAACCTCATTCACTGGGAGTCAGTGTGTAACAGAATCCCCATTCACTGGGAGTCAGTGTGTAACAGAATCCTCATTCACTGGACCTCAGTGTGAAACAAAATCCCCATTCACTGGGAGTCAGTGTGTAACAGAATCCTCATTCACTGGGAGTCAGTGTGCAACAGAATCCCCATTCACTGGGAGTCAACTTGTAACAGAATCCCCATTCACTGGGAGTGAGTGTGCAACAGAATCCTTATTCAAAAGGGGTCAGTGTGTAACAGAATCCCCATTCACTGGGAGTCAGTGTGTAACAGAAACCTTATTCAAAATGAGTCAGTGTGTAACAGAATCCCCATTCACTGGGAGTCAGTGTGCAACAGAATCCCCATTCACTGGGAGTCAATGTGTAACAGAATCCTTATTCACTGGGAGTCAGTGTGTAACAGAATCCCCATTCACTGGGAGTCAGTGTGTAACAGAATCCTCATTCACTGGGGGGTCTGTGTGTAACAGAATCCCCATTCACTGGGAGTCAGTGTGTAACAGAATCCTCATTCACTGGGGGGTCTGTGTGTAACAGAATCCTTATTCACTGGGAGTCAGTGTGTAACAGAATCCCCATTCACTGGGAGTCAGTGTGTAACAGAATCCTCATTCACTGGGGGGTCTGTGTGTAACAGAATCCCCATTCACTGGGAGTGAGTGTGCAACAGAATCCTTATTCAAAAGGGGTCAGTGTGAAACAAAATCCCCATTCACTGGGAGTCAGTGTGTAACAGAATCCTCATTCACTGGGAGTCAGCGTGTAACAGAATCCCCATTCACTGGGAGTCAGTGTGTAAAAGAATCCTCATTCACTGGGAGTCAGCGTGTAACAGAAACCTCATTCACTGGGAGTCAGTGTGTAACAGAATCCCCATTCACTGTGAGTCAGTGTGTAACAGAATCCTCATTCACTGGACCTCAGTGTGAAACAAAATCCCCATTCACTGGGAGTCAGTGTGTAACAGAATCCCCATTCACTGGGAGTCAATGTGTAACAGAATCCTTATTCACTGGGAGTCAGTGTGTAACAGAATCCCCATTCACTGGGAGTCAGTGTGTAACAGAATCCTCATTCACTGGACCTCAGTGTGAAACAAAATCCCCATTCACTGGGAGTCAGTGTGTAACAGAATCCTCATTCACTGGGAGTCAGTGTGCAACAGAATCCCCATTCACTGGGAGTCAACTTGTAACAGAATCCCCATTTACTGGGAGTCAGTGTGCAACAGAATCCTTATTCAAAAGGGGTCAGTGTGTAACAGAATCCCCATTCACTGGGAGTCAGTGTGTCACAGAAACCTTATTCAAAATGAGTCAGTGTGTAACAGAATCCCCATTCACTGGGAGTCAGTGTGCAACAGAATCCTTATTCAAAAGGAGTCAGTGTGTAACAGAATCCCCATTCACTGGGAGTCAGTGTGCAACAGAATCCTTATTCAAAAGGGGTCAGTGTGTAACAGAATCCCCATTCACTGGGAGTCAGTGTGTAACAGAAACCTTATTCAAAATGAGTCAGTGTGTAACAGAATCCCCATTCACTGGGAGTCAGTGTGCAACAGAATCCTTATTCAAAAGGAGTCAGTGTGTAACAGAATCCCCATTCACTGGGAGTCAATGTGTAACAGAATCCTTATTCACTGGGAGTCAGTGTGTAACAGAATCCCCATTCACTGGGAGTCAGTGTGTAACAGAATCCTCATTCACTGGGGGGTCTGTGTGTAACAGAATCCCTATTCACTGGGAGTCAGTGTGTAACAGAATCCCCATTCACTGGGAGTCAGTGTGTAACAGAATCCTCATTCACTGGGTGGTCTGTGTGTAACAGAATCCCTATTCACGGGGAGTCAGTGTGTAACAGAATCCTCATTCACTGGGGGGTCAGTGTGTTACAGAATCCCTATTCACTGGGAGTCAGTGTGTAACAGAATCTCCATTCACTGGGAGTCATAGAGTCATAGAGTTATACAGCACGGATAGAGGCCCTTCGGCCCATCGTGTCCGCGCCGGCCATCAAGCCCTGTATTTTCTAATCCCATATTCCAGCATTTGGTCCGTAGCCTTGTATGCTATGGCATTTCAAGTGCTCATCCAAATGCTTCTTGAATGTTGTGAGGGTTCCTGCCTCCACAACCCTTTCAGGCAGTGAGTTCCAGACTCCAACCACCCTCTGGGTGAAAAAGTTCTTTCTCAAATCCCTTCTAAACCTCCCGCCCTTTACCTTGAATCTATGCCCCCTTGTTATAGACCCCTCTACTAAGGGAAAATGCTCCTTAGTGTCCATCCTATCTATGCCCCTCATAATTTTGTACACCTCAATCATGTCCCCCCTCAGCCTCCTCTGCTCCAAGGAAAACAAACCCAATCTGCCCAGTCTCACTTCATAGCTGAAGCACTCCAGCCCGGGTAACATTCTGGTGAATCTTCTCTGCACCCTCTCCAAAGCGATCACATCCTTCCTGTAGTGTGGCGACCAGAACTGCACACAGTATTCCAGATGTGGCCTAACCAGTGTTTTATACAGCTCCATCATAATCTCCTTGCTCTTATATTCTATGCCTCGGCTGATGAATGCAAGTATCCCATATGCCTTTTTTACCACCTTATCCACCTGTTCCGCCGCCTTCAGGGATCTATGTACTTGCACACCAAGATCCCTCTGACCCTCCGTCTTGCCTAGGGTCTTACCATTCATTGTGTATTCCCTTGCCTTGTTAGTCCCTCCAAAGTGCATCACCTCGCACTTTTCCGGATTAAATTCCATTTGCCACTGTTCCGCCCATCTGATCAACCCATCTATATCGTCCTGCAGACTGAGGCTACCCTCCTCGCTATTTACCACCCTACCAATTCTTGTATCATCCGCGAACTTACTGATCATACCTTTTACATTCATATCCAAGTCGTTAATGTAGACCACAAACAGCAAGGGACCCAGCACCGATCCCTGTGGTACCCCACTGGCCACAGGCTTCCAGTCACAAAAACAACCTTTGACCATCACCCTCTGCCTTCTGCCACTGAGCCAGTTTTGTATCCAATGTGCCAAGGCACCCTGGATTCCATGGGCTCTTACCTTCTTGACCAGTCTCCTGTGCGGGACTTTATCGAAGGCCTTCCTGAAATCCATGTATACCACATCCACTGCGTTACCCTCATCCACACACCTAGTCACCCCCTCAAAAAATTCAATCAAATTAGTCAGACATGATCTTCCCTTGACAAAGCCATGTTGGCTAACCCTGATAAATCCTTGCCTCTCCAAGTGGAGACTGATTTTGTCCCTCAGAATTTTTTCCAATAATTTTCCTACCACTGATGTTAGGCTCACTGGCCTGTAGTTCCCCGGTTTTTCCCTACTCCCTTTCTTGAATAATGGTACTACATTAGCGGTTCTCCAGTCCTCTGGCACATCCCCTGTGGCCAGAGAGGTTCTGAATATATGTGTTAGAGCCCCCGCAATCTCCTCCTTTGCCTCACACAGCAGCCTGGGATACATTTCGTCCGGACCTGGGGATTTATCCATTTTCAGACCTGCTAAAACCGCCAATACCTCCTCCCTCTCGATGTTAAAATGTTCGAGTATATCACAGTCCCCCTGCCCTAATTTTATGTCTGCATCGTCCTTCTCCATAGTGAAAACAGATGCAAAAAATTCATTTAGAACCCCACCTACATCTTCCGGCTCCACACACAGATTGCCACTTTTGTCCCTAATGGGCCCTATTTTTTCCCAAGTTATCCTCTTACCCTTAATATACTTATAAAACATCTTAGGATTTTCCTTTATTTTGCTCGCCAGTGTTATTTCATGGCCCCTCTTTGATCTCCTAATTTCTTTTTTAAGTATCCCCCTGCACTTTTTGTACTCCTCTAGTGCTTCCTCCGTCTTTAGCATTTTGTATCTGCCAAAAGCCCTCCTTTTTTTCCTGATCCATTCTCGTATATCCCCTGACATCCAAGGTTCCCTGCGGTTTTTGGAACCACCCTTGACCTTTACGGGAACATGCTGCCATTGTATGATCTCAATCTCCCTTCTGAAAGAATCCCATTGCTCCGATGCGGATTTTCCTACAAGCAGCTGATCCCAGTCCCTTTTGGCCAGATCCTGCCTTATCCTATTAAAATCGGCCTTCCCCCAATTTAGAACCTTTATTTCCGGCCCATCCCTGTCCTTTTCCATGACCACCTTAAATCTCACCGTATTATGGTCACTGTCACCAAAGTGCTCACCTACTATAACTTCTTCCACTTGGCCGGCCACATTCCCTAGAATTAGGTCCAGTACCACCCCCTCTCTTGTAGGACTTTCTACATGCTGGCTCAAAAAGCTCTCCTGGATGCACTTAAATAATTTTGAACCCTCTAAGCCTTTCACACTCTGACTATCCCAGTTAATATTGGGGAAGTTGAAATCCCCCATTATTATTACCCTATTATTTGCACATTTCTCTGGGAGTCAGTGTGTAACAGAATCCTCATTCACGGGGGGGTCAGTGTGTAACAGAATCCCTATTCACGGGGAGTCAGTGTGTAACAGAATCCGCATTCACTGGGGGGTCAGTGTGTAACAGAATCCCTATTCACTGGGAGTCAGTGTGTAACAGAATCTCCATTCACTGGGAGTCAGTGTGTAACAGAATCTCCATTCACCGGGAGTCAGTGTGTAACACAATCCCCATTCACTGGGAGTCAGTGTGTAACAGAATCCCCATTCACTGTGGCTCAGTGTCTAACAGAATCCTCATTTACTGGGAGTCAACGTGTAACAGAATCCCAATTCACTGGGAGGCAGTCTGCAACAGAATCGCCATTAACTGGGAGTCAGTGTGTAACAGAAACCTCATTCACTGGGAGTCAGCGTGTAACAGAATCCCCATTCACTGTGAGTCATTGTGTAACAGAATCCCTATTCACTGAGGCCAGTGTGTAATAGAATCCCCATTCACTGGGAGTCAGCGCGTAACAGAATCTCCATTCACTGGGAGTCAACTTGTAACAGAATCCCCATTCACTGGGAATCAGTGTGTAACAGAATCCCCAATCCCTGGGAGTCAGTGTGTAACAGAATCCCCATTCAATGTTACTCAGCGTGTAACAGAATCCCGATTCACTGGGAGTCAGTGTGCAACAGAATCCTAATTCAAAAGGAGTCAGTGTGTAACAGAATCCCCATTCACTGGGAGTCAGTGTGTAACAGAATCCCCATTTACTAGGAGTCAGTGTGTAACAGAATCCTTATTCACTGGGAGTCAGTGTGTAACAGAATCCCCATTCACTAGGAGTCAGTGTGTAACAGAATCCTTATTAACTGGAGGTCAGTGTATAACAGAATCCCCATTCACTGGGAGTCACTGTGTAACAGAATCCTCATTCACTGGGGCGTCAGTGTGTAACAGAATCCTCATTCACTGGGGGGTCAGTCTGCAACAGAATCTCCATTCACTGGGAGTGGCATGTAACAGTATCCCCATTTACTGGGAGTCACTGTGTAACAGAATCTCCATTCACTGGGAGTCAGTGTGTAACAGAATCCCCATTCACTGGGAGTCAGTGTGTTACAGAATCCTTATTCACTGGGAGTCAGTGTGTTACAGAATCCTCATTCACTGGGAGTCAGTGTGTAACAGAATCCCCATTCACTGGGAGTCAGTGTGTTACAGAATCCTCATTCACTGGGGGTCAGTGTGTAACAGAATCCCCATTCACTGGGAGTCAGTGTGTTACAGAATCCTCATTCACTGGGAGTCAGTGTGTAACAGAATCCCCATTCACTGGGAGTCAGTGTGTTACAGAATCCTCATTCACTGGGGGTCAGTGTGTAACAGAATCCCCATTCACTGGGAGTCAGTGTGTTACAGAATCCTCATTCACTGGGAGTCAGTGTGTAACAGAATCCCCATTCACTGGGAGTCAGTGTGTAACAGAATCCTTATTCACTGGGAGTCAGTGTGTAACAGAATCCCCATTCACTGGGAGTCAGTGTGTAACAGAATCCTTATTCACTGGGAGTCAGTGTGTAACAGAATCCAGATTCACTGGGGGTCTGTGTGTAACAGAATCCTCATACACTGGGAGTCAGTGTGCAACAGAATCTCTATTCCCTGGGTGTCAGTGTGTAACAGAATCCCCATTTCCTGGGGCACAGTGTCTAACAGAATCCACATTCAGTGGGAGTCAGTTTGTAACAGAATCCCCACTGACTGGGAGTCAGTGTGGAACAGAATCTCCATTCACTGGGAGTCAGCATGTTACAGAATCCCCATTCACTGGGAGTCAGCGAGTAACAGAATCCTCATTCACTGGGAGTCAGCGTGTAACAGAATCCCCATTCACTGGGAGTCAGTGTGTAACAGAATCCTCATTCACTGGGAGTCAGCGTGTAACAGAAACCTCATTCACTGGGAGTCAGTGTGTAACAGAATCCCCATTCACTGGGAGTCAGTGTGTAACAGAATCCTCATTCACTGGACCTCAGTGTGAAACAAAATCCCCATTCACTGGGAGTCAGTGTGTAACAGAATCCTCATTCACTGGGAGTCAGTGTGCAACAGAATCCCCATTCACTGGGAGTCAACTTGTAACAGAATCCCCATTCACTGGGAGTGAGTGTGCAACAGAATCCTTATTCAAAAGGGGTCAGTGTGTAACAGAATCCCCATTCACTGGGAGTCAGTGTGTAACAGAAACCTTATTCAAAATGAGTCAGTGTGTAACAGAATCCCCATTCACTGGGAGTCAGTGTGCAACAGAATCCTCATTCACTGGGGGTCAGTGTGTAACAGAATCCCCATTCACTGGGAGTCAGTGTGTAACAGAATCCCCATTCACTGGGAGTCAGTGTGTAACAGAATCCTCATTCACTGGGGGGTCTGTGTGTAACAGAATCCCCATTCACTGGGAGTCAGTGTGTAACAGAATCCTCATTCACTGGGGGGTCTGTGTGTAACAGAATCCTTATTCACTGGGAGTCAGTGTGTAACAGAATCCCCATTCACTGGGAGTCAGTGTGTAACAGAATCCTCATTCACTGGGGGGTCTGTGTGTAACAGAATCCCCATTCACTGGGAGTGAGTGTGCAACAGAATCCTTATTCAAAAGGGGTCAGTGTGAAACAAAATCCCCATTCACTGGGAGTCAGTGTGTAACAGAATCCTCATTCACTGGGAGTCAGCGTGTAACAGAATCCCCATTCACTGGGAGTCAGTGTGTAAAAGAATCCTCATTCACTGGGAGTCAGCGTGTAACAGAAACCTCATTCACTGGGAGTCAGTGTGTAACAGAATCCCCATTCACTGTGAGTCAGTGTGTAACAGAATCCTCATTCACTGGACCTCAGTGTGAAACAAAATCCCCATTCACTGGGAGTCAGTGTGTAACAGAATCCCCATTCACTGGGAGTCAATGTGTAACAGAATCCTTATTCACTGGGAGTCAGTGTGTAACAGAATCCCCATTCACTGGGAGTCAGTGTGTAACAGAATCCTCATTCACTGGACCTCAGTGTGAAACAAAATCCCCATTCACTGGGAGTCAGTGTGTAACAGAATCCTCATTCACTGGGAGTCAGTGTGCAACAGAATCCCCATTCACTGGGAGTCAACTTGTAACAGAATCCCCATTTACTGGGAGTCAGTGTGCAACAGAATCCTTATTCAAAAGGGGTCAGTGTGTAACAGAATCCCCATTCACTGGGAGTCAGTGTGTCACAGAAACCTTATTCAAAATGAGTCAGTGTGTAACAGAATCCCCATTCACTGGGAGTCAGTGTGCAACAGAATCCTTATTCAAAAGGAGTCAGTGTGTAACAGAATCCCCATTCACTGGGAGTCAGTGTGCAACAGAATCCTTATTCAAAAGGGGTCAGTGTGTAACAGAATCCCCATTCACTGGGAGTCAGTGTGTAACAGAAACCTTATTCAAAATGAGTCAGTGTGTAACAGAATCCCCATTCACTGGGAGTCAGTGTGCAACAGAATCCTTATTCAAAAGGAGTCAGTGTGTAACAGAATCCCCATTCACTGGGAGTCAATGTGTAACAGAATCCTTATTCACTGGGAGTCAGCGTGTAACAGAATCCCCATTCACTGGGAGTCAGTGTGTAACAGAATCCTCATTCACTGGGGGGTCTGTGTGTAACAGAATCCCTATTCACTGGGAGTCAGTGTGTAACAGAATCCCCATTCACTGGGAGTCAGTGTGTAACAGAATCCTCATTCACTGGGTGGTCTGTGTGTAACAGAATCCCTATTCACGGGGAGTCAGTGTGTAACAGAATCCTCATTCACTGGGGGGTCAGTGTGTTACAGAATCCCTATTCACTGGGAGTCAGTGTGTAACAGAATCTCCATTCACTGGGAGTCATAGAGTCATAGAGTTATACAGCACGGATAGAGGCCCTTCGGCCCATCGTGTCCGCGCCGGCCATCAAGCCCTGTATTTTCTAATCCCATATTCCAGCATTTGGTCCGTAGCCTTGTATGCTATGGCATTTCAAGTGCTCATCCAAATGCTTCTTGAATGTTGTGAGGGTTCCTGCCTCCACAACCCTTTCAGGCAGTGAGTTCCAGACTCCAACCACCCTCTGGGTGAAAAAGTTCTTTCTCAAATCCCTTCTAAACCTCCGCCCTTTACCTTGAATCTATGCCCCCTTGTTATAGACCCCTCTACTAAGGGAAAATGCTCCTTAGTGTCCATCCTATCTATGCCCCTCATAATTTTGTACACCTCAATCATGTCCCCCCTCAGCCTCCTCTGCTCCAAGGAAAACAAACCCAATCTGCCCAGTCTCACTTCATAGCTGAAGCACTCCAGCCCGGGTAACATTCTGGTGAATCTTCTCTGCACCCTCTCCAAAGCGATCACATCCTTCCTGTAGTGTGGCGACCAGAACTGCACACAGTATTCCAGATGTGGCCTAACCAGTGTTTTATACAGCTCCATCATAATCTCCTTGCTCTTATATTCTATGCCTCGGCTGATGAATGCAAGTATCCCATATGCCTTTTTTACCACCTTATCCACCTGTTCCGCCGCCTTCAGGGATCTATGTACTTGCACACCAAGATCCCTCTGACCCTCCGTCTTGCCTAGGGTCTTACCATTCATTGTGTATTCCCTTGCCTTGTTAGTCCCTCCAAAGTGCATCACCTCGCACTTTTCCGGATTAAATTCCATTTGCCACTGTTCCGCCCATCTGATCAACCCATCTATATCGTCCTGCAGACTGAGGCTACCCTCCTCGCTATTTACCACCCTACCAATTCTTGTATCATCCGCGAACTTACTGATCATACCTTTTACATTCATATCCAAGTCGTTAATGTAGACCACAAACAGCAAGGGACCCAGCACCGATCCCTGTGGTACCCCACTGGCCACAGGCTTCCAGTCACAAAAACAACCTTTGACCATCACCCTCTGCCTTCTGCCACTGAGCCAGTTTTGTATCCAATGTGCCAAGGCACCCTGGATTCCATGGGCTCTTACCTTCTTGACCAGTCTCCTGTGCGGGACTTTATCGAAGGCCTTCCTGAAATCCATGTATACCACATCCACTGCGTTACCCTCATCCACACACCTAGTCACCCCCTCAAAAAATTCAATCAAATTAGTCAGACATGATCTTCCCTTGACAAAGCCATGTTGGCTAACCCTGATAAATCCTTGCCTCTCCAAGTGGAGACTGATTTTGTCCCTCAGAATTTTTTCCAATAATTTTCCTACCACTGATGTTAGGCTCACTGGCCTGTAGTTCCCCGGTTTTTCCCTACTCCCTTTCTTGAATAATGGTACTACATTAGCGGTTCTCCAGTCCTCTGGCACATCCCCTGTGGCCAGAGAGGTTCTGAATATATGTGTTAGAGCCCCCGCAATCTCCTCCTTTGCCTCACACAGCAGCCTGGGATACATTTCGTCCGGACCTGGGGATTTATCCATTTTCAGACCTGCTAAAACCGCCAATACCTCCTCCCTCTCGATGTTAAAATGTTCGAGTATATCACAGTCCCCCTGCCCTAATTTTATGTCTGCATCGTCCTTCTCCATAGTGAAAACAGATGCAAAAAATTCATTTAGAACCCCACCTACATCTTCCGGCTCCACACACAGATTGCCACTTTTGTCCCTAATGGGCCCTATTTTTTCCCAAGTTATCCTCTTACCCTTAATATACTTATAAAACATCTTAGGATTTTCCTTTATTTTGCTCGCCAGTGTTATTTCATGGCCCCTCTTTGATCTCCTAATTTCTTTTTTAAGTATCCCCCTGCACTTTTTGTACTCCTCTAGTGCTTCCTCCGTCTTTAGCATTTTGTATCTGCCAAAAGCCCTCCTTTTTTTCCTGATCCATTCTCGTATATCCCCTGACATCCAAGGTTCCCTGCGGTTTTTGGAACCACCCTTGACCTTTACGGGAACATGCTGCCATTGTATGATCTCAATCTCCCTTCTGAAAGAATCCCATTGCTCCGATGCGGATTTTCCTACAAGCAGCTGATCCCAGTCCCTTTTGGCCAGATCCTGCCTTATCCTATTAAAATCGGCCTTCCCCCAATTTAGAACCTTTATTTCCGGCCCATCCCTGTCCTTTTCCATGACCACCTTAAATCTCACCGTATTATGGTCACTGTCACCAAAGTGCTCACCTACTATAACTTCTTCCACTTGGCCGGCCACATTCCCTAGAATTAGGTCCAGTACCACCCCCTCTCTTGTAGGACTTTCTACATGCTGGCTCAAAAAGCTCTCCTGGATGCACTTAAATAATTTTGAACCCTCTAAGCCTTTCACACTCTGACTATCCCAGTTAATATTGGGGAAGTTGAAATCCCCCATTATTATTACCCTATTATTTGCACATTTCTCTGGGAGTCAGTGTGTAACAGAATCCTCATTCACGGGGGGGTCAGTGTGTAACAGAATCCCTATTCACGGGGAGTCAGTGTGTAACAGAATCCGCATTCACTGGGGGGTCAGTGTGTAACAGAATCCCTATTCACTGGGAGTCAGTGTGTAACAGAATCTCCATTCACTGGGAGTCAGTGTGTAACAGAATCTCCATTCACCGGGAGTCAGTGTGTAACACAATCCCCATTCACTGGGAGTCAGTGTGTAACAGAATCCCCATTCACTGTGGCTCAGTGTCTAACAGAATCCTCATTTACTGGGAGTCAACGTGTAACAGAATCCCAATTCACTGGGAGGCAGTCTGCAACAGAATCGCCATTAACTGGGAGTCAGTGTGTAACAGAAACCTCATTCACTGGGAGTCAGCGTGTAACAGAATCCCCATTCACTGTGAGTCATTGTGTAACAGAATCCCTATTCACTGAGGCCAGTGTGTAATAGAATCCCCATTCACTGGGAGTCAGCGCGTAACAGAATCTCCATTCACTGGGAGTCAACTTGTAACAGAATCCCCATTCACTGGGAATCAGTGTGTAACAGAATCCCCAATCCCTGGGAGTCAGTGTGTAACAGAATCCCCATTCAATGTTACTCAGCGTGTAACAGAATCCCGATTCACTGGGAGTCAGTGTGCAACAGAATCCTAATTCAAAAGGAGTCAGTGTGTAACAGAATCCCCATTCACTGGGAGTCAGTGTGTAACAGAATCCCCATTTACTAGGAGTCAGTGTGTAACAGAATCCTTATTCACTGGGAGTCAGTGTGTAACAGAATCCCCATTCACTAGGAGTCAGTGTGTAACAGAATCCTTATTAACTGGAGGTCAGTGTATAACAGAATCCCCATTCACTGGGAGTCACTGTGTAACAGAATCCTCATTCACTGGGGCGTCAGTGTGTAACAGAATCCTCATTCACTGGGGGGTCAGTCTGCAACAGAATCTCCATTCACTGGGAGTGGCATGTAACAGTATCCCCATTTACTGGGAGTCACTGTGTAACAGAATCTCCATTCACTGGGAGTCAGTGTGTAACAGAATCCTCCTTCACTGGACGTCAGTGTTTAAGAGAATCCCAATTCACTGGAGCTCAGTGTCTTACAGAATCTCCATTCTGTGAGGGCTTGTGTGTAACAGAATCCCCATTCACTGGGAGTCAGTGTGTAACAGAATCCCCATTCACTGGGCCTCAGTGTGTAACAGAATCCCCATTTACTGGGAGTCAGCGTGTAACAGAATCCCAATTCACTGGGAGTCAGTGTGTAACAGAATCTCCATTCATGGGCCTCAGTGTGTAACCGAATCGTCATTCACTAGCAGTCAGTATGTAACAGAATCCCCATTCACTGGGAGTCAGAGTACAACACACTCTCCATAGAATCATAGAAGATAGGAGCAGGAGTAGGCCATTCGGCCCCTCGAGCCTGCTCCGCCATTTAATGAGATCATGGCTGATCATCCAAATTCAGTACCGTGTCCTTGCTTTCTCCCCATATCCTTTGATCCCTTTATCTCCTTCTTGAATATATTTAATGAATTGGCCTCAACTGCCTTCTGTGGTAGAGAATTCTACAGGTTCACCACTCTCTGGGTGAAGAAATTCCTCCTCATCTCAGTCCTAAATGGCTTACCCCTTATCCTTAGACTGTGACCTCTGGTTCTGGACTCCCCCGCCATCGGGAACATCCTTCCTGCATCTAGTCTGTCTAGTCCTGTTAGAATTTTATAAGTTTCAATGAGATCCCCTCTCATTCTTCTAAACTCTAGCGAATATAAGCCTAATGGACCCAATCTCTCTTCATACGTCATTCCTGCCATCCCAGGTATCAGTCTGGTAAATCTTCACTGCACTCCCTCCATGGCAAGAACATCCTTCCTCAGATAAGGCGACCAAAACTGCACACAATACTCAAAGTGTGGTCTCACCAAGGCCTTGTACAACTGCAGCAAGACATCCTTGCTCCTGTACTCGAATCCTCTCGCTATGAAGGCCAACATACCATTTGCCTTCTTAACCGCTTGCTGCACCTGCATGCTTACCTTCAGCGACTGGTGCACAAGGATTCCCAGATCTCGTTGCACTTCCCCTTTTCCCAATCTATTGCCGTTCAGATAATAATCTGTCTTCCTGTTTTTGCCACCAAAGTGGATAACCTCGCATTTATCTACATTATACTGCATCTGCCATGCATCTGCCCAATCACCCAACCTGTCCAAATCATACTGGAGTTTCTCTGCATCCTCCTCACAGCACACACGCCCACCCAGCTTTGTGTCGTCTGCAAACTTAGAGATATTACATCTAGTTCCCTCGTCTAGATCATTAATATATATTGTGAATAGCTGGGGTCCTAGCACCGATCCCTGCGGTACCCCACTAGTCACTGCCTGCCACTCGGAAAAAGACCCGTTTATTCCAACTCTTTGCTTCCTGTCTGCCAACCAGTTCTCTATCCAAATCAGTACCTTACCCCCAATCCCATGTGCTTTAACTTTGCACGCTAATCTCTTATGCGGGTCCTTATCGAAAGCCTTCTGAAAGTCCAAATACACCACATCCACTGGTTCTCCCTTATCTATTCTACCAGTTACATCCTGTCACTGTTTTCCAAGTGCTCTGCTATTACATCTTTTATAATTGACTCTAGCATATTGCCCACTACCGATGTCAGGCTTACCGGTCTATAATTCCCCATTTTTTCTCTACCACCATTTTTAAATAGTGGGGTTACATTAGCTACCCTTCAATCCATGGGAACTGTTCCAGAGTCTATAGAATTTTGAAAGATGACCAGCAATGCATCTACTATTTCTAGGGCCACTTCCTTAAGTACCCTAGGATGTAGATTATCAGGCCCTGGGGATTTATCGGCCTTCAATCCCATCAATTTCCCTAACACCATTTCCCTACAAATACTGATTTCATTCAATTCCTCCCTCTCATTAGACCCTATGTTCCCCGACATTTCTGGGAGTTTATTTGGGTCCTCCTTTGTGAAGACAGAACCAAAGTATGTATTTATTTGGTCTGCCATTTCTTTGTTCCCCATTATAAATTCCCCTGATTCTGACTGCAAGGGACCTACGCTTGACTTCACCAATCTTTCTCTCTTCACATATCTACAGAAGCTTTTACAGTCAGTTTTTATGTTCCCTGCAAGCTTACTCTGTCTGATAGTCAGTGTGTAACAGAATCCCCATTCACTGGGGGTCAGTGTGTAACAGAATCCCCAATCACTGGGAGTCAGTGTGTAACAGAATCCTCCATTCACTGGGAGTCAATCTGCAACAGCATCTCCATTCACTTGGATTCAGCATTTAACAGAATCCTCATTCACTGGGAGGCAGTTTTTAACTGAATCCTCATTCACTGGGAGTCAGTGTGTAACAGAATCCTCATTCACTGGGCCTCAGCGTGTAACAGAATCTCCATTCACTGGGAGTCAGTGTGCAACAGAATCACCATTCACTGGGAGTCAGTGTGTAACAGAATCCGCATTCACTGGGAGTCAGCGTGTAACAGAACCCCATTCACTGGGCGTCAGTGTGTAACAGAATCCTCATTCACTGGGGTCAGTGTGTAACAGAATCCCCATTCACTGGGAGTCAGCGTGTAACAGAACCCCATTCACTGGGCGTCAGTGTGCAACAGAATCCTCATTCACTGGGGTAAGTGTGTAACAGAATCCCCATTCACTGGGAGTCAGTGTGTAACAGAATTGCCATTCACTTGGAGTCAGTGTACAACACAATCTCCATTCACTGGGAGTCATTCTATAACAGAATCCTCATTCACTGGGAGTCAGTGAGTAACAGAATTCCCATTCACTGGGAGTCAGTGAGTAACAGAATTCCCATTCACTGGGCGTCAGTGTGTAACAGAATCCTCATTCTCTGGGAGTCAGCTTGTAACAGAATCCCCATTCACTGGGAGGCAATCTGCAACCGAATCTCTTTTCACTGGGAGTCAGTGTACAACAGAATCCTCATGCACTGGGAGTCAGCGTGTAAAAGAATCCCCATTCACTGTGAGTCAGTGGGTAACAGAATCCTCAGTCACTGGGGCGTCAGTGTGTAACAGAATCCTCATTCACTGGCGGGTCAGCCTGCAACAGCATCTCCATTCACTGGGAGTCAGCGTGTAACAGAATCCTCATTTACCGGGAGTCAACGTGCAACAGAATCCTTATTCACCGGGAATGAGTGTGTAACAGAATCCTTATTCACTAGGAGTCAGTGTGTAACAGAATCCTCATTCACTGGACCTCAGTGTGTAACAGAATCCTCATTCACTGGACCTCAGTGTGTAACAGAATCCCCATTCACTGGGAGTCAGCGTGTAACAGAATCGACATTCACTGGGAGTCAGTGTGTAACAGAATCCCCCATTCACTGGGAGTCAGTGTGTAACAGAATCCTCATTCACTGGGAGTCAGCGTGTAACAGAAACCCCATTCACTGGGAGTCAGTGTCTAACAGAATCACCATTCAGTGGGGGTCAGTGTGTAACAGAAACCCCATTCACTGGGAGTCAGTGTGTAACAGAATCCTCATTCACTGGGAGTCAGCGTGTAACAGAATCCTCATTCACTGGGAGTCAGTGTGTAACAGAATCCCCATTCACTGTGAGTCAGTGTGTAACAGAATCCTCATTCAATGGTGGGTCAGTGTGTAACAGAATCCCCATTCACTGGGAGTCAGTGTGTAACAGAATCTCTATTCACTGGGAGTTACTGTGTAACAGAATCTCCATTCACTGGGAGTCAGTGTGTAACAGAATCTCAATTCACTTGGAGTCAGTGTGCAACAGAATCCTCATTCACTGGGGGGTCAGTGTCTAAAAGAATCCTCATTCACTGGGAATTCAGTGTGTAACAGAATCCTCATTCACTGGGGGTCTGTGTCTAAAAGAATCCCCATTTACTGGGAGTCAGTGTGTAACAGAATCCTCATTCACTGGGAGTCAGTGTGCAACAGAATCTCCATTCCCTGGGTGTCAGTGTCTAACAGAATCCCCATTCAGTGGGAGTCAGTGTGTAACAGAATCCTCATTCACTGGGAGTCAGTGTGCAACAGAATCTCCATTCCCTGGGAGTCAGTGTGTAACAGAATCCCCATTTACTGGGGCACAGTGTCTAACAGAATCCCCATTCAGTGGGAGTCAGTGTGTAACAGAAAGCCCACTGACTGGGAGTCAGTGTGGATCAGAATCCCCATTCACTGGGACTCAGCGTGTAACAGAATCCCCATTCACTGGGAGTCAGTGTGTAACAGAATCCTCATTCACTGGGAGTCAGCGTGTAACAGAAACCTCATTCACTGGGAGTCAGTGTGTAACAGAATCCCCATTCACTGTGAGTCAGTGTGTAACAAAATCCTCATTCACTGGACCTCAGTGTGCAACAGAATCCCCATTCACTGGGAGTCAACTTGTAACAGAATCCTATTTCACTGGGAATCAGTGTGTAACAGAATCCCCATTCACTGGGAGTCAGTGTGTAACAGAATCCTTATTCACTGGGAGTCAGTGTGTAACAGAATCCCCATTCACTGGGAGTCAGTGTGTAACAGAATCCTCATTCACTGGGAGTCAGAGTGTAACAGAATCCCCATTCACTGGGAGTCAGCATGTAACAGAATCCTCATTCACTGGGAGTCAGAGTGTAACAGAATCCCCATTCACTGGGAGTCAGTGTGTAACAGAATCCCCATTAACTGGGAGTCAGTGTGCAACAGAATCCTTATTCACTGGGAGTCAGTGTGTAACAGAATCTCCATTCACTGGGAGTCAGTGTGTAACAGAATCGCTATTCACTTGGAGTCAGTGTGTAACAGAATCCCTATTCACTGGGAGTCAGTGTGTAACAGAATCTCCATTCACTGGGAGTCAGTGTGTAAAAGAATCTCCATTCCCTGGGGGTCAGTGTGTAACAGAATCTCCATTCACTGGGCTGCAGTGTGCAAAAGAATCCCCATTTACTGTGGCTCAGTGTCTAACAGAATCCCAATTCAGTGGGGGTCAGTGTGTAACAGAAACCCCATTCACTGGGAGTCAGTGTCTAACAGAATCCCCATTGACTGGGAGTCAGTTTGGAACGGAATCCCCATTCACTGGGAGTCAGCGTGTAACAGAATCCTCATTTACTGCGAGTCAACGTGTAACAGAATCCCAATTCACTGGGAGGCAGTCTGCAACAGAATCACCATTAACTGGGAGTCAGTGTGTAACAGAATCCTCATTCACTGGGCCTCAGTGTGTAACAGAATCTCTATTCACTGGGAGTCAGTGTGTAACAGAATCTCCATTCACTGGGAGTTAGTGTGTAACAGAATCTCCATTCACTGGGAGTCAGTGTGTAACAGAATCTCAATTCACTTGGAGGGGTCAGTGTCTAAAAGAATCCTCATTCACTGGGTGTTCAGTGTGTTACAGAATCCTCATTCACTGGGAGTCAGTGTGCAACAGAATCTCCATTCCCTGGGTGTCAGTGTGTAACAGAATCCCCATTTACTGGGAGTCAGTGTGTAACAGAATCCTCATTCACTGGGAGTCAGTGTGCAACAGAATCTCCATTCCCTGGGTGTCAGAGTCTAACAGAATCCTCATTCAGTGGGAGTCAGTGTATAACAGAATCCTCATTCACTGGGAGTCAGTGTGTAACAGAATCCCCATTTACTGGGGCACAGTGTCTAACAGAATCCCCATTCACTGGGAGTCAGTGTGTAACAGAAAGCCCACTGACTGGGAGTCAGTGTGGAACAGATTCCCCATTCACTGGGAGTCAGCGTGTAACAGAATCCCCATTCACTGGGAGTCAGTGTGTAACAGAATCCTCATTCACTGGGAGTCAGCGTGTAACAGAAACCTCATTCACTGGGAGTCAGTGTATAACAGAATCCCCATTCACTGTGAGACAGTGTGTAACAGAATCCTCATTCACTGGAGTCAGTGTGTAACAGAATCCTCATTCACTGGTGGGTCAGTGTGTAACAGAATCCTCATTCACTGGGGGGTCAGTGTCTAAAAGAATCCTCATTCACTGGGAATTCAGTGTGTAACAGAATCCTCATTCACTGGGGGTCTGTGTCTAAAAGAATCCCCATTTACTGGGAGTCAGTGTGTAACAGAATCCTCATTCACTGGGAGTCAGTGTGCAACAGAATCTCCATTCACTGGGAGTCAGTGTGGATCAGAATCCCCATTCACTGGGACTCAGCGTGTAACAGAATCCTCATTCACTGGGGGGTCAGTGTGTAATAGAATCTCCATTCACTGGGGGTCAGTGTATAACAGAATCCTCATTCACAGTGGGGTTAGTGTGTAACAGAATCCCCATTCACTGCGAGTCAGTGTGCAACAGAATCTCCATTCACTGGGAGTCAGTGTGGATCAGAATCCCCATTCATTGGGTGTCAGTGTATAACAGAATCCTCATTCACTGGGGGGTCAGTGTGTAATAGAATCTCCATTCACTGGGGGTCAGTGTATAACAGAATCCTCATTCACAGTGGGGTTAGTGTGTAACAGAATCCCCATTCACTGCGAGTCAGTGTGTAACAGAATCCCCATTCACTGGGAGTCAGTGTGTAACAGAATCCTCATTCACTGGGAGTCAGTGTGTAACAGAATCCCCATTTACTGGGGGGTCAGTGTATAACAGAATCCCCATTTACTGGGAGTCAGTGTGTAACAGAATCCTTATTCACTGGGAGTCAGTGTGTAACAGAATCTCTATTCACTGGGAGTCAGTGTGTAACAGAATCTCCATTCACTGGGAGTTAGTGTGTAACAGAATCTCCATTCACTGGGAGTCAGTGTGTAACAGAATCTCAATTCACTTGGAGGGGTCAGTGTCTAAAAGAATCCTCATTCACCGGGCGTTCAGTGTGTAACAGAATCCTCATTCACTGGGAGTCAGTGTGCAACAGAATCTCCATTTCCTGGGTGTCAGTGTGTAACATAATCCCCATTTACTGGGAGTCAGTGTGTAACAGAATCCCCATTCACTGGGAGTCAGTGTGTAACAGAATCCTCATTCACTGGGAGTCAGTGTGTAACAGAATCCCCATTTACTGGGGGGTCAGTGTATAACAGAATCCCCATTTACTGGGAGTCAGTGTGTAACAGAATCCTTATTCACTGGGAGTCAGTGTGTAACAGAATCCCCATTCACTGGGGGTGAGTGTGTAACAGAATCCCCATTCACTGGGGGTCAGCGTGTAACAGAATCCCCATTCATTGGGGGTCAGTGTGTAACAGAATCATTCACTGGGCCTCTGTGTGTAACAGAATCCCCATTCACTGGGAGTCAGTGTTTAACAGAATCCTCATTCACTGGGAGTCAGTGTGCAACAGAATCTCCATTTCCTGGGTGTCAGTGTGTAACATAATCCCCATTTACTGGGAGTCAGTGTGTAACAGAATCCTCATTCACTGGGAGTCAGTGTGCAACAGAATCTCCATTCCCTGGGTGTCAGTGTCTAACAGAATCCCCATTCAGTGGGAATCAGTGTGAAACAGAATCCCCATTCAGTGGGAGTCAGTGTGTAACAGAATCCTCATTCACTGGGAGTCAGTGTGCAACAGAATCTCCATTCCCTGGGAGTCAGGGTGTAACAGAATCCCCATTTACTGGGGCACAGTGTCTAACAGAATCCCCATTCACTGGGAGTCAGTGTGTAACAGAAAGCCCACTGACTGGGAGTCAGTGTGGATCAGAATCCCCATTCACTGGGAGTCAGCGTGTAACAGAATCCCCATTCACTGGGAGTCAGTGTGTAACAGAATCCTCATTCACTGGGTGTCAGCGTGTCACAGAATCAGCATTTACTGGGAGTCAACGTGTAACAGAATCCCAATTCACTGGGAGGCAGTCTGCAACAGAATCACCATTAACTGGGAGTCATTGTGTAACAGAATCCTCATTCACTGGGCCTCAGTGTGTAACAGAATCTCCATTCACTGGGAGTCAGTGTGCAACAGAATCCTCATTCACTGGGCCTCAGTGTGTAACAGAATCTCCATTCACTGGGAGTCAGTGTGCAACAGAATCACCATTCACTGGGAGTCAGTGTCTAACAGAATCATTCACTGGGAGTCAGTGTGCAACAGAATCCCCATTCACTGGGGGTGAGTGTGTAACAGAATCCCCATTCACTGGGGGTCAGCGTGTAACAGAATCCCCATTCATTGGGGGTCAGTGTGTAACAGAATCATTCACTGGGCCTCTGTGTGTAACAGAATCCCCATTCACTGGGAGTCAGTGTTTAACAGAATCCCCATTCAATGGGTGTCAGTGTATAACAGAATCCTCATTCACTGGGGGGTCAGTGTGTAATAGAATCTCCATTCACTGGGGTTCAGTGAATAACAGAATCCTCATTCACAGTGGGGTCAGTGTGTAACAGAATCCCCATTCACTGCGAGTCAGTGTGTAACAGAATCCCCATTCACTGGGAGTCAGTGTGTAACAGAATCCCCATTTACTGGGGGGTCAGTGTATAACAGAATCCCCATTTACTGGGGGGTCAGTGTATAACAGAATCCGCATTTACTGGGGGGTCAGTGTATAACAGAATCTCCATTCACTGGGTTCAGTGTGTAACAGAATCCCCATTCACTGGGAGTCAGTGTGTAACAGAATCCCCATTTACTGGGGGGTCAGTGTATAACAGAATCCCCATTTACTGGGGGGTCAGTGTATAACAGAATCCGCATTTACTGGGGGGTCAGTGTATAACAGAATCTCCATTCACTGGGTTCAGTGTGTAACAGAATCTCCATTCACTGGGTTCAGTGTGTAATAGAATCCGTTTCACTGGGGGTCAGTGTGTAACAGATTCCCTTTCACTGGGAGTCAGTGTGTAACAGAATCGCTATTCACTTGGAGTCAGTGTGTAACAGAATCCCTATTCACTGGGAGTCAGTGTGTAACAGAATCTCCATTCACTGGGAGTCAGTGTGTAACAGAATCGCTATTCACTTGGAGTCAGTGTGTAACAGAATCCCTATTCACTGGGAGTCAGTGTGCTACAGAAACCTTATTCAAAAGGAGTCAGTGTGTAACAGAATCCCCATTCACTGGGAGTCAGTGTGTAACAGAATCCTCATTCACTGGGAGTCAGCGTGTAACAGAAACCTCATTCACTGGGAGTCAGTGTGTAACAGAATCCCCATTCACTGTGAGTCAGTGTGTAACAGAATCCTCATTCACTGGGAGTCAGCGTGTAACAGAATCCCCATTCACTGGGAGTCAGTGTGTAACAGAATCCTCATTCACTGGTAGTCAGCGTGTAACAGAAACCTCATTCACTGGGAGTCAGTGTGTAACAGAATCCCCATTCACTGTGAGTCAGTGTGTAACAGAATCCTCATTCACTGGGAGTCAGCGTGTAACAGAATCCCCATTCACTGTGAGTCAGTGTGTAACAGAATCCTCATTCATTGGGAGTCAGTGTGTAACAGAATCCCCATGCACTGGGAGTCAGTGTGCTACAGAAACCTTATTCAAAAGGAGTCAGTGTGTAACAGAATCCCCATTCACTGGGAGTCAGAGTGTAACAGAATCCCCATTCACTGGGAGTCAATGTGTAACAGAATCCTCATTCACTGGGAGTCAGCGTGTAACAGAATCCCCATTCACTGTGAGTCAGTGTGTAACAGAATCCTTATTCACTGGGAGTCAGTATGTAACAGAATCTCTATTCACTGGGAGTTACTGTGTAACAGAATCTCCATTCACTGGGAGTCAGTGTGTAACAGAATCTCAATTCACTTGGAGTCAGTGTGCAACAGAATCCTCATTCACTGGGGGTCAGTGTCTAAAAGAATCCTCATTCACTGGGGGTTCAGTGTGTAACAGAATCCTCATTCACTGGGAGTCAGTGTGCAACAGAATCTCCATTCCCTGGGTGTCAGTGTGTAACAGAATCCCCATTTACTGGGGCACAGTGTGTAACAGAATCTCCATTCACTGGGAGTCAGTGTGCAACAGAATCACCATTCACTGGGAGTCAGTGTCTAACAGAACCATTCACTGGGAGTCAGTGTGCAACAGAATCCCCATTCACTGGGGGTGAGTGTGTAACAGAATCATTCACTGGGAGTCAGTGTTTAACAGAATCCCCATTCATTGGGTGTCAGTGTATAACAGAATCCTCATTCACTGGGGGGTCAGTGTGTAATAGAATCTCCATTCACTGGGGGTCAGTGTATAACAGAATCCTCATTCACAGTGGGGTTAGTGTGTAACAGAATCCCCATTCACTGCGAGTCAGTGTGTAACAGAATCCCCATTCACTGGGAGTCAGTGTGTAACAGAATCCCCATTTACTGGGGGGTCAGTGTATAACAGAATCCCCATTTACTGGGAGTCAGTGTGTAACAGAATCCTTATTCACTGGGAGTCAGTGTGTAACAGAATCTCTATTCACTGGGAGTCAGTGTGTAACAGAATCCCCATTCACTGCGAGTCAACTTGTAACAGAATAATTATTCACTGGGAATCAGTGTGCAACAGAATCCCCATTCACTGGGAGTCAGTGTGTAACAGAATCCTTATTCACTGGGAGTCAGTGTGTAACAGAATCCCCATTCACTGGGAGTCAGCATGTAACAGAGTCCTCATTCACTGGGAGTCAACGTGTAACAGAATCCCAATTCACTGGGAGGCAGTCTGCAACAGAATCACCATTAACTGGGAGTCAGTGTGTAACAGAATCCTCATTCACTGGGCCTCAGTGTGTAACAGAATCTCCATTCACTGGGAGTCAGTGTGCAACAGAATCCTCATTCACTGGGCCTCAGTGTGTAACAGAATCTCCATTCACTGGGAGTCCGTGTGGCACAGAATCACCATTCACTGGGAGTCAGTGTGTAACTGAATCCTTATTCACTGGGAGTCAGTGTGAAACAGAATCCCCATTCACTGGGAGTCAGTGTGTAACAGAATCCCCACTGACTGGGAGTCAGTGTGGAACAGAATCCCCATTCACTGGGAGTCAGCGTGTAACAGAATCCTTATTCACTGGGAGTCAGCGTGTAACAGAATCCTTATTCACTGGGAGTCAGTGTGTAACAGAATCCCCATTCACTGGGAGTCAGTGTGTAACAGAATCCCCATTCACTGGGAGTCAGTGTGTAACAGAATCCTCATTCACTGGGGGGTCAGTGTGTTACACAATCCCCATTTACTGGGAGTCAGTGTGTAACAGAATCCTTATTCACTGGGAGTCAGTGTGTAACAGAATCTCTATTCACTGGGAGTCAGTGTGTAACAGAATCTCCATTCACTGGGATTTAGTGTGTAACAGAATCTCCATTCACTGGGAGTCAGTGTGTAACAGAATCTCAATTCACTTGGAGGGGTCAGTGTCTAAAAGAATCCTCATTCACTGGGGGTTCAGTGTGTAACAGAATCCTCATTCACTGGGAGTCAGTGTGCAACAGAATCTCCATTCCCTGGGTGTCAGTGTGTAACAGAATCCCCATTTACTGGGAGTCAGTGTGTAACAGAATCCTCATTCACTGGGAGTCAGTGTGCAACAGAATCTCCATTCCCTGGGTGTCAGAGTCTAACAGAATCCTCATTCAGTGGGAGTCAGTGTGTAACAGAATCCTCATTCACTGGGAGTCAGTGTGCAACAGAATCTCCATTCCCTGGGTGTCAGTGTGTAACATAATCCCCATTTACTGGGGCACAGTGTCTAACAGAATCCCCATTCACTGGGAGTCAGTGTGTAACAGAAAGCCCACTGACTGGGAGTCAGTGTGGAAAAGATTCCCCATTCACTGGGAGTCAGCGTGTAACAGAATCCCCATTCACTGGGAGTCAGTGTGTAACAGAATCCTCATTCACTGGGAGTCAGCGTGTAACAGAAACCTCATTCACTGGGAGTCAGTGTGTAACAGAATCCCCATTCACTGTGAGTCAGTGTGTAACAGAATCCTCATTCACTGGACCTCAGTGTGCAACAGAATCCCCATTCACTGGGAGTGAACTTGTAACAGAATCCCTATTCACTGGGAATCAGTGTGCAACAGAATCCCCATTCACTGGGAGTCAGTGTGTAACAGAATCCTCATTCACTGGGAGTCAGCGTGTAACAGAAACCTCATTCACTGGGAGTCAGTGTGTAACAGAATCCCCATTCACTGTGAGTCAGTGTGTAACAGAATCCTCATTCACTGGGAGTCAGCGTGTAACAGAATCCCCATTCACTGTGAGTCAGTGTGTAACAGAATCCTCATTCACTGGGAGTCAGTGTGTAACAGAATCCCCATTCACTGTGAGTCAGTGTGTAACAGAATCCACATTCACTGGTGGGTCAGTGTGTAACAGAATCCTTATTCACTGGGAGTCAGTATGTAACAGAATCTCTCTTCACTGGGAGTTACAGTGTAACAGAATCTCCATTCACTGGGAGTCAGTGTGTAACAAAATCTCAATTCACTTGGAGTCAGTATGCAACAGAATCCTCATTCACTGGGGGTCAGTGTCTAAAAGAATCCTCATTCACTGGGGGTTCAGTGTGTAACAGAATCCTCATTCACTGGGAGTCAGTGTGCAACAGAATCTCCATTCTCTGGGTGTCACTGTGTAACAGAGTCCCCATTTACTGGGGCACAGTGTCTAACAGAATCCTCATTCAGTGGGAGTCAGTGTGTAACAGAATCCTCATTCACTGGGAGTCAGTGTGCAACAGAATCTCCATTCCCTGGGTGTCAGTGTGTAACAGAATCCCCATTTACTGGGGCACAGTGTCTAACAGAATCCCCATTCAGTGGGAGTCAGTGTGTAACAGAATCCCCACTGACTGGGAGTCAGTGTGGAACAGAATCCCCATTCACTGGGAGTCAGTGTGGAACAGAATCCCCATTCACTGGGAGTCAGCGTGTAACAGAATCCCCATTCACTGGGAGTCAGTGTGGAACAGAATCCCCATTCACTGGGAGTCAGCATGTAACAGAATCCTCATTCACTGGGAGTCAGAGTGTAACAGAATCCCTATTCACTGGGAGTCAGTGTGTAACAGAATCCTCATTAACTGGGGGGTCAGTGTGTAACAGAATCCCTATTCACTGGGAGTCAGTCTGTAACAGAATCGCTATTCACTTGGAGTCAGTGTGTAACAGAATCTCCATTCACTGGGAGTCAGTGTGTAACAGAATCTCCATTCCCTGGGGGTCAGTGTGTAACAGAATCTCCATTCACTGGGCTGCAGTGTGCAACAGAATCCCAATTTACTGTGGCTCACTGTCTAACAGAATCCCCATTCAGTGGGGGTCAGTGTGCAACAGAAACCCCATTCACTGGGAGTCAGTGTCTAACAGAATCCCCATTGACTGGGAGTCAGTGTGGAACGGAATCCCCATTCACTGGGAGTCAGCGTGTCACAGGATCCTCATTTACTGGGAGTCAACGTGTAACAGAATCCCAATTCACTGGGAGGCAGTCTGCAACAGAATCACCATTAACTGGGAGTCAGTGTGTAACAGAATCCTCATTCACTGGGCCTCAGTGTGTAACAGAATCTCCATTCACTGGGAGTCAGTGTGCAACAGAATCCTCATTCACTGGGCCTCAGTGTGTAACAGAATCTCCATTCACTGGGAGTCAGTGTCTAACAGAATCATTCACTGGGAGTCAGTGTGCAACAGAATCCCCATTCACTGGGGGTGAGTGTGTAACAGAATCCCCATTCACTGGGGGTCAGTGTGTAACAGAATCCCCATTCATTGGGGGTCAGTGTGTAACAGAATCATTCACTGGGCCTCTGTGTGTAACAGAATCCCCATTCACTGGGAGTCAGTGTTTAACAGAATCCCCATTCATTGGGTGTCAGTGTATAACAGAATCCCAATTCACTGGGAGGCAGTCTGCAACAGAATCACCATTAACTGGGAGTCAGTGTGTAACAGAATCCTCATTCACTGGGCCTCAGTGTGTAACAGAATCTCCATTCACTGGGAGTCAGTGTGCAACAGAATCCTCATTCACTGGGCCTCAGTGTGTAACAGAATCTCCATTCACTGGGAGTCAGTGTGCAACAGAATCACCATTCACTGGGAGTCAGTGTCTAACAGAATCATTCACTGGGAGTCAGTGTGCAACAGAATCCCCATTCACTGGGGGTGAGTGTGTAACAGAATCCCCATTCACTGGGGGTCAGTGTGTAACAGAATCCCCATTCATTGGGGGTCAGTGTGTAACAGAATCATTCACTGGGCCTCTGTGTGTAACAGAATCCCCATTCACTGGGAGTCAGTGTTTAACAGAATCCCCATTCATTGGGTGTCAGTGTATAACAGAATCCTCATTCACTGGGGGGTCAGTGTGTAACAGAATCCCCATTCACTGCGAGTCAGTGTGTAACAGAATCCCCATTCACTGGGAGTCAGTGTGTAACAGAATCCTCATTCACTGGGAGTCAGTGTGTAACAGAATTCCCATTTACTGGGGGGTCAATGTGTAACAGAATCCCCATTCACTGGGAGTCAGTGTGTAACAGAATCGCTATTCACTTGGAGTCAGTGTGTAACAGAATCCCTATTCACTGGGAGTCAGTGTGTAACAGAATCTCCATTCACTGGGAGTCAGTGTGTAACAGAATCGCTATTCACTTGGAGTCAGTGTGTAACAGAATCCCTATTCACTGGGAGTCAGTGTGCTACAGAAACCTTATTCAAAAGGAGTCAGTGTGTAACAGAATCCCCATTCACTGGGAGTCAGTGTGTAACAGAATCCTCATTCACTGGGAGTCAGCGTGTAACAGAAACCTCATTCACTGGGAGTCAGTGTGTAACAGAATCCCCATTCACTGTGAGTCAGTGTGTAACGGAATCCTCATTCACTGGGAGTCAGCGTGTAACAGAATCCCCATTCACTGGGAGTCAGTGTGTAACAGAATCCTCATTCACTGGTAGTCAACGTGTAACAGAATCCCCATTCACTGGGTGTCAGAGTGTAACAGAATCCCCATTCACTGGGAGTCAGTGTGTAACAGAATCCTCATTCACTGGGAGTCAGCGTGTAACAGAATCCCCATTCACTGTGAGTCAGTGTGTAACAGAATCCTTATTCACTGGGAGTCAGTATGTAACAGAATCTCTATTCACTGGGAGTTACTGCTTAACAGAATCTCCATTCACTGGGAGTCAGTGTGTAACAGAATCTCAATTCACTTGGAGTCAGTGTGCAACAGAATCCTCATTCACTGGGGGTCAGTGTCTAAAAGAATCCTCATTCACTGGGGGTTCAGTGTGTAACAGAATCCTCATTCACTGGGAGTCAGTGTGCAACAGAATCTCCATTCCCTGGGTGTCAGTGTGTAACAGAATCCCTATTTACTGGGGCACAGTGTCTAACAGAATCCCCATTCAGTGGGAGTCAGTGTGTAACAGAATCCTCATTCACTGGGAGTCAGTGTGCAACAGAATCTCCATTCCCTGGGTGTCAGTGTGTAACAGAATCCCCATTTACTGGGGCACAGTTTCTAACAGAATCCCCATTCAGTGGGAGTCAGTGTGTAACAGAATCCCCACTGACTGGGAGTCAGTGTGGAACAGAATCCCCATTCACTGGGAGTCAGTGTGGAACAGAATCCCCATTCACTGCGAGTCAGCGTGTAACAGAATCCCCATTCACTGGGAGTCAGTGTGTAACAGAATCCTCATTCACTGGGAGTCAGCGTGTAACAGAAACCTCATTCACTGAGAGTCAGTGTGTAACAGAATCCCCATTCACTGTGAGTCAGTGTGTTACAGAATCCCCATTCACTGGGAGTCAGTGTGTAACAGAATCCTTATTCACTGGGAGTCAGTGTGCTACAGAAACCTTATTCAAAAGGAGTCAGTGTGCAACAGAATCCCCATTCACTGGGAGTCAGTGTGTCACAGAATCCTCATTCACTGGGGGGTCAGTGTGTAACAGAATCCCTATTCACTGGGAGTCAGTGTGTAACAGAATCTCCATTCCCTGGGGGTCAGTGTGTAACAGAATCTCCATTCACTGGGCTGCAGTGTGCAACAGAATCCCCATTTACTGTGGCTCAGTGTCTAACATAATCCCCATTCAGTGGGGGTCAGTGTGTAACAGAAACCCCATTCACTGGGAGTCAGTGTCTAACAGAATCCCCATTGACTGGGAGTCAGTGTGGAACGGAATCCCCATTCACTGGGAGTCAGCGTGTAACAGAATCCTCATTTACTGGGAGTCAACGTGTAACAGAATCCCAATTCACTGGGAGGCAGTCTGCAACAGAATCACCATTAACTGGGAGTCAGTGTGTAACAGAATCCTCATTCACTGGGCCTCAGTGTGTAACAGAATCTCCATTCACTGGGAGTCAGTGTGCAACAGAATCCTCAGTCACTGGGCCTCAGTGTGTAACAGAATCTCTATTCACTGGGAGTCAGTGTGCAACAGAATCACCATTCACTGGGAGTCAGTGTCTAACAGAATCATTCACTGGGAGTCAGTGTGCAACAGAATCCCCATTCACTGGGGGTGAGTGTGTAACAGAATCCCCATTCACTGGGGGTCAGTGTGTAACAGAATCCCCATTCATTGGGGGTCAGTGTGTAACAGAATCATTCACTGGGCCTCTGTGTGTAACAGAATCCCCATTCACTGGGAGTCAGTGTTTAACAGAATCCCCATTCATTGGGTGTCAGTGTATAACAGAATCCTCATTCACTGGGGGGTCAGTGTGTAATAGAATCTCCATTCACTGGGGTTCAGTGTATAACAGAATCCTCATTCACAGTGGGGTCAGTGTGTAACAGAATCCCCATTCACTGCGAGTCAGTGTGTAACAGAATCCCCATTCACTGGGAGTCAGTGTGTAACAGAATCCTCATTCACTGGGAGTCAGTGTGTAACAGAATCCCCATTTACTGGGGGGTCAGTGTATAACAGAATCCCCATTTACTGGGGGTCAGTGTATAACAGAATCCGCATTTACTGGGGGGTCAGTGTATAACAGAATCTCCATTCACTGGGTTCAGTGTGTAACAGAATCTCCATTCACTGGGTTCAGTGTGTAACAGAATCTCCATTCACTGGGTTCAGTGTGTAACAGAATCCTCATTCACTGGGAGTCAGTGTGTAACAGAATCCCCATTTACTGGGGGGTCAGTGTATAACAGAATCCGCATTTACTGGGTGGTCAGTGTGTAACACAATCTCCATTCACTGGGTTCAGTGTGTAACAGATTCCCTTTCACTGGGGCCAGTGTGTAACAGATTCCCTTTCACTGGGGCCAGTGTGTAACAGATTCCCCTACACAGTGCCGCTGTAACACAGTGACCCGGAATCCTCTATAGAACCATTGTCACTTGAAGGAAATCCCCCAGCATTCCTTACCCAAACAGTATCCCTTTAAGGGAATGACCAATGCAAACAGGCCACTGTGGAGAATTTAACATATAGATAGCTCTTCATGAACAAAAGGCATCAGAACTGACCGTAAAACACACTGAGAAAGTGCAATTACGCAGAGGTTAATGCCGGGCAGTCTGAGCTAGGTGACATTTTTCACTGTCAATTTCAGTCTTCTGTTGACTCCATTGACAGCAGTTAGGAACTTGGTTAAAACTGGACATATACTTGACGCAACAGCGTCTAAAATTGAATAGGATCAGCATCCCTGCCTGCTTAGCGGGTAATTACAGCGCCCACTGTGGCAGTGAACAATGTCAGTTAGCGAGGTCCTAGACTCCAGCCCTACTCCGCACCATGTTGGTAATCCTGAACCCTGCCGTAAATCGTGACCGTTTGAATGTTATCAGGGCAGGATCAGGCCAGGTGGTGATGCCTCCTCCAGCTGAATAGCGTGATGGCGCGTGGACTCCTGGGTGGAGCGGGGCCACCTCAGTATGGTACTGGTGGGCGGCCTATATCTGAGGAACCAGACAGGAGTTAGGATTGAGGACTGGTATGCAGAGAAGGGGCAATAGGGAGCGATAGGGAGAATTAGAAAAATGACCAGAGGGCACGGCCGTCACTGAATTACAAAACAGGTGATTTAAGGTAGATGTTAGGAATTCTCACTCTTGGGATGGAGCGTCCCGCTCCTAGGGGACTTGTCGGTCATCCGGTTAGCAGGCCTCACAAGGTCCATCCTTACTGAACATTCCGTGCGGTTCAGTGACTCAGCACCTGAACGTGGAAAATCTGCTGCGTTGAGTATCGATGTTTAGAAAGGAGTGACATTAACACACTCACTGTGTAAGATAGACTAGGAACACTGCAATGTGACTGACCAGCGAGCATTGTACTTGCCATTTTCTAACTGGGCAGTTTTTCCAAGATTGGGCTATTTTCCCGAGATTAGGACCAATCAAGTACAAGCTTATATTTGCCAGTAATGGCATTATAGTTACGTTCCTGGACTAATAATCCAGAGAATGTGAGCTCAAATCCCACCATAGCAGTTTGAAAATTTTAATTCAGTTTAAAAAATCTGGAAATAAAAAACTGGGATCAGTAAAAGTGACCATGAAGCTGTCAGATTGTCGTTGAAACCAAACTGGTTCACTGGTGTCCTTTAGGGAAGGAAATCTGCCGTCCTTACCTGGTCTGGGCCTATATTTGACTCCAGTCCCACACCAACGTGGTTGACTCTTAACTAGGGTAACCATATTTCTAAACCGAACCCGGGGACACACAGGGTGGGAGCACAGCAAAGTAGCCCAGACGGAAAATGTAGGTTGCGCAACGTAGCGAGGCAAATTTTTTTAGCAGCCTATATTTTAACAGTTGCACTTATACACCACAAATGCAAAACAAATATGCATATAATTACCGCGGATGTGACGTCACACTATTGAAGCACATTCAGACACCTGACCCCCACCCCCAGTGACTGAAGTCATAACTGCACCCTCCTTTTGGTGATTTGTGTATTTGTACTCCGAGATCCCTTTGCTCTTCTGCCCCATTTTTGCCCCCGTTTCCTAGATTACAACAGTGACTACATTTCAAAAGTACTTCATTGGCTGTAAAGTGCTTTGGGACGTCCGGTGGTCGTGAAAAGCGCTATATAAGTGCAAATCTTTCTTTCTTTTGTTTTCCCATTTACATTCTTATTTTCCAAGTAATAAGTGACCTCCTTATTTTTCTTACCAAAATGTAATACCTCACATTTATCTGCTGAAATTAATTTGCCAATTATATGCCCAATCTGCAAGTTTATTAACATCTTCCTGTAATTTACTGTGGTCCTCCTCAGTATTGACTATCTCCCCACAATTTGGTGTCATCCGCAAATTTAGAAATTGTGTTTTTGATACCAAAGTCTAAATCATTAATATAAATTGTGAACAACATTGGTCCCAGCGCTGATCGTTGTGGGTCCCCACTTTCTATCTTCAGCCACTCTAAATAGCTACCCTTTAACCCTACTCTCTGCTTTCTATCCTGAAGCCAGCTAGCTATCCATTCTGCTACTTGTCCCCTGACTCTGCATTCTCTGACCTTATTCATTAGTCTATTATATGCTCCTTATTGAAGGCCTTTGGAAATGTAGATAAATTACATCTACTGCATTACCTTTGTCTACTCGCTCTGTTACGCACGCGCAGTGAGTCACTCTGGCCATTGTACAAGTTGTTGTTTAATTTAGCCTTAGAGCTGCAAACTTCCAGCTCGGGGTGGCTACACTCACTGCTGGGGGGTACACTTTGGGGACGAGTTTTGTGAACCAGGAACTCTTCCGAGGACATTGTTTGCCCGGGAACACAGTACCTCATCCGGGTACTGTCCCTGGAAAACTAGGACATATGGTCACCCGACTCTATGTAAGTCCCACCGTCACTCTGTGTAAACCTCTCCGTCACTCTGTGTGAGTCTCTCGGTCGCTCTGTGTGAGTCTCTCGGTCACTCTGTGTGAGTCTCTCGGTCACTCTGTGTGAGTCTCTCGGTCACTCTGTGTGAGTCTCTCGGTCACTCTGTGTGAGTCTCTCGGTCACTCTGTGTGAGGCTCTCGGTCACTCTGTGTGAGTCTCTCGGTCACTCTGTGTGAGTCTCTCGGTCACTCTGAGTCTCTCGGTCACTCTGTGTGAGTCTCTCGGTCACTCTGTGTCAGTCCCTCGGTCACTCTGAGTCTCTCGGTCACTCTGTGTGAGTCTCTCGGTCACTCTGTGAGAGTCTCTCGGTCACTCTGTGTGAGTCTCTCGGTCACTCTGTGTCAGTCTCTCGGTCACTCTGTGTGAGTCTCTCGGTCACTCTGTGTGAGTCTCTCGGTCACTCTGTCTGAGTCTCTCGGTCACTCTGTGTGAGTCTCTCGGTCACTCTGTGTGAGTCTCTCGGTCGCTCTGTGTGAATCTCTCGGTCGCTCTGTGTGAGTCTCTCGGTCACTCTGTGTGAGTCTCTCGGTCACTCTGTGTCAGTCCCTCGGTCACTCTGTGTGAGTCCCTCGGTCACTCTGTGTGAGTCTCTCGGTCACTCTGTGTCAGTCCCTCGGTCACTCTGTGTGAGTCCCTCGGTCACTCTGTGGGA